>CM022303.1:561089381-561591410 GCA_011799875.1 Thinopyrum elongatum | reverse complement strand
GAAGAAGAAGAAGAAAAGAAGAAGAAGAAGAAGAAGAAGAAGAAGAAGAAGAACGAAGAAGAAGGAAGAAGAAGAAGAAGAAAGAAGAAGAAGGAAGAAGAAGCGCGAAGAAGAAGAATGAAGAAGAGAGAAATTCTTATTTTATTCTTTTATTTCAGAACTAAACGTAACCTAAACCTAGAACTAAAAGTAAAACTAAATCTAAACTAAACATAAACCTAAAACTAAAAAAAAAGAAAAAAGAGGAGCTAGAGCTCACCTTCGAAAGGGGGCGGCCGGTGGAAGAGGTGGCCGGTGGAGGAGGGGGGCGTGGCAGCCTGGGGCAGGGCCGGCAGTGCCTGGGGGCGCCGGGCGGAGGGGGCAACGGGGCGGCGGTGGCGACGGGGCCGCAGGGCTCCGGGGCGGCGGGGTGGTGGGGCGGCAGTGGTGCGGGCGCGGGTGAGGTGCGGGTGGGCGGAGAGAGAGGGGAGAGAGAGAGGGGTGGGACCGGGGAGAGAGAGAGAGGGATGGCCATTAGCTAGAGGACGGGGCACGTTCTTTGCCGTCCGCTAGTAGATGGCAAAGAGGGGGGATGGGCCGTTACAGCGCTGGCCTAAAATGGACCCCACCCATCTCTTTGTCGTCCACTAGCGGACGGCAAAGAACGGGCTGATGGCAAACTGTATCCTTGCCATCAGCCAGTTCTTTGCTATCTGTTTTTGTAAGCGGACGGCAAAGACCTTCTTTGCCGTCCGCTAGCAGACGACAAAGAACTGGCTGATGGCAAATTCCCTGATTCCAGTAGTGGATCCAAGCAATATGGTATGAACCCCACCTTTTTATCCTTAATGGAAACAATACAAATACGTGCCTCACTACCCCTTCTGTCACTAGGTGAGGACACCGCAAGATTGAACCCATCACAAAGCACCTCTCCCATTGCAAGAAAAATCAATCTAGTTGGCCAAACCAAATCAATATATCGGAGAGAAATACAAAGCTACCTTAATCATGCATAAAAGAGTTCAGAGAAGACTCGAGTAATATTCATAGATAATCCAATCATAAATCCACAATTCATCGGATCTCAACAAACGCACCGCAAAAGAAGATTACATGGAATAGAACTCCAAGAACATCGAGGAGAGCATTGTATTAAAGATCAAAGAGAGAGAAGAAGCCATCTAGCTACTAGCTATGGACCCATAGGTCGGTGGTAAACTACTCACACATCATCGGAAGGGCAGCAAGGTTGGTGTAGAGGCCCTTTGGGATTGAATCCCCCTCCGGCAGAGTGCCGAAAAAGGCCCCAAGATGGGATCTCACGCGAACAGAAACTTGCGGTGGCGGAAAACTATTTTTGGTGTGCCCTCTGGTGTAGGGGGAATATGTGGGTATTTATAGAGCTGGGATTAGGGTTAGGAGAGTCCCGAGGGGCCCACAAGCCCTAAGGGCACGGCCTCCAGGCTTGTGGCCTCCTCGTGGCTCTTCTAGCTTCCTCCCGAAGCTTCGTGGGTGTCTCTTGGTCCAAGAAAAATCCTCAAAAAGTTTCGTTCCATTTGGACTACGTTTGGTATTGATTTTTTGTAGAAGACAAAAACAAGGAAACAACAGCAACTGGCACTTGGCACTGGGTTAACAAGTTAGTCCCAAAAATATGATATAAAATAGCGCCACAATGCATATAAAACATCCAAGATGGATAATATAATAGCATGGAACAATAAAAAATTATAGATACGTTAGGGACGTATCAAGTATCCCCAATCTTAATTCCTGCTCGTCCTCGAGTAGGTAAATGATAAAAACAGAATTTTTGATGTGGAATGCTACCTAACATGTTTATGAAGTAATCTTTCTTATGTGGCATGAATAGCAAGATCCATAAGATTGAAAACAAAAGCTTAATATTGACATAAAAACAATAATACTTCAAGCATACTAATAAAGAAATCATGTCTTCTCAAAATAACATGGCTAAAGAAAGTTATCCCTACAAAATCATATAATCTTGTCATGCCCTATCTTCATCACACAATGTATTTATCATGCACAACCCCGATGACAAGCCAAGCAATTGTTTCATACTTTTAATGTTCTAAAGCTTTTTCAACTTTCACGCAATACATGAGCGTGAGCCATGGATATAGCACTATGGGTGGAATAGAAGGTGGTAGTAGACAAAAAGGAGAAAGAAATTCTCACACCAACTAGGCAAATTAATGGGCTATGGAGATGCCCATCAATTGATATCGGTGTAAGTGAGTAGGGATTGCCATGCAATGGATGCACTAGAGCTATAAGTGTATGAAAGCTCACAAGAAAACTGAGTGGGTGTGCATCCAACTTGCTTGCTCACGAAGACCTATGGCTATTTTGAGGAAGCCTATCATTGGAGTATACAAGCCAAGTTCTATAATGAAAAATTCCCACTAGTAATATATGAAAGTGACAACATAGGAGACTCTCTATCATGAAGAACATGGTGCTACTTTGAAGCACAAGTGTGGAAAAAGGATAGTAACATTGCCCCTTCTCTCTTTTTCTCTCTTTTTTTCTTTTTTTTTTATTTTTTTCTTTTGGGCTCTTTGGCCTCTTTTTTTGGGGCTCTTTGGCCTCTTTTTATTTTATTTTTCGTCCGGAGCCTCATCCCGACTTGTGGGGGAATCATAGTCTCCATCATCCTTTCCTCACATGGGACAATGCTCTAATAATGATGATCATCACACTTTTATTTACTTACAACTCAAGAATGACAACTCGATACTAGAACAAGGTTATGACTCTATATGAATGCCTCCGACGGTGTACCAGGATGTGCAATGATCTAGCATGACATGTATAAAAAAATATGAACGGTGGCCAAGCCATAAATACTATGCCAACTATATGATCATGCAAAGCAATATGACAATGATGGTATGTGCCATAATAAAATGGAACAGTGGAAGTTGCATGGCAATATATCTCAGAATGGTTGTGGAAATGCCATAATAGGTAGGTATGGTGGCTGTTTTGAGGAAAGGTATAAGGTGGTTTAATGCACCGACGAAAGTTGCGCGACACTAGAGTGGCTAGCAAAGGTGGAAGGGTGAGAGTGCGTATAATCCATGGACTCAACATTAGTCATAAAGAACTCACATACTTATTGCAAAAATTTATTATCCCTCGAAACAAAGTACTAATACGCATGCTCCTAGGTGGATAGATTGGTAGGAAAATACCATCGCTCGTCCCCTACCGCCACTCATAAGGAAGACAATCAATAATAAATCAAGCTCCAATTTCATCGCATAACAAGAGACCATACATGCATGCTTCAGGAATCACAAGCCTTAACACAAGTATTCTTACTCAACCACAATTATCAACTAGCATGACTCTAATATCACCATCTTTATATCTCAAAACAAATGCAAGGAATCAAACTTCTCATATATTCAATGATCTTCATGAAAGTTTTTATTATATCCCTCTTGAATACCCATCATATTAGGACTAAATTCATAACCTAAGAAAATTGCCATACTATTTTTAAGACTCTCAAAATAATATAAGTGAAGCATGAGAGTTCATCAATTTCTTCAAAACAAAACCACCGCCGTGCTCTAAAAAGATATAAGTGAAGCACTAGAGCAACTGCCTAGCTCAAAAGATATAAGTGAAGCACATAGAGTATTCTAATAAATTCACGATTAATGTGTGTCCCTCTCAAAAGGTATGTATAGAAAGTATGATTGTGGCAAACTAAAAACCAAATAAAGCAAAGACTCATATATCACAAGATGCTCCAAGAAAAACACATATCATGCAGTGAATAAAAATATATCCTCAAGTAATTTTACCGATGGATTGAAGACAAAAGAGGGGATGCCATCCGGGGCATCCCCAAGCTTAGATGCTTGGTTGTCCTTGAATATTACCTTGGAGTGCCTTGGGAATCCCCAAGCTTAGGCTCTTGCCACTCCTTATTCCGTAGTCCATCAAAACTTTACTCAAAACTTGAAAACTTCACAACACAAAATTCAACAGAAAACTCGTGAGCTCCGTTAGTATAATAAAAGCAAATCACCACTTAGGTACTATTGTGAACTCATTCTAAATTTATATTGGTGTTATATATACTGTATTCTAACTTCTTGATGGTTCATACCCCCCGATACTACCCATAGATTCATCAAAATAAGCAAACAACACATAGAAAACAGAATCTGTCAAAAACAGAACATTCTATAGCAATCTGGAAACTATCCATACTTCTGTAACTCTAAAAATTCTGAAAAAAATAGGAAAATGTAGGAAATTTGTATATCAATCTTGTGTAAAAATTCAGATCAAAAGTTTGTTTCTATGAATTTTTGCAATATTCCAGAACTGAGCGCAAAAGTTTTTGTTTTTTAGCAAAATCAAATCATCTATCACCATAGATCATCCCAAAGGCTTTACTTGACACAAACACTAAATTAAACACTAAAACAGAATTATTACAGAAGTAATATTGCATATTTATTCAAGAACAGAAGCAAAAACAAAAAACACACAATAAAATTGGGTTGCCTCCCAACAAGCGCTATTGTTTAACGCCCCTAGCTAGGCATATTGCATAGATCTAGGTATTGTCATCTTTTTCTTATTTTCCAGAGACATGTTTTTGTCAGGAGGTTTTTTAAATATAACTTGAAACACATTATCCATAGAAATTTAGCATTATCAAGTTGCCCATCTACATACCCCCTTTGATTCCCGGCTACAATCCAACAATATTGTTGATTAACATCATTGAAAACTTGTTGGATCATACCCAAAACAGGAATTTCCTTTTTAAGGTTCTCAACAAAGATTTGATTTTTTCCAAGAAAATGTCTTAAAACATAATCACTATTGTAAAGGATCTCATCTATCACAGATTTTTCATGGTTCATACCATAAAAATCAAAGATCTCCCAAGCTTCCCGTACTATATGATCAAATTCATTCATAAGGACAAGTGTGGCTATCCTTTTAGCCCTAGGATCTTTTATAATCGGTAACTCATAAAACAATCTTTGCCAGGTAGGATGAGTGTGAATAAATCTATTCTCAAGTTTCAGAACTAGTGCTGAAATAGCTTCTGCATAAGTTTTAGTTCTTTTAAGTATAGGAACATCATCACAAGTCAAAGTTCCAACACAATTAAAGAATTCTAGGATGGTTTCTTTTCCTATAACATTCGCTTGTCCTATAACAAAAGTTTTAGCATCCAGATTAGTAGAACATCCAATTTTAGGAGTTCTCCCATCATCTATTTCTGCCATACCAAAATCACTCATGATAATAGGTTTAAAGCAAGCAATATTGTACTTGCCAGCTGTAAGCATGGCTATAAATGACATGGCAACATCATATAGCCATCAACTGGCTATACTATTAACCATGCTCTCACAAAGTTGTAATAGAGATGATGTCACATATTTATGAAACTTGAGTACCAACACAAACTCACAAATAGGGAGTTTTTTCTTTGGACAGCGCTATGAGTTGGCCAGTGGATAATGAGGAAAGATTGGATAATGAGAAAAGATTCACTGCTATGAGTTGGCCAGTGGATAATGAGAAAAGATTCGCCGCCTCGCTGATCATTGGATGGACATGGGAATGGCCATCGTATCTACCCACCAAGATGCTTGTTGCAAAATCGTCTGAACTATTATTTACCTTTCCAAAACACGGTCTTTGTTGCAGTTGTAACAGGATCCCCATTCGTTGTTGTCCCTTGTCCCAACAAAGCTGTGCCGAGCATGGCGCCGCCCGACCACCACAAAATCAGCTGACGCCGGTGCGAGGTGCCAACTCCTACCTCTGCAACACCATGGCACACCATATCACGCAACAGATGCTTAGATCCGACGCAGATCAAGTGCATCGAGGTGGCTTGCTTCGACAACAGCCGTTGCATGCGTTCTGAGCTCCGACCACTACCAGGGAGCTGCCACAGTGAGCTAGAGTTGCAGCCTAGTTCACTACCCCCCGGTGGTGTTTCCTGAAGGTGCTTTAACCAGATCGCACCATGAACATTGAGTAAGTTTTGCTCTGAAGGTTTCTTGTGTCTCTAAAACATGGGCTCTAGAACAGAGCCAAATCATTTGTTCATGTGTGTTGTACAACATTTTACTCCCCCTATCTGTTTCTTGTGCCATTGAAGGATTTTTGTGTCTCTGAAACATGAACCCTAGATTCTAGTTGCATTATCCCCTGTTTTTGTCGTGTTGTTGATCAACATAATTGCAGAAAAAAATAAAATCACTCCTATGAATGTCTCTGATGTGATTGGTTGTGTATGTTGTTGTGAGAAAAAAATTTATATGTATCTTGTGTACCTCATACCTTGCCACATGTAGGCAGAAGAAAGAATGCATGTTGATGGCTCTGAAACAAGACCAACTAAAACTGTTGATTTCATTGAGAGAGAAATGACTATTATATTTTCATTTTTGCACAAAACTATCTGTTGTTCTCTTTAAAAGCATATGCCCTTGTTGTAGGAAGCTGGTACTAAAGGGGAAGAGAGCTATGCCCAAGGAAACTTTCTGTTGGTGATGGTGAAAATTCAAAGGGCATGTTGTAGGCTGATGATGCAATGCAAGATGAGGACGATGATGGAGACGTTTCATCCAGCCGCTTCCGCCCAATGTTGGTATGGTGCTTGACACAATTGATGATGCTCAAATATTCTATAATGACTATGCATTCAAGTTGGGGTTTAGGACTCATATATGTTCTTCAAAATACAACCATAAGAGGGGCTAGAAGAAATAGGATGCAAAACTTATCAAGATGGTCTTTGAGTGTGTGCACGCAAGAAAGCCGTCTGATAAAGTGGAAACAAGTAGCACCTTAGAGAGCATTGCAACAGAGATGAGAAACTCTAGCAGGCAACCTAGCGCTGGAATGGATGTAACAAGGACCGTCAGAAAACAGGGTTCGCCGTCATGATTGTATGGCGCACCTGATTGTTGGGATTAGGCAGGAGAGATGGACTGAGACTTGCCTTTTGTTGCAGAGCATACACATGCTTTGGTGGACCAGCAAGAGTGTGCTAGGTACTACTGCTCGTGCCACAAGATACCTACCAAGGATTACCAACTCTTGTTGATCTTGCATGACATTGACCTATCACCTTCAGATTGTTGTGTGTGCTTGTAGGGTTCATGGAGGTGACACCAGGATACTCCCGTATGTGAAGAGGGATGTTTCAAACGAACATGCAAAGCTCTGTGAAGGGATAACATTTTGAGACATGAATATGACGGTCGAGTACTTTGAGAGAAGGAAAGTCAAGAATCCATAGTTTTTCTATGCGAAGCAAAACGATGTTGCTCTGTGCCTGCATTGTTTTGGGTTGATGGGAGAACAATGCCTTTGTACCTGAAATACAAATATTATGTGTTCTTTTGATACAACATGTCTGTTGCTCCTATAGTTTGGTCAAAAACCATCTTCAAACTGTTGCATTCTAATGTGCCTTGTTGCCGGATGAGACGAATGAAACATTTAAGTGGGTGTTTAAGCAATGGATGGTCACTACAAAAAAAATCACTTCCGTGATGATACATGTTTGTCACAGTAGCTCACGTTTTCTGTCATGCATGTACATCCATGACGATTTTATGACAGAATCAAGATAGTCATACCTGTGCTGTCGTAGAAGTGTTCCATGACAATACCAAAATTATCATCACGGAAGTGTCCACTTCCATGACGATAAATGGCGCGTCATGGAAGTGCTTTCGTCAAGGGTAACCGACATGTGGCATCCACCATAACGGGTCACCATTAAGCTATCGGGTTCCGGTTTGGATCCGATAACCCATTAACAGACCAGACCAATGGGGATTTCCACGTGTAAAATTCCCAATGGCCAGAGGAACCACGTGTCGACTCAGCGTTGGGATAGATGGCATCCACTCATTGGACGGGAGGCGCCTATGATACATCGACACGTGGCACGGCCCAACAAAGGCCCATTCAGGTGAAAGGCCAGCTCGTTTGACTTGGTCAAAAGGTAGCGGGCCGGCCCACGGAAAGCATATTAACGGCCTGTTCGCATATAGCCCATTTACAGCCCGCTAACTCACGACCCGTCATGGTCTATCCGAATTGGGCCTAGTAGCGACATCTGGGCCGCCCAATATGATTCCAGTCCATTGTAACTTCCGACCCATGTATGGTCCATGACGTCTTTCGGCCCATATGAGGCCCTTTGTAACTCTTGGCCCATAAATGGCCCGTGGTGAAACTGGCCCATAATGAACAGTATATCGCTTTATACCCATTAACGGCCCATTATTCCATTGGGCCATTTCCAGCCCGTGTTATCTTTCGGCCTTCTAAGGGCCCACTCATTATTGGGCTCATTTCCAGCATTTGATAACTTACGGTCCGTTACTGGCCTGTTATGCTTGTGGGCCAAATTCAGCTCATGGTTAAAGTCGGCCCGTCTATGGCCCGTTAATCCGTTGGGCCGTTTTCATAGCGTCATCAAATATGGCCCATTAACGACCCGTTATGCCTGCCTATTGAATTAAGCCCATTGTACACATCGGCCTATTAACGGCTCGTTATGGTCGGCCCATAAACAGAAGATTCCCATTCTAGCCCGTTTACGGCCCATATTGCGGTCTGTTGGGAAACGTTGCATGGAAAACAAAAAAATTTCTACGCACACCAAGATCTATCCATGGAGATGCATAGCAACAAGAGGGGAGAGTGTGTCTGTGTACCCTAGTAGACCGTAAGCGGAAGCGTTTGACAACGCGGTTGATGTAGTCGAACTTTCTTCGAGATCCAACCGATCGAGTACCGAACGTACGACACCTCCGCGTTCAGCACACGTTCAACTCGGTGACGTCCACGCATTCTTGATCAAGCAAGATGGCGAGGTAGTGGATGAGTTCCGGCAGCACGACGGCGTGGTGACGGTGATGGTGAATTTATCTCCGTAGGGCTTCGCCTAAGCACTACGAAAATATGACTGGGGGTGTAAAAGGTGGAGGGGGGCGCCGCACACGGCTAAGACAATGTTGTGTCTTGTGCTAGGCGCCCCCTCCCACATATATATAGGTGGGGGTGGACGGAGCAGCCAGGAGGCACCCCCAAGTAGGCCGAATCCTACTTGAGGTCTTCCCCCAAGTGGCGCCCCCCTTCCTTATTTGGAGTGCGGGAGGAAGGAAGGAGGAGGTGGAGCCCCCCCTTTCCTTTCTCTCATGTGGAGGGAAAGGCAGGAGGGGCCACCCCTCCCCTTTCCTTCCCCTAGGGCCGGCCAGCCAAGGGAAGGGGCGCACCAGCCCCCTTGTGGGCTGGTCTGTCCCCCCTTTGGCCCATAAGGCCCATACACTTGCCGGGGGTGCCCGGAACCCCTTCTGGTGACCCGATGAGTACCCGGTGCACTCCGAAACTATTCCGGTGTCCGAATACCATCGTCCTATATATCAATCTTTACCTCTCGCCAATTTTGATACTCCTCGTCATGTCTGTGATCTCATCCGGGACTCCGAACAACATTCGGTCACCAAAACATATAACTCATATAACACTATATCGTCAACGAACGTTAAGTGTGTGGACCCTACTGGTTCGAGAACTATGTACACATGACCGAGACACCTCTCCGGTCAATAACCAATAGCGGAACCTGGATGCCCATATTGGCTCCTGCATATTCTACAAAGATCTTTATCGGTCGAACCGTTATGACAACATACGTAATTCCCTTTGTCCATCGGTATGTTACTTGCCCGAGATTCGATCGTCGGTATCTCCATACCTAGTTCAATCTCGTTACCGGCAAGTCTCTTTACTCGTTCCGTAATACATCACCTTGTAACTAACTCCTTAGTCATTTGCTTGCAAGCTTATGATGTGCATTACCGAGAGGGCCCAGAGATACCTCTTCGATACTCGGAGTGACAAACCCTAATCTCGATCTATGCCAACTCAACAAACACCTTCAGAGATACCTGTAGAGCATCTTTGTGGTCACCCAGTTACGTTGTGACGTTTGATAGCACACAAGGTATTCCTACAATATCCGGGAGTTGCATAATCTCATAGTCAGAGGAATATGTATTTGACATGAAGAAAGCAATAGCAATAAACTGAACGATCAATATGCTAAGCTAACGGATGGGTCTTGTCCATCACATCATTCTCCTAATGATGTGATCCCGTTATCAAATGACAACACATGACTATGGTTAGGAAACCTTAACCATCTTTGATCAACGAGCTAGTCTAGTAGAGGCTTACTAGGGACACGGTATTTGTTTATGTATTCACACATGTATTTAAGTTTCCGATCAATACAATTCTAGCATGAATAATAAACCTTTATCATGAATAAGGAAATATAAAATAAAAACTTTATTATTGCCTCTAGGGCATATTTCCTTCAGTCTCCCACTTGCACTAGAGTCAATAATCTATATTACATAGTAATGAATCTAACACCCGTGGATTCTTGGTGCTGATCATGTTTTGCTCGCGGAAGAGGCTTCGTCAACGGGTCTGCTACATTCAGATCCGTATGTATTTTGCAAATCTCTATGTCTTCATCCTTGACCTTTTCACGAATGGAGTTGAAGCATCTCTTGATGTATTTGGTTCTCTTGTGAAACCTAGATTCCTTTGCCAAGGCAATTGCTCCAGTGTTGTCACAAAAGATTTTCATTGGACCCGATGCACTAGGTATTACACCTAGATCGGATATGAACTCCTTCATCCAGACTCCTTCATGCGCTACTTCTGAAGCAGCTATGTACTCCGCTTCACATGTAGATCCCGCCATGACGCTCTACTTGGAACTGCACCAACTGACAGCTCCACCATTCAATATAAATACGTATCCGGTTTGTGACTTAGAGTCATCCGGATCAGTGTCGAAGCTAGCATCGACGTAACCATTTACGACGAGCTCTTTGTCACCTCCATAAATAAGAAACATATCCTTGATCCTTTTTAGGTACTTCAGGATGTTCTTGACTGCTATCCAGTGATCCACTCCTGGATTACTTTGGTACCTCCCTGCCAGACTTATGGCAAGGCACACATCAGGTTTGGTACACAACATAGCATACATGATAGAACCTATAGCTGAGGCATAGGGAATGACTTTCATTTTCTCTCTATCTTCTGCAGTGGTCGGGCATTGAGTCTGACTCAACTTCACATGTTGTAACACAAGCAAAAACCCTTTCTTTGACTGATCCATTTTGAACTTCTTCAAAACTTTATCAAGGTATGTGCTTTGTGAAAGTCCTATTAAGTGTCTCGATCTATCTCTATAGATCTTGATGCCCAATATATAAGCAGCTTCACCGAGGTCTTTCATTGAAAAATTCTTATTCAAGTATCCTTTTAAGCTATCCAGAAATTCTATATCATTTCCAATCAACAATATGTCATCCACATATAATTTCAGAAATGTTACAGAACTCCCACTCACTTTCTTATAAATACAGGCTTCACCGTAAGTCTGTATAAAACCATATGCTTTGATCACCTCATCAAAGCATGTATTCCAACTCCGAGATGCTTGCACCAGTCCATACATGGATCGCTAGAGCTTGCATACTTTGTTAGCACCTTTAGGATCAACAAAACCTTCTGGTTGTATCATATATGTACAACTCTTCTTTAAGAAATCCATTAAGGAATGCAGTTTTGACGTCCATTTGCCAGATTTCATAATTATAAAATGCGGCAATTGCTAACATGATTCGGACAGACTTAAGCATTACTACGGGTGAGAAAGTCTCATCGTAGTCAACTCCTTGAACTTGTCAAAAACCTTTCACGACAAGTCGAGCTTTGTAGACAGTAACATTACCATCAGTGTCAGTCTTCTTCTTGAAGATCCATTTATTCTCAATGTCTCGCCGATCATCGGGCAAGTCCACCAAAGTCCACACTTTGTTCTCATACATGGATCCTATCTCAGATTTCGTGGCCTCAAGCCATTTATCGGAATCTGGGCTCATCATAGCTTCTTCATAGTTCGTAGGTTCACCTTGGTCTAATAACATGACTTCCAGAACAGGATTACCGTACCACTTTGGTGCGGATCATGCTCTGGTTGACCTACGAGGTTCATTAGTAATTTGATCTGAAGTTTCATGATCATGATCATTTGCTTCCTCTCTAGTTGGTGTAGGCATCACGGGAACGGTTTTCTGTGATGTGCTACTTTCCAATTTGAGAGAAGGTATAATTACCTCATCAAGTTCTACTTTCCTCCCACTCACTTCTTTCGAGAAAAACTCCTTCTCTAGAAAGGATCCATTCTTGGCAACAAAGATCTTTCCTTCGGATCTGTGGTAGAAGGTGTACCGAATTGTTTCCTTAGGCTATCCTATGAAGATGCACTTCTCCGATTTGGGTTCGAGCTTATCAGGCTGAAGCCTTTTGACGTAAGTGTCGCAACCCCAAACTTTAAGAAACGACAGCTTAGGTTTCTTGCCAAACCACAGTTCATACGGTGTCGTCTCAACGGATTTAGACGGTGCCCTATTTAACGTGAATGCGGCTGTCTCTAATGCATAACCCCAAAACGATAGTGGTAAATCGGTAAGAGACATCATAGATCGCACCATATCTAATAAAGTACGGTTACGATGTTCGGACACACCATTACACTGTGGTGTTCCAGGTGGCGTGAGTTGTGAAACAATTCCACATTGTTTTAAATGAAGGCCAAACTCGTAACTCAAATATTCGCCTCCGCGATCAGATCATAGAAACTTTATTTTCTTGTTACGATGATTCTCCACTTCACTCTGAAATTCTTTGAACTTTTCAAATGTTTCAGAGTTGTGTTTCATGAAATAGATATACCCATACCTACTCAAATCATCTGTGAAGGTCAGAAAATAACGATACCCACCACGTGCCTCAACACGCATCGGACCGCATACATCGGTATGTATTATTTCCAATAAGTCATTAGCTCGCTCCATTGTTCCGGAGAACGGAATTTTAGTCATCTTGCCCATGAGGCATGGTTCGCAAGTATCAAATGATTCATAATCAAGTGATTCCAAAGGTCCATCCGTATGGAGTTTCTTCATGCGTTTTACACCAATATGACCTAAACGGCAATGCCACAAGTATGTTGCACTATCATTATCAACTTTGCATCTTTTGGCATCAATATTATGAATATGTGTGTCACTACGATCAAGATTCAACAATAATATACCACTCATCAAGGGTGCATGACCATAAAAGATATTACTCATATAAATAGAACAACCATTATTCACCGATTTAAATGAATAACCGTCTCGCAATAAACAAGATCCAGATATAACGTTCATGCTCAATGCGGGCACCAAATAACAATTATTGAGGTCTGAAACTAATCCCAAAGGTAGATGTAGAGGTAGCGTGCCGATGGTGATCACATCGACCTTGGAACCATTTCCAACGCGCATCGGCACCTCATCCTTAGCCAATCTTCGTTTATTCCATAGCTCCTGTTTCGAGTTACAAATATGAGCAACCGAACCAGTATCAAATACCCTGGCGCTGCTACGAGCATTAGTATGGTACACGTCAATAACATGTATATCAAATATACCTATGTTAACTATGCCATCCTTCTTATCCGCCAAGTATTTGGGGCAGTTCCGCTTCCAGTGACCATTCCCTTTGTAGTAGAAGCACTCAGTTTCAGGCTTGGGTCTAGCTTTGGGCTTCTTCCCAAGAGTGGCAACTTTCTTGCCATTCTTCTTGAAGTTCCCTTTCTTTCCCTTGCCCTTTTTCTTGAAACTAGTGGTCTTGTTAACCATTAACACTTGATGCTCCTTCTTGATTTCTATCTCCGTGGCCTTAAGCATTGCGAAGAGCCCAGGAATCATTTTATTCATCCCTTGCATATTATAGTTCATCACGAAGCCTTTGTAGCTTGGTGGCAGTGACTGAAGAACTCGCTCAGTAACACTATCAACTGGAAGATCAACTCCCAGCTGAGTCAAGTGGTTACGATACCCAGACATTTTGAGTATGTGTTCACTGACAGAACTATTCTCCTCCATCTTGCAGCTATAGAACTTGTTGGAGACTTCATACCTCTCAACCCGGGCATTTGCTTGAAATATTAACTTCAACTCTTGGAACATCTCATATGCTCCATGACGTTCAAAACGTCTTTGAAGTCCCGGTTCTAAGCCATAAAGCATGGCACACTGAACTGTCGAGTAGTCATCAGATCAAGCTTGCCAGGCGTTCATAACATCTGTTTCAGCTCCTGCAGCAGGCCTGTCACCTAGTAGTGCATCAAGGACATAATTCTTCTGTGCAGCAATGAGGATAATCCTCAAGTTACAGACCCAGTCCGTGTAGTTGCTACCATCATCTTTCAACTTAGCTTTCTCTAGGAACGCATTAAAATTTAGGGGAATGGTAGCTCGGGCCATTGATCTACAACATAGATATGCAAAACTATAAGACTAAGTTCATGATAAATTAAGTTCAATTAATCAAATTAATAATGAACTCCCACTTAAATAAACATCCCTTAAGTTATCTAAGTGATACATGATCCAAATCAACTAACCCATGTCCGATCATCACGTGAGATCGGGTAGTCATCAATGGTGAACATCTCTATGTTGATCATATCTACTATATGACTCACGTTCGACCTTTCGGTCTCCAGTGTTCCGAGACCATGTGTGTACATGCTAGGCCCGTCAAGTTTAACCCAAGTATTCTGCATGTGCAAAACTGTCTTACACCGTTGGATGTGAACGTAGAGTCTATCACACCCAATCATCACGTGGTGCTTCGAAACGATGAACTTTGGCAATGGTGCATACTCAGGGAGAACACTTTTATCTTGAAATTTAGTGAAGGGATCATCTTATAATGCTACCGCCATTCTAAGCAAAATAAGATGCATAAAGGATAAACATCACATGCAATCAAAATATGTGACATGATATGGCCATCATCATCTTGTGCTTTTGCTCTCCATCTCCAAAGCATCGTCATGATCTCCATCATCACTGGCTCGACACCTTGACCTCCATCGTTGCGTCAGGGTTGTCTTGCCAACTATTGCTTCTACAACTATCGCTAACGCATAGTGATAAAGTAAAGCAATTACATGGCGCTTGCATTTCATACAATAAAGAGACAACCCTAAGGCTCCTGCCGGTTGTCGATATTACAAAACATGATCATCACATACATCAACATATATCACATCATATCTTGACCATATCACATCACAACATGCCCTGCAAAAACAAGTTAGACGTCCTCTACTTTGTTGTTTCAAGTTTTACGTGGCTGCTACGGGCTTCTAGCAAGAACCATTCTTACCTACGCAAAAACCACAATGGTATTTCATAAAGTTTGTTGTTTTAAACTTCTTCAAGGACCGGCCGTAGTCAAATTCGATTCAACTAAAGTAGGAGAAACAGACACCCGCCATCCACCTTTATGCAAAACTAGTTGCATGTCTGTCGGTGGAATCGGTCTCATGTGCGTGTACATGTAAGGTTGGTCCGGGCCGCTTCATCCCACAATACCGCCGAATCAAAATAAGACATTGGTGGTAAGCAGTATGACTATCACTGCCCACAACTCTTTGTGTTCTACTCGTGCATATCATCTACGCATACACCTGGCTCATGATGCCACTGTTGGGAAACGTTGGATGGAAAACAAAAAAAATTCTACGCACATGCAAGATCTATCCATGGAGATGCATAGGAATGAGAGGGGAGAGTGTGTCTACGTACCCTCGTAGACCGTAAGCGGAAGCATTTGACAACGCGGTTGATGTAGTCGAGCTTTCTTCGCGGTCCAACCGATCGAGTACCAAACGTACGGCACCTCCGCGTAAAGCACACGTTCAGCTCGGTGACGTCCATGCCTTCTAGATCCAGCAAGACGGTGAGGTAGTGGATGAGTTCCGGTAGGGCTTCGCCTAAGCACTACGAAAATATGATCGGGGGTGTAAACGATGGAGGGGGGCGCCACACACAGCTAAGACAATGTTGTGTCTTGTGCTAGGTGCCCCCTCCCACATATAAATTGGTGGGGGGTGGAGGGAGCAGCCAGGAGGCGCCCCCAAGTAGGCCGAATCCTACTTGGGGTCTTCCCCCAAGTGGCGCCCCCCTTCCTTATTTGGAGTGCGGGAGGAAGGAAGGAGGAGGTGGCGCCCCCCTTTCCTTTCTCTCCTGAGGAGGGAAAGGCAGGAGGGGCCACCCCCCATTCCTTTCTCTCCTGAGGAGGGAAAGGCAGGAGGGGCCACCCCTCCCCTTTCGTTCCCCTAGGGTCGGCCAGCCAATGGAAGGGGCACACCAGCCCCCTTGTGGGCTGGTTTGTCCCCCCCCCCCTTTGGCCCATATGGCCCATACACTTGCCGGGGGTGCCCGGAAGCCCTTCCGGTGACCCGATGAGTACCCGGTGCACTCCGAAACTATTCCGGTGTCTGAATACCATCGTCCTACATATCAATCTTTACCTCTCGACCATTTAGAGACTCCTCGTCATGTCTGTGATCTCATCCGGGACTCTGAACAACATTCGGTCACCAAAGCATATAACTCATATAACACAATATCGTCAACGAGCGTTAAGCGTGCGGACCCTATGGGTTCGAGAACTATGTAGACATGACCGAGACACCTCTCTGGTTAATAACCAATAGAAGAACCTGGATGCCCATATTGGCTCCTACATATTCTATGAAGATCTTTATCGGTCGAACCATTATGACAACATACGTAATTCCCTTTGTCCATCGGTATGTTACTTGCCCGAGATTCGATCGTCGGTATCTCCATACCTAGTTCAATCTCGTTACCGACAAGTCTCTTTACTCGTTCCGTAATACATCACCTTGTAACTAACTCCTTAGTCATTTTCTTGCAAGCTTATGATGTGTATTACTGAGAGGGCCCAGAGATACCTCTCCGATACTCGGAGTGACAAATCCTAATCTCGATCTATGCCAACTCAACAAACACCTTCGGAGATACCTGTACAGCATATTTATGATCACCCAGTTACGTTTTGATGTTTTATAGCACACAAGGTATTCCTCCGGTATCCGGGAGTTGCATAATCTCATAGTCGGAGGAATATGTATTTGACATGAAGAAAGCAATAACAATAAACTGAACGATCAATATGCTAAGCTAACGAATGGGTCTTATCCATCACATCCTTCTCCTAATGATGTGATCCCATTATCAAATGACAACACATATCTATGGTTGGGAAACCTGAACCATCTTTGATCAACGAGCTAGTCTAGTAGAGGCTTACTTGGGACACGGTATTTGTTTATGTATTCACACATGTATTTAAGTTTCCGATCAATACAATTCTAGCATGAATAATAAACCTTTATCATGAATAAGGAAATATAAAATAACAACTTTATTATTGCCTCTAGGGCATATTTCCTTCACGGTCCGTTAATGGTCCATGAATAGTACGACCCATATTTGGCCAATCGATCATACGGCCCGTAGAAGGCCCATTGAATCTACGGCCCGTAGAAGGCCCATGGTTATTGTGGCCTAGTTTTAAAAAATAGGTTATTGCGGCCACTAGGAAACCGTGAAAAAAATAACTGCAGAACTAGAAGGAAACAAATAAATAAGACTAACAAAATAAATAAGCAAGCAACTAACGCTAGGATATGACGGTGATTACACAGATTACGTCCACCGGGCATCAAAGTTCGCCACCAGTGTAAATATAGAGAATAAAGCAGCATATTACATACACTGGTTGTCAAAGTTGGCAACCAGTGCAAATAAACGCTGCAACAAAACAAGTCCCGAACTGAAACCACTTCAGTAGAGCTCAAGAAACAATATCCTGGGTACCCAGCATGCTGGCAAGATGCTTAGCAAGATTATTAACTTTCTCTTGTTTGGCGCTTAAATCCTCCAGCGCTTGTTGTTGCACCAGAATGTATGCATCTGAATTCTGCAGGGACTTTCTCAGTCCTTCGGCTTCGTCTCACAGCACATCTGATCGATGTCTTTCAACTTGAAGTTGAGACTCAAGAAGATGAACTGATTCAGGCAGCGAGTTCGAAGAGCTTGTGCCAGCAATAGTGGCCAGTAACTCGAACACTACATCAAGACAGGACTTTGGGGTTGTCTCACTGTCGTCAAGATAGTTTTTATGAGCTTTCTTGGAGACGAACAGGGATGTCTCACTATCTTGAACCTTATCTGCATTACTTCCTTTACCATTGCATAACAGGGTACTCTTCTCCAATATTTTTTCCGCATTCTAAAAGAGAAACAAGCAGACACATCACAGGTTTACCATGTTGTATATGAAACTCATTTTGGTAAATCAGTTCAGTAGTAAAGTGGACAGGATAACAACATGAAACAAACATATATCTATGTACCATGGTCACTGTATGGTCTATATCATTCTAGTTTTTGTTGCCAAATCAAGATAGAGACACAGTTCAAATCATATCTGTTTAAGACAAAGCAGCATAGACAGAATATAAGTGTGGGAAACTACACAACAATAACAACACTTGTAATGTGCATGACATGAGAACATAACTGTTTATTCAATTGAAACTGAAACCAACATAGAGCAAGTTACAACAGCAAACCAGTTAAAGAAACAGGTTTGAAACATACCTATTGCGCCATTGGAGTTTCAATTCCATCCTTCAATTTTGAAATTAGTTGGTATGAGTAAATACAGTGATGCAAGAGAAAAGGAGTATGAACCATAGCTACAGAACCTGACCTGAGAACAATTCTTGTTCTGCTTTAAGCGCTGAGTTGGGGTTCGGAGTGGTGGTCCTCGTGCTTTGGGCACTGCAGTTGCCTTACTAACTGCTCGTGTTTGGGTGCTGTGTGGTGGAGACGGTGTTGTGTCAACTAGAACTGTGTTACTATCTGCTGGGGTTGGGGTTAGAAGGGGTGTAGCTGGTTCTCTGTCCAACTGGGTAGGGTACAATCTGCGAGAGTCTGGGTTATGTGTGGTGGGGCTGGTTCTTGGGCAAGTACAACCGTGGTTCTATCTGCATCGACTGGTAGCACTATCTTTTCTGAAGACCGTGTTGTTACTCCCTTAGATACTGCCATCACCCCCTCCAATTCAAATGGTTGATAAACAAGAAAAGTAATTGAATGTACAGACATTGTATGATAGACATGTGCAATGGATAGTGGGGAATAAAAGAGGGCATGAAATAATTCAAATTTATGTTGTCTAACCAAACAGGATAGCATGACACAATTTCACATATATGATGGCTAACTAAACAAGATAGAAAGACATAATTCAAAATATGATGACTATGTAAACAGGATGACATGATATAACTATATGATGTGTTTATTAAATAGGTTGGCATGCCATAATTCACATACATGCGGCCTATGGAAACATGATGGCATGATATAATTCACGGATAGAATGACATAATTCAAAATATGATGACTATGTAAACACTAAACAGGATGAGATGATATAACTATATGATGTCTTTATTAAATGGGTTGGCATGCCATGATTCAGATAGATGCTGTCTATGTAAGCATGATGGCATGATATAATTCAAATATATGATTTATATACTAATTAGATGGCAATCGCATATATGATGTCTAAACTAAGCAGATGGCAATCGCATATATGATGTCTAAACTAAGCAGATGGCATTCAATATTGTGTATATGATGTAAAAACTAAGCAATGCAAGACAACATATGCATGATATGAGTAATATAACCCTGCCAAGTTTGAGCATACACCTCAGGGGGGAAATAGGACTGGTCATCTGTCTCTGAATCCTCCTGAGGAGCTATCTATAACCAGCAAGATGTCTTCTTCAACAGGTAGCATTGTCTGCTCTGAAGACCTTGTTTTCACTCCAGATACTTCCATCACCGATTCAAATGGCTGATGCACAGGAAGAGTAGTTATACAAACATTGTCGACAAATGGAATACCAAATACAAAAAAGGATAGCATGATATAATTCACATATATGATGATTGGCTAAACAGCATGGCATTGCATAATTCACATATAAAATGCCTGACAACAAGATAGCATTTCATAATTCACATATATAATGTCTTGCAACAAGATGGCATTGCATAATTCACATATATGGTAATTAGACACTAAACAGGTGGCATTCACACAAAGCATGTCTAAACTAAGCAAATGACATAGCAATGCAAGACACCATACGCACAATATGAGCAACATAACCTAGACAAAGTTAGAGCATACACCTCGTGGGGGGGGGATAGGACTGGTCATCTGTCTCTGAATCCTCCTCTGAGGAGCTATTCATAACCAGCAAGATAAGTGCTTCGTCAGATAGCATTGTCTGCTCCGAAGACCTTGTTTTCACTCTAGATTTTTTTATCACCGTGTCAAATGGCTGATGCACACGAAGAGTAGTTGAATGTACTAACATTGTTGACAAATGTAATACGTAATGAAAAAAAAGGATTGCGTGATATAATTCACATATAAGATGACTGGCTAAGCAGGATGGCATTGCAAAATTCACATATATGATGCCTGGCTAAAGAAGATGGCGTTGCATAATTCACATATACGATATCAAAATTAAACAGATGACATTCACACAAAGCATATCTAAACTAAGTAGATGACATAGTTGATGTATAAAGTAAGCAATGCAAGGCACCATATGCATGATATAACCAACATCAGCATGCCAAGTTAGAGCAAAGACCTCAGGGGGTAAATAGGAGTGGTCTGCTCCTTCTGAATCCCCCTCAGAACAATTATCTTCCTCTTGATTACAATATGAAATGGGTGGAGGGGGGGGGGCTGCCTTTGCGCCCACCATGGAGCGACGTCTGCATGAAATTTTATTGCCACGCAAGGCTCGTCTCTTTTTCTTTACATGTTCAGTTCCATTGTGTACAATAACTGACATGCATAGGAATAAAACATAGTGAGATTATGTAAGGAGTGCATGCAGAAATCCAGAGTGATGGTAGCAACCTGTGGATAGATCGAAAACCAATGATAGCAGGCAGATAATGGCTTCAGTTAAAAAATACAGATAATGGCTTCTTTACTGTTTATTTCCCACCCAACATGAAACTCATAGTAGACACCAGAGATTAAGCAGATAGTAGGTAGATACTATTGATTGCGGCCCCGATATGTACCCCACAACCATTTAGAAACTCAAGTTTGAGCATTAGTTTGGAGCTGACTCAGAGTCTAATCGGTGAACAGGATGATAAAGTAGCATGTAATGTTAAGCGATGCATAACGTAAGCAGACACAAAAGAGTGCAACCTCTCTTGCGGACCCGTGTAGTCCTCAAGGTCATCTACTCAGTTGATGATGGTAATGCAGTTGTCGTGGCTGCCGGCGGCGGGGAAGAAGATCTGAGGCGGCGAAATACAGTCTAGAGGGCGGATCCCTGCTGTGGTAGACCCTTCTGTCGTTGGAGCAGCTGAGATGGGGTGGACGACGGCGCGGCAGGAGAGGGACAAACCACACAAGGTTTTCTTTGAAAACTATCTGTAAGAGAAGTAATTCTGTAAGGGCTCATTTGAATTGGAGGATTCTAACAACGCAGGGATAGGAAATACACAGTAATAGGATAGGAATGCATGTGCAAAACAGAGAATTTAAAATCACAGGATTTCTATCAATCTGGGTGTTTGGTTCACAAGAATTGGAAGTTCACAGGAATGCAAAGAAGCATGGTCAAATTAAGTCAAACCACAAGAAAATGTGTAGTTATAATGCTATTATGCTACTATCACTTAGTCTTCTTCTTCATGAATAGGAATTTGAAAAGGAGGGCCAAGTAGATATTAAAATTCCCACGGTTTTTCTTTGAAAGAGACACTAAAGGAACAAATCCTACAGTTTTCCTTTGCTCCAGTCCTTTGAACCAAATGCATGAATAGTACTACCATAGGAAACTTTCCAATTCCTATGTTTTTCCTTCACTTTTCCTTTCAACCACTGGCAATTCTAGTAGGCAGGCTTGAACAGGCAAAAGCCTACACTCCAAAAATGTTTTTTTGCTAGTTGTACTACTTTGGACCCAGGCCACTGCCCTACTAGCTCAACTCCCAGGCCCATCTACACATGCATAGCTCAAATGCGCAGAAATAAATAATGATGGATTTCGAGAGTCCATCACGGATAGCTAAGTTGCCTGGTACCTCACTACTTTTTATATAGGAGAAACTAATCGTATTTTACGTTACTACGTGTGCTCAGTGGACAATATATATAACATGTAGAGTAAAAAAGTGATGCAGCAAGTGTACAACCTCTTTGGCAAAGCCATGTCAATCTCAGCATCATTGGGTTGGTCGCTGAGGATGCTGTGGCTAATGTGGCAGTCGGAGGAGGGGAAGAAGATCTTACGCGCCTGGAGATGGAGCCAAGGGTACTGCTCCGCTGTGATGGATGCTTTTATCATTGGAGCAGCTCTGGTGAGGTGTACGACGGCGAGGCTGAAGCAGGACAAGGGAGACAATGTTAACCTGAAGTGGTATTCTAAGAGCATCTCAAATAGATGATGTAAAATACATAACCAAAAAGTGCTAGATGTAAAATACATCAGCCGCTCATCTCTGAACTTAACTGTCGAAACTGAATTTAACTGTCGAAACTGAGTTTTACTATCGAAACTCAATTTTGCTGTCGAAACTGAATTTTACTGTTGAAACTGAACGCACTAGTAGCAGAAAAGCAGCGCACTAATAATTTTGGCCACTCGAGCACTAGTGGTAGAGTAGCAGTGATCTAAATCGGTAGCCGCTCTAGTAGGGAACGTACTACTAGAGAGCAGCCGGGGTAGAGCAGCAGCGCGTGTGAGAGCCGGGGCAGCTGGTCGTGTAGCAGCACCTCGGGTAGCAGCAGCAGGAGCTCGAGCGAGAGCCGAAGCTGCTGCTCATGCAGCAGCAGCGCGAGCAAGAGTAGACCAGCAGTGCAAGTAAGAGTAAGAGCAGCAGCGCAAGCAAGAGCCAGAGCAGACCAGGCAGGGGACTGAGACCAAGAGCAGAGCAGCAGCGCCAGTGAGAGCCGAAGCAGCAGCAGCAGGGCTAGGGAGAGCCGGAGCACTAGCAGCAGCTCTGATACGTCTCCAACGTATCTATAATTTTTGCTTCTTCCATGCTGTTATATTATCATTCTTGGATGTCTTACAATCATTTTATAGCAACTTTATATCATTTTTTGGGACTAACCTATTGACATAGTGCCCAGTGCCAGTTGTTTTTTTTTTGCTTGTTTTTTACTCTTCAGAATATCAGCACCAAACGGAGTCCAAACGCAACGAAACTTTTTGGAGAATTTTTATGAACCAGAAGACACAACATGGTCCAAAGAAGTACCAGAGGGGGGCTCCGAGGGGAGCACAACCCACTTGGGCGCGCCTGGGGGTCCAGGCACGCCCTGGTGGGTTGTGTCTACCTCGGCCGCCTCCCGCACTGCCTCTTCACTCTATAAATACCCCGATATTCCAGAAACCCTAGGGGAGGCGACGAAACACAATTCCAGCCGCCTCAAGTTCCAGAACCACCAGATCCAATCTAGACACCATCACGGAGGGGTTCATCATCCTCATTGGTGCCTCTCTGGTGATGCGTGAGTAGTTCATCATAGACCTACGGGTCCGTAGTCAGTAGCTAGATGGCTTCCTCTTTCTCTCTCTCTCTCTTTTGATTCTCAATACAATGGTCTCTTGGAGATCTATTTGATGTAACTCTTTTTGCGGTGTGTTTGTTGGGATTCGATGAACTTTGAGTTTATGATCAGATCTATATCCATGAATATTATTTGAGTTTTCTTTGATCTCTTATATGCATGATTACTTCTAGACTCATATTTCTTCTTTAAATCTTTGGTTTAGTTAGGCCAACTAGATCAATTTTTCTTGCCATGGGAAGAGGTGCTTTCTGATGGGTTCAATCTTGCAGTGTTCTTTCCCAGTGACAGAAGGGGCAGCAAGACACGCATGTATCGTTGCTATTAAGGGTAACAAGATGGGGTCTATTCCTACATGAATAGATCTTGTCTACATCATGTCATCGTTCTTATTACATTACTCCATTTCTCCATGAACTTAATACACTAGATGCTTGCTGGATAGCGGTCAATGTGTGGAGTAATAGTAGTAGATGCAGGCAGGAGTCGGTCTACTAATCTTGGACGTGATGCCTATATAATGATCATTGCCTTGGATATCGTCATAATTATTTGAGGTTCTATTAATTGACCAACAGTAATTTGTTTACCCACCGTATGCTATTTTTCTCGAGAGAAGCCACTAGTGAAATCTATGGCCCACGGGTCTATTCTCCATCATATTTGCTTTGAGATCTATTTTTTTGCTTTTATTTTTAGATCTAGTATTGCAAAAATACAAAAATACCTTGCTGCACTTTTTTGTTACTTGTTTTATTTCACGTATTATCGAGATCTATTTATCCAATTTATCACAATTTTTATCCCGTCCACGTGATAATTTCTGGCACCGTTACCCGTTGAGGGATTGACAACCCCTCCTAATCGTCTTGTTGCAAGTATTTGTTCTTTGTGTCCAGGTACCGTTTACATAGTGTTGCTTGGTTCTCCTTTTGAATTGATACCTTGGTTTCATAACTGAGGGAAATACCTACCGCCACTGTGCTGCATCATCCCTTCCTCTTTGGGGAAATATCGACGTAGTTTCAAGCGACATCAGAAGCAATTTCTGGCGCCGCTGCCAGGGTGACATCATCAACATCTATCAGGTTCCTAATTACAAATCTCATCTCCTTTCAATTTACATCATTTTCCATTTGCCTCTCGTTTTCATCTCCCCCACTTCACAAAAATTTGCCGTTTTATTTGCCCTCTTTTTCGTTCACCGTTTTTCTTGTTAGGTCTATTTTTGTGTACAATATTGTTTGCCACTTTTGTCATTACGGATAGTTCTTCCACTATTGCGTGTACCCCCGAGAATGAAGTTCTTAACTTCAAACAAAGGGGAGGGGAGAATCTAAAAGATGCTTGGTATAGGATTTGCAATGCCCATAGTAGATCTATTCGTAAGCAATCTACCATTGTTCTTCGCTGTTTTTATGTGGGCATCACAGATATGTCTCCAACGTATCTATAATTTTTGCTTGTTCCATGCTGTTATATTATCATTCTTGGATGTTTTACAATCATTTTATAGCTACTTTATATCATTTTTGGGAATAACCTATTGACATAGTGCCCAGTGCCAGTACCTGTTTTTTCCTTGTTTTTTACTTCACAGAAAATCAATACCAAACGGAGTCCAAACACAGCGAAAATTTTTGTAGATTTTTTATGGACCAGAAGGAACAACTTGGGCCGAAGAAGTACCAGAGGGGTGCCCCGAGGGGGGCACAACCCACCTGGGCGCGCCTAGGGCCCAGGCGCGCCCTGGTGGGTTGTGCCCACCTCGGTGGCCTCCCGCACCACCTCTTGGCTCTATAAATACCCCTAAAATCCAAAAACCCTAGGGGAGTCGACGAAACACAATTCCAGCCGCCGCAAGTTCCAGAACCACCAGATCCAATCTAGACACCAACACGGAGGGGTCCATCATCCTCATTGGTGACTCTCCGATGATGCATGAGTAGTTCATTGTAGACCTACGGGTCCGTAGTTAGTAGCTAGATGGCTTCCTCTCTCTCTTTTGATTCTCAATACAATGGTCATTTGGAGATCTATTTGGTGTAACTCTTTTTGCGGTGCGTTTGTTGGGATCTGATGAACTTTGAGTTTATGATCAGATCTATTTTATCCATGAAAGTTATTTGAGTTTTGATCTCTTATATGCATGATTTCTTATAGCCTCGTATTTCTTCTTTGAATCTTTGTTTTAGTTAGGCCGACTAGATAGATTTTTCTTGCCATGGGAAGAGGTGCTTTGTGATGGGTTCGATCTTACGGTGCTCAACCTAGTGACAAAAGGGGACATGACACGCATGTATCATTGCTATTAAGGATAACAAGATGGGGTCTATTCCTACATGAATAGATCTTGTCTACATCATGTCATCGTTCTTATTGCATTACTCCGTTTCTCCATGAACTTAATACACTAGATGCATGCTGGATAGTGGTCGATGTGTGGAGTAATAGTAGTAGATGTAGGCAGGAGTCGGTCTACTAATCTTGGACGTGATGCCTATATAATGATCATTGCCTGGATATCATCATAATTATTTGAAGTTCTATCAATTGCCCAACAGTAATTTGTTTACCCGCCGTATGCTATTTTTCTCGAGAGAAGCCACTAGTGAAATCTACGGCCCCGGGTCTATTCTTTATCATATTTGCTTTGAGATCTATTTTTTTGCTTTTATTTTCAGATCTATTATTCCAAAAACCCAAAAATACCTTGCTGTATTTTTTTGTTATTTATTTTATTTCGTGTTTCCGCGAGATCTATTTATCCAATCTACTACAAATTTATCTATCTTTTACCCGGGAGGGGTTGACAACCCATCTTACGCGTTGGGTTGCAAGTATTTGTTTTTTGTGTGCAGGTACCATTTACATAGTGTTGCGTGGTTCTCCTACTGGTTCGATAACCTTGGTCTCATCACTGAGGGAAATACCTACCATAGTTGTGCTGCATCATCCCTTCCTCTTCGGGGAAAATACTGACACGGACAGGAGCCATCAAGAAAGGATTTCTGGCACCGTTGCCGGGGAGACATCATCAACATCTATCAGATTCCTAATCACAAATCTCATCTCCTTGCAATTTACATTATTTGCAATTTTCCTCGTTTTCATCTCCCCCACTTCAGAAAATTTGCCCATTTTTTTGCCCTCTTTTTCGTTCGCTGTTTTCTCGTCAGATCTGTTATGTTGTTTGCGTTCTTGTTTGCATAGTTGCGATATCTCAAGAAAATACCAAGTTGTGTGATTTTTCCAATACCAATAATAATTATTTTATTAGCACTCCGATTGCTACTCCCGCCACTAGTGCGGAGTCTTGTGATATTAATGCCGCTTTGTTGAATCTTGTTATGAAAGATCAGTTTTCCGGTACTCCTAATGAGGATGCCGAGTCCCATCTTAACACATTCGTAGAATTATGCGATATGCAAAAGAAAAAGATGTGGACAATGATATTGTGAAGTTGAAATTATTTCCGTTTTCTTTGCGAGATCGTGCAAAAATTTGGTTTTCTTCTTTTCCTCGCAATAGTATCGATTCTTGGGATAAATGCAAAGATGCTTTCATTACTAAGTATTTTCCGTACGCGAAAATTATTTCCCTTAGAACTCAAATCATGAATTTTAAGCAAATTGAGCATGAACATGTTGCACAATCTTGGGAAAGAATGAAATTGATGCTAAGAAATTGTCCCACACATGGTCTAAATCTTTGGATGATCATACAATTTTTTTATGCGGGATTGAATTTTGTTGCTAGAAATCTTTTAGATTCCGCCGCGGGTGGTACTTTTATGGAAATTACTTTGGGTGAAGGTACTAAATTACTTGATAATATTATGGCAAATTATTCACAATGGCATACCGAAAGAGCTCCTACTAGTAAAAAAGTCAATTCGGTTGAAGAAATAAATTCTTTGAGTGAAAAAGTTGATGCTCTTATGAAGTTGGTTTCTAGTAAAAATGCTCCTATTGATCTTAATGATGTTCCTTTGTCTACTTTGATTGAGCAAAATAGTGATGCCATAGATGTGAATTTTGTCTCGCGAAACAATTTTAATAATAATGCTTATAGAGGTAAATTTAATCCTAGGCCTTTTCCGGGAAATTCCTCTAATAATTATGGTAATTCCTATGGTAATCCTTCTTATAATAATAATAGGAACACCTCTGATCTTGAGAATAATATTAAATAATTTATCAATGCTCAAAAGTTTTTCAGCAATACGATAGAAGAAAAGTTGAATAAGATTGATGATATGTCTAGAAGCATTGATAGAATTTCTCATGACGTAGAAAATCTCAAGTTGAAATTTTTTGTGCCTAAGGTTGAAGAATCAATTAAAGTTTTATATGTTTCTATGGATGAAAGTAAGAAAAGAGCCGCTATGCTTAGAGCTAAAAGAGAATTTTTTTTAAAAGCATTTTATAGCGATTGCTTTCATAAAAATAATGAAGACCTTAAAGTGATTGGTGTTTCTTCTATTGATTCTTTGTTTAGTAAAATTAAAATTGATGATAAAGGGACTGAAGAAGAGTCAACTTTAGTTAGAAGGCGTCCCGATAATTTGGAGGGTGAAAATCTTGTTGAAAAATTGATAAAAGTGGGTTTGGAGAGGTCAAAACTTTAACTAGTGATGTGCCCACTCTTTTGGATTACAAAGACTTTAATTATGATAATTGCTCCTTGATTGATTGTATTTCTTTGTTGCAATCCATGATTAATTCACCCCATGCTTATGAACAAAATAAATCTTTTACTAAACATATTGTTGATGCTATGATGAAAGCTTTGGAAGAAAAGTTGGAATTAGAGATCTCAATTCCTTGAAAATTACATGATGAATGGGAACCCACCATTAAAGCCAATATTAAAAATTATGAGTGTTTTGCTTTATGTGACTTGGGTGCTAGTGTTTCCACAATTCCGAAGTCTTTATGTGATGTGCTTGGTCTCACCAATATTGAAGAGTGTTCTTTAAACTTGCACTTGGCGGATTCTACTATTAAAAATCCTTTGGGAAGAATTAATGATATTCTTATTCTTGCAAATAGGAATTATGTGCCCATAGATTTTATTGTTCTTGATATTGCTTGCAATCCGTCTTATCCAATTATACTTGGTAGACCGTTTTTTACATACTATTGGTGCCGTGATTGATATGAAAGAGGGCAATATTAAATTTCAATTTCCACTAAGGAAGGGTATGGAACACTTCCCTAGAACAAGAATGAAGCCTCCATATGAATCAATCTTGAGGGCATCCTATGGATCTAGAGACAAAGATGACAATACTTAAATCTATGCTTTATGCCTAGCTAGGGGCGTAAAAACGATAGCGCTCGTTGGGAGGCAACCCAATGAATAAAATTTATTTTTGCCTTTTTCTTTCTGTTCTTGAGTGTTTGCACAATTATGCCTCTGTTATGATTTTTTTTTATGTTTTAATTAGTGTTTGGGCCAAGCAAAGCCTTTGTGATCATGTTGGGTGATAGTTGATTTGATCTTGTTGGAAAACAGAAACTTTTGCGTCCAGTAAAACAATTTTGAAAAATCATAGAAGTGACGAAATCTTCTGAATTTTTTACAAAAGATTTATATACAAATTGCCTACATCGTCCTAATTTTTCAGAATTTTTGGAATTACAGAACTATACGAAGTTTTCAGATTGCTACAGACTGTTTGATTTTTACAAATTCTCTTTTCATTGCATTGTGTGCTTATTTTGATGAATCTATGGGTTGTATAGGGGGGTATGAGCCATAGCAAAGTTTGAATACTGTAGATATAATGCAATAAAATATGAATGAGTTTGCAACAGTACTTAGAGTAGTGATTTGCTTTGTTATACTAACGGATCTCATGAAGGTTTTGTTGAGTTTTGTGTGATTGAAGTTTTCAAGTTTTGGGTGAGATCACGATGGATGAAGGAATAAGGAGTAAGAAGAGCCTAAGCTTGGGGATGCCCCATGGCATCCCAAGATATTATCCAAAGAGAAAGAAGCAACTAAGCTTGGGAATGCCCTCGTGTGGCATCCCCTCTTTCTTCTAACGACCATCGGTATTTTACTTGGAACTATATTTTTATTTGTCACATATCATGAGTTTTTCTTGGAGCATCTTGTATTATATGAGTCTTTGCTTGTTTTGCTTTTTAGTTTGTGTCATCTATCCTTGCTGAACACACCTATTTCAGAGAGCCAAAATTATGCTATGATTTGTTAGAATTGCTCTATGTGCCTCACTTAATTTTTTTTGATCTATGAAATTGCTCTAGTGCTTCACTTATATCTTTTTTTAGCATGGTGTGCTTTAATATTTTTGAAGAAATGCTCTCATGCTTCACTTAGATTTATTTGAGAGTTAGTAATTTTTTGAAGAAATTCTCTCATGCTTCACTTATATTATTTTCAGAGAAGAAAACTATTATGCTCATGTTCTTCACTTAGATTTGTTTGAGCTATCAAAAGCAACATATGAAACTAGTCCCAAAGTGATAGATATTCTAGAGGGATATAATAAAAACTTTCATAAAGATCATTGGACAAAATAAACTTGATTCTTTGTAATAGTTTGGCGATATGATGATATAATATGTGAGTCATATTGATGAGTAATTATGCTTTAGTAAGAATATTGGTGTTAAGGTTTGTGATTCCCTATGCAAGCACAAAAGTCAATAGTTATGCAATGAAATTACATCTTACTTGTGGTGCATTATTCGGTGTTAGTTATGCTTAATGCTCGATTATGTGATTTTTCATTTCTTGGTTGGATGCTTCTCAATCTTTTTGCTAGCCTTCCCTTGCACTAAGTGGGATTACTACTTTTGCATCCAAAATCCATAAACCCAGTTTTGCCATATGAGTCCACTATACCTACCTATATGAGGTATTTCCATGCCGTTCTAAGCAAATTTGTATGTGCCATCTATAATTTTCAAAATAAATTTCCTTTTTGTGTGCTCTTACCGCTCATGAAATGGTAGGGGGTGGCTGATATTTTTCCATGCTAGATGTGTTATTCTCAAGATGAGTGTTTATTCACTTGTCATTGCACGAGAGTACGGCAAAGGTATTAGGGATGCCCAGTCCCGAAATGAAAAATGAATTTACTTTATGTTGTCAAATAATAAATTCCTTGGAAAGTGTTGGTATGGACGGCACCCGTGGATACGGCTAGCCGTGGAATGTGAAAGTATGGTCGAAAAAGGAATAAACTTTATTTTCTATTTGGGAACCGCCTATGATATGAAAGTATTGGGAACTACTCGATCATTTTCGTTGACAGGAAAAGCATGCCACCCAAAATGTTTTATCTCTATCTTTTTCGCTTTGAGCTCTCGCACCTCTACAAATCCCTACTTCCCTCTGCGAAGGGCCTTTCTATTTACTTTATGCAATTTTTATTTTTTATTTGAGTCTCCATCTTCTCTTATAAAGCACCAACTAAGGGGCACTATGATCGTACTTGAGCATTGGGTATAGCTAATATGCGAGTGTGTTTCATGAATGGATCAATGATTGAGCATAATGGGCTAGGGATAACTTGCTTTAGTGTTGATATTTCGAAAGACATGGTTGCCTGTTGATATGCTTGAGTATTGAAATCTTCGTGTCAAAACTAGACTATTGCTTTGAATCGTATAAAAGTCCAAATGTCCATGCTACAAAAGAAAAGAATATGTGATGAACATGTTAGGCAACATTCCACATCAAAAATTCTGTTTTTATCATTTACCTTCTCGAGGACGAATTGGAATTAAGCTTGGGGATGCTGATACGTGTCCAACGTATCTATAATTTTTGCTTGTTCCATGTTGTTATATTATCATTGTTGGATGTTTTACAATCATTTTATAGCAACTTTATATCATTTTTTGCGACTAACCTGTTGACATAGTGCCTGGTGCCAGTTCCTGTTTTTTCCATGTTTTTTACTTCGCAGAAAATCAATACCAAACAGAGTCCAAACATAGGGAAACTTTTTGGAGATTTTTTATGGACCAGAAGGAACAACTTGGGCCGAAGAAGTACCAGAGGGGTGCCCCGAGGGGGGCACAACCCACCTAGGCGCGCCTGGGGGCCCAGGCGCGCCCTGGTGGGTTGTGCCCACCTCAATGGCCTCCCGCACAACCTCTTTGCTCTATAAATACCCCAAAAATCCAAAAAACCTAGGGGAGTCGACGAAATAATATTACAGCCGCTGCAAGTTCCAGAAACACCAGATCCAATCTAGACACCATCACGGAGGGGTTCGTCATCCTCATTGGTGCCTCTCCGATGATGCGTGAGTAGTTCATTGTAGACCTACGGGTCCGTAGTTAGTAGCTAGATGGCTTCCTCTCTCTCTTTTGATTCTCAATACAATGGTCTATTGGAGATCTATTTGATGTAACTCTTTTTGTGGTGTGTTTGTTGGGATCCGATGAACTTTGAGTTTATGATCAGATCTATTTTATCCATGAAAGTTATTTGATTTTTGATCTCTTATATGCATGATTGCTTATAGCCTCATATTTCTTCTTCGAATCTTTGGTTTAGTTAGGCCGACTAGATCGATTTTTCTTGCGATGGGAAGAGGTGCTTTGTGATGGGTTCGATCTTACGGTTCTCATTCCTATTGACAGAAGGGGACATGACACATATGTATCATTGCTATTAAGGATAACAAGATGGGGTCTATTCCTACATGAATAGATCTTGTCTACATCATGTCATCGTTCTTATTGCATTACTCCGTTTCTCCATGAACTTAATACACTAGATGCATGCTGGATAGCGGTCGATGTGTGGAGTAATAGTAGTAGATGCAGGCAGGAGTCGGTCTACTAATCTTGGACATGATGCCTATATAATGATCATTGCCTAAATATCGTCATAATTATTTGAAGTTCTATCAATTGCCCAACAGTAATTTGTTTACCCGCCGTATGCTATTTTTGTCGAGAGAAGCCGAAATCTACAGCCCCCGGGTCTATTCTCCATCATATTTGCTTTGAGATCTATTTTTTTGCTTTTATTTTTAGATCTATTATTCCAAAAACCCAAAAATACCTTGCTGCAATTATTTATTATTTATTTTATTTCGCATTTCCGCGAGATCTATTTATCCAATCTACTACAAATTTATCTATCTTTTACTCGGGAGGGATTGACAACCCCTCTTATGCATCGGGTTGCAAGTATTTGTTTTTTGTGTGCAGGTACCATTTACATAGTGTTGCGTGGTTCTCCTACTGGTTCGATAACCTTGGTCTCATCACTAAGGGAATTACCTACCGTAGTTTTGCTGCATCATCCCTTCCTCTTCGGGGAAAATACTGACACGGACACGAGCCATCAATCACTAGTTGGTATAGATTTGTCCTTGATACAATTACCGGTGGGAATTTCTTGATGTGTCCTTCTCTAGATGCTTTTAATGCTATGGGAAATCTAGTAGGTTCACCACCTCTTATGATTAATGAAACAACTTTAACCCTCGAGCATGTTATGGAAAGGTTAGCTGCTATTGAAAAGAAAATGCTCACTAAAGAAAACATTGAAAAATTAGATAAAAGGATGCACAATCTTGCTAATAGAATTGGGTCAAAAGCGGGAGATGCTCTTAAGGTACTAAAAGAAAAAAGAACCCGCATTCAACGAGAGAATGGAAGAGAGCCCCGCTAGAATTGATAAGTTGGAAGAAATTTTTAGTAATCTAAGCTCGGCTTTTGCTTCCGCTTAAACAATTGAAAAAACTCCAGTAAAAATTGGCAAGATTACTCAAGTCACTAAAAACAAGGGTGCAATTTCTAATAATAATAAAGAAGATCTTAAGATGATTAGTATTCACCCCGATTTTGTTGAAGTAATAAAAGACCCTGCTTGCAAGAATGAATTTTTCAATCTTGTTCCAAGGAGTATTGTTATTGTAAATTTGTATGCCAAATCTTTGAAGAATGCCAACTGTTTGATTGAGGAGTTGGAAACTAAAGATGACAATACTTGAATCTTTGCATTATGCCTAGCTAGGGGCGTAAAATGACAGCGCTTGTTGGGAGGCAACCCAATGAATAAAATTTATTTTTGCCTTTTTCTTTCTATTCTTGAGTGTTTTCACAATTGTGCCTCTATTATGGTTTTTTTTATGTTTTAATTAGTGTTTGGGCCAAGCAAAGCCTTTGGGATCATGTTGGGTGATAGTTGATTTGATCTTGTTGAAAAACATAAACTTTTGCGTCTAGTAAAATAATTTTGTAAAATCACAGAGGCGACAAAAAATTCTTAGTTTTTTACACAAGATTGATATGAAAATTGCCTATGTTTTCCTAAGTTTTCAGAAATTTCGAAGCTACAGAAGTATATGAAGTTTTTCAGATTTCTACAGACTATTCTGTTTTTGACAGATTCTGTTTTCTTTGCATTGTGTGTTTATTGTGATGAATCTATGGACTTTATCGGGGGGTATAAGCCATAGCAAAGTTGGAATACAGTAGATATAATGCAATAATAAAATATGAATGGGTTTGTAATAGTACTTAGAGTGGTGATTTGCTTTGTTATACTAACGGACCTCACGAAGGTTTTTGTTAAGTTGTGTGTGATTGAAGTTTTCAAGTTTTGGGTGAGATCACGATGGATGAAGGAATAAGGAGTAAGAAGAGCCTAAGCTTGGGGATGCCCCATGGCACCCAAAGATATTATCCAAGGAGAAACAAGCAACTAAGCTTGGGGATGCCCCAAGTGGCATTCCATCTTTCTTCTAACGACCATTGGTATTTTACTTGGAGCTATATTTTTATTCGTCACATATCATGAGTATTGCTTGGAGCGTCTTGTATTATATGAGTCTTTGCTTGTTTTGCTTTTTAGTTTGTCACTAGTATCCTTGGTGGACACACCTATTTGAGAGAGCCAAAATTATGCTATGTTTTGTTAGAATTGCTCTTTATGCTTCACTTAATTTTTTTGAGCTATGGAATTGCTCTAGTGCTTCACTTATATCTTTTTGAGCACAGTATGCTTTATTAATTTTGAAGAAATGCTCTCATGCTTCACTTAGATTTATTTGAGATTTAGTAATTTTGAAGAAATCCTCTCATGCTTCACTTATATTATTTTGAGAGATGAAAATTTTTATGCTCATGTTCTTCACTTAAATTTATTTGAGCTTGCTAAAAGCAATTGCAATATATGAAACTAGTCCCAAAGTGATAGATATTCAAGAGGGATATAATAAAAACTTTCATGAAGATCATTGGACAAAATAAACTTGATTCTTTGTAATAGTTTTGAGATATGATGATAGTGATATGTGAGTCATGTTGGTGAGTAATTGTGCTTTAGTAAGAATATTGGTGTTAAGGTTTGTGATTCCCTATGCAAGAACGAAAGTCAATAGTTATGCAATGAAATTACATCCTATTTGTGGTGCTTTATTCAGTGTTTGTCATGCTTAATGCTAGCTTATGTGAATTTTTGTTTCTTGGTTGGATGCTTCTCAATCTTTTTGCTAGCCTTCACTTGTACTAAGTAGGAATACTACTTGTGCATCCAAAATCCTTAAACGCAGTTTTTGCCATATGAGTCCACCATACCTACCTATATGTGGTATTCCCGTGTCGTTCTAAGCAAATTTGTATGTGCCATCTCTATATGTCAAAATAATTTCCTTTTTGTGTGCTCGTACCACTCATGAAACGGTAGTTGGTTGCTGATATTTTTCCATGCTAGATGTGTTATTCTCAAGATGAGTGTTTATTTACTTATCATTGCACGAGAGTACGACAAAGGTATTAGGGATGCCCAGTCCTGAAATGAAAAATGAATTTACTTTATGTTGTCTAATAATAAATTCCTTGGAAAGTGTTGGTATGGACGGTACTCGTGGATATGGCTAGCCATGGAATGTGAAAGAATGGTGGAAAAAGGAATAAACTTTATTTTATGTTTGGCAACCGCCTATGATATATCTAGCATGGAAAGTATTGGGAACTACTCAATCGTTTTTGTTGACAGGAAAAGCATGCCACCCGAAATGTTTTATCTCTCTTTTTTGCTTTGAGCTCTAGCACCTCTACAAATCCCTACTTCCCTCTTCGAAGGGCCTTTCTATTTACTTTATGCAATTTTATTTCTATTTGAGGTTCCATCTTCTCTTATAAAGCACCAACTAAGGGGCACTATGATCGTACTTGAGCATTGGATGTAGCTAATATGCGAGTGTGTTTCATGAATGGATCAATGGGCATAATGGGCTAGGGATAACTTTCTTTATTGTTGATATTTTGAAAGACATGGTTGCTTGTTGATATGCTTGAGTATTTAAATCTTCATGTCAAAACTAGTATTGCTTTGAACCATATAAAATTCCAAATGTCCATGCTACAAAAGAAAAGAATATGCGATGAACATGATAGGCAGCATTCCACATCAAAAATTCTATTTTTATCATTTACCTACTCGAGGACGAGTGGGAATTAAGCTTGGGGATGCTGATACGTCTCCAACGTATCTATAATTTTTGCTTGTTCCATGCTGTTATATTATCATTCTTGGATGTTTTACAATCATTTTATAGCAACTTTATATCATTTTTTGGGACTAACCTATTGATATAGTGCCCAGTGCCAGTTGCTGTTTTTTGCTTATTTTTTACTTCGCAGAATATCAGTACCAAACAGAGTCCAAACGCAGCGAAACTTTTTGGAGAATTTTTATGGACCAGAATACACAACATGGGCCAAAGAAGTACCAGAGGGGGGCTCCGAGGGGAGCACAACCCACCTGGTCACGCATGGGGGCCCAGGCACGCCCTGGTGGGTTGTGCCCACCTCGGCCGCCTCCCGCACCGCCTCTTCGCTCTATAAATACCCCAATATTCCAAAAACCCTAGGGTAGGCGACAAAACATAATTCCAGCCATCGCAAGTTCTAGAACCACTAGATCCAATCTAGACACCATCACGGAGGGTTTCATCATCCTCATTGGTGCCTCTCCGATGATGCGTGAGTAGTTCATCATAGACCTACGGTCCGTAGTCAGTAGCTAGATGGCTTCCTCTCTCTCTTTTGATTCTCAATACAATGGTCCCATGGTGATCTATTTTATGTAACTCTTTTTGCGATGTGTTTGTTGGGATCAGATGAACTTTGAGTTTATGATCAGATCTATATCCATGAATATTATTGGAGTTTTCTTTGATCTCTTATATGCATGATTACTTATTGCCTCGCATTTCTTCTTCGAATCTTTGGTTTAGTTAGGACAACTAGATCGATTTTTCTTGCCATGGGAAGAGGTCCTTTGTGATGGGTTCGATCTTGTGGTGTTCTTTCCCAGTGACAGAAGGGGCAGCAAGACACGCATGTATCGTTGCTATTAAGGATAACAAGATGGGGTATATTCCTACATGAATAGATCTTGTCTGCATCATGTCATCGTTCTTATTGCATTACTACGTTTCTCCATGAACTTAATACACTAGATGCATGCTAGATAGCGGTCGATGTGTGGAGTAATAGTTGTAGATGCAGGCAGGAGTGGGTCTACTAATCTTGGACGTGATGCCTATATAATGATCATTGCCTTGGATATCATCATAATTATTTGAGGTTCTATCAATTGCCCAACAGTAATTTGTTTACCCACCGTATGCTATTTTTCTTGAGAGAAGCCACTAGTGAAATCTACGTCCCCCGGGTCTATTCTCCATCATATTTGCTTTGAGATCTATTTTTTCGCTTTTTTTTTAGATCTATTATTGCAAAAAACCAAAAATACCTTGCTGCACTTTTTTGTTACTTGTTTTATTTCGCGCTTTATCGAGATCTATTTATCCAATCTATCACAATTTTTATCCCGTCCACATGACAATTTCTGGCACCATTACCCATTGAGGGATTGACAACCCCTCCTAATCGTCGGGTTGCAAGTATTTGTTCTTTGTGTGCAGGTACCATTTATATAGTGTTGCTTGGTTCTCCTACTGGATTGATACCTTGGTTTCAAACTAAGGAAATACCTACCGTAGCTGTGCTGCATCATCCCTTCCTCTTTGGGGAAATACCGACGTAGCTTCAAGCGACATCAAGCTCCTACTGATGTGGACTTTGCCGCCGAGGGAGCGACACCATGAGGAAGTTTCCGGCGACGTCGCCGTAGATGGAGCTGTGCCATGGCGGCTCGAGACCGAGCACCGGCAGCACTGTGAGAGCGAATCAAGAAGAAAATGTAGTGATTACTGTAGAGCCTCTTTGGTGGCACCGATTAGGCCTCAGCTTCCTCCGAGGAATCGGTGATGGTGCTGCTCTTCCGATGGTGTAGGTGAAGACGGCGATGTGGGAATGGAGGTGGCACGAAAGACGAGACAAACATCGGGGAAGCTCCTTGGAGGTGGAAGACGGGGTGGCTGAACCGGCGGGACGATGAGATCGATGACGGATCCTCATCCGGTGTGGTGGATGAGGGACGTCGAGCTATTGCGGTGGACAATGTCGTCGGGGAAGAGGCTCCGGTTGGGTAGCGGACGGAGGAGGGTGTGGGGCTTCGCGGGTTTTCGCGGCCTCGGTGTATGAATGGGGGCGGAGGGGATGGGAGGGGGAACCATGGCTTAGGGACTCTCTTGTCCGAAACATGGGGTAAGTTACGAAAGTAGCCCCACAGATTTAACTAGGTAGTTCTTTCGGTTCAGGGGTATCACGGGAATTTCGCGTGTCGGGATTTCGCAGGAGGTGGGAGTTTTCGCGCGCGTTATAATTTTGGGATAGCAAGGCGCGCATTGTGATGGAGGGAATTTTAGGAGCACAACGAGACAAAGAGATACCTTAAAATTTTGGGATAACAAGGCGCGGGTTGAAATTTCCGGACAAGCCTAACGTGTACTGTACCAAATGAATTCGCACTTTCCTCGATGAAAAAACCAAAAAGAATTCAATTCGCACCACACAAGAGAGTCTAGTCCCGTTTTACTGTATGAGTTACTACAAATGCCATTCAAAACTTTGATTCCATGTTATGTTCGATTAAAATATTTCACTACGTGTATAATGCATGTAACCTGCTACTCAAATGAACATTTTAGTGCATTCCAAACGCATATACTACCACTTCAATATGAACTAAACTTGAATCTGTTTCTCTATTTGAATAAGATATACAATCATGATTGTTGTCAAGTTAAACCATTTGAATTCGTTTCTCTAATTTAATAAGATCTGCAATCACATTGTTGTCAAGTTAAACCATCGTTTGTATATTATCTTCACAACACACCACATGATTACTGTCGAGTTAGATATGAACTATGTGTACTATATGAACTCAAACTCGAAATTTTCAATCCACTTTATGTTGATTTCAAATCATAGTACATTTAGCTAGATCTTCATAATTTAAACCATGTCTCATATGTATAATGTGTTTATCACATAATGTATGGTGCCCCGCCCCCTACACCTACAAGTATTTAGCTATGAGTTGCAAAGGCCACACATTATCACAAATTCAAATAAAATGTGAGATTGTTCGATATATAGTATGGTTTAGATTGTTCGGTATTTAGTTGTGAGCTGCAAACGCCACACATTATCAAAAATTCAAATAAAATGTGAGATTGTTCGATACATAGTACGGTTTAGATTGTTCGATATTTAGCTGTGAGTTGCGAATGCCACACATTATCACATTATAGTATAACATGTCCAAAACCACACCACGCGTATCACTATGATCTCTTATTCAAATATATGAATCCACTTTCATAACGAATTATGATCTTTGTTAGTCTCTTACACCCACACAATCCTCTAACCTTTGTAGCTAGCACTAACTTTCTCTCGTGCATGCACACGCCCTCCACGCCCTCCCCCTCCTCAGCATTCTATCCATCACGCACATTCATTTATTTTCTTTAGGTCGTTCTCCCATGGTCTCCACAACTCCTTCTTTCCGACACACACCGATCGATAAACCTCTCTAGCGATGTCTCCCTACCACATACACACACACTTTCCATCTCCTCCTTTCTCCGTCCATGCCTCATGTCTCTCATACGGTCCCACATACGCGTAAACTCTGGCCCCTCTTTTCATCGATCTCCCAATCGCACACTCCTCACCCCTATCTAGTAGGCCTCTCGCACCACCTCCTAGATCCATCCCTCTCTCTCTATCCGTCTCTCTGGGCCTTATTTGCCTCTAACAAATGGATGTACACCGACCGATCTCCCACTATACATATAGCTAGCTAGGTCATTTATAACTCGTTTTCCACAAGCACCGATCGATCTGCCTCATTAGTTATGTCTCTCCCTTCCTCCGGCACACAACAATTGATCTACCGATCTAGTTAGGTCTGCTTACCAATCACATATGGTCCCCCTTCATCATCCATGCATGCCTGCCGACACATCTATCACGCACACGCACACACAGAAACACATCCCCTCTCTTCTTGACATTGCAGTTGTACCCTCAGTTTGTCTAGTAGGCCTCTCCCACCATCTCCGAGAAGCAACTCCACCACCCCTCCGGCACTCTACCCCTCTCTCTATCTCTCTCTCTCTATCTGTCCCGCAACCTATTTCCCATCCTTCACTTATGTATGGATGTCGACCGATCTCCCTCAAGACATAGCTAGGTCTCTCTTTCTCAACACATAGACGAGTTGATCTACCTCTCTAGTTAGGTCTCTGCCTCCCCCCGCCCCCTCCCCCCCACACACACTGATACATCGAGCACTCTAGTCATGTCTCCCTGCCGCACACAAACTTTCCCTCTCCCCTCTGACGTTCCGGTAGGTCAGTCGCCCTATATCTTTGATGTGCACACACACACTTTTGATGGCTCTCTTCATCGATCTCGCACCCACACACTTGATCCTCTCTTCGACTCTATCGATATCTATGACCCCTCCCTCTCTTCTCGTGGATCGCCCACTCTATATATGATATAGATAGGCCTCTATTTCACACACATTGCATGTGTCACATTTTTGTTTGAGATATCATCGACACATATTCCCACAAATACACTCATGAAATCACCCCCTCTCTTCTTGACATTGCAGTTGTACCCTCAGTTTGTCTAGTAGGCCTCTCCCACCATCTCCGAGAAGCAACTCCACCACCCCTCTGGCACTCTACCTCTCTCTCTCTCTCTCCCACAACCTATTTCCCGTCCTTCACTTATGTATGGATGTCGACCGATCTCCCTCAAGACATAGCTAGGTCTCTCTTTCTCAACACATAGACGAGTAGATCTACCTCTCTAGTTAGGTCTCTGCCTCCCCCGCCCCCTCCCCCCACACACACACCGATACATCGAGCGCTCTAGTCATGTCTCCCTGCCACACACAAACTTGCCCTCTCCCCTCTGACATTCCGGTACGTCAGTCTCCCTATATCTTTGACGTGCATACACACAATTTTGATGGCTCTCTTCATCAATCTCGCAGCCACACACTTGATCTTCTCTTCGACTCTATCGATATCTATGACCCCTCCCTCTCTTCTCGTGGATCGCCCCCTCTATATATGATATAGATATGCCTCTATTTCACACACATTGCATGTGTCACATTTTTGTTTGGGATATCATCGACACATATTCCCACAAATACACTCACAAAATCACCCCCAATAAAAAACACTCATGAACGCACACGCCATCCCTTTAGGTTTGTATCTCTCTCACACACACCCACGTAGGTGGGGGACATGCATGAAGAGAAGAGGTGCACGCACGGCCCACGTACTCCCGTCTCTTTACCAACCACACCAGCGCGGGCCCACGTACTCCCATCTCTCATTTCTGTATGAAAAGGCAGCCCACGTGCTAATTTGACACGTGTACTGGTTGTCCACTTGATGGAGGATCGTGTACCACGGGTGAACAAACAAATTGCGACTTGAGCGTTATTTTAAAAAAGATTTTATTCCTCGATGGCGCACGTATGGAATATAAACCAATTGTTATGGAGAGAAAAAAGAAAATTGCTCAACTATACTATACTATGTAATATAGGCAGGAAAGGATGCTCAATGCTTGCTTTCTGGGATCGGTCTCTTCTACTCTCTCACACAAAATGGCGGTGGCCACTCTCTCTCTCTCACCGTTGGTCCTTGATTCGGCCAGATCTAGTCCACCAGCAGAAAGGGATGATGTGCAAGGCTGCTCCGGTCGCCGGCGTCGACGCAAGAAACCCACTGCCGACACGCCCCGATCTGCGGTACCCGCCGTTCTCTCTAAGCAAGCTTCGGCGCGGTAGTGCCTTTGCCCCTTGCTCGCTGCCACATTATGGGAAAATCTCACCCGCAGCCGCCCTCCTGGTTACATCCTGACGACCCTCAGGTACAGCTTCCTCTAGAACTAGCCTTGCTCCACTGCCCATCTTCCCATGTCGCTGCATGTGGATCTTCTCTAGTTATTCGCCTAAAATGTACTATAGCTCGGCCGACGTACTTTCCATGTTTCATCAACAGTGCCACTATTATTGCAATCACACTTATTCAATATCCTTGTCAACAGGGGTGCTCAGCTCCATTTTAGTGCACCTGCACAAAATGATCGGATGGTGCATGCATCCAACTACTACATGTCTTGGCGGGCATCAACGAGCCATGTGAAAATGGCTACCAACATGTCCACCGTGGCCAGGAAATGAAAGCATGCTTAGGGACCTGATCGATCATTTTTTTCTTTATTTGTACACCTTCTCACAACTTTGTCTTAAGTTGTGAAGTAAATATTGGGTCTGATATGTGAATCATTGATATGCATTAGCATGCATGTTAGTTTCCTTTGTTGGAATGTTGTAACAAGAAAACCTTCAAGGCAAGACACATGAAAGAAAAGCTGAAAGCTTCGTAGCATTGTAGTAGTATAATTTTATCTTGGTGAGAAATTACATTTACTAGCACAGTATATATAAACAAATGCTGAAAGGTTGATAGCATTGCGAGAAACCATTCTAGGAGCACATAACTTCCTTTCCTCAACATGTGGGACATCCAGCATCCGGGTCCACGTGACATGCACCAAATTATGAGTGCACAACCGCAAGGAATACTACTAATGAGCAGTCACATCTCAAAGCCACACCTTTCCAATAGTAGTAAGCTGGACGCACAAACAACACATCATTTCACACATCGTAGAATCCTCTCGTAATAATTTTCCAAGAAAAACACCACACGTGAAGATTGGACGGTATTGTTGCAGCAAGGCATATAACCCTTCTCCGAAACATCAAGTATGGCCGTATGGGGATGGTTCCAGAAAATAATATTCCCTCCCTTCCGGTTTATGTTCCTCAATTCCAAATCTAAACCAATGAATGAACTAGTACTACTATATAGTGAGTGTTTACTACTGTATCATGTATGTACTAATTGCAATGCATGCATGTGTTAGCAGTACAATGACCACGTACGAATTTGATGGTAAGATTTGTGTAAGTTTCATGTCATATTATTGCTCTAACATGTGGTCAAAGTTAGCCTCCAAAATGCATTTTAGACCCTATATGGATTGAGGGAGTACATGCATTGCTGAGGTTTCTCTTTAATCCTTGCATGCAAGGTTTTTATTGAAGATTGAAATGTGAACATGTGAATGGGAGGGACTACTACAACCCTTCCGAAAGAACTGTAGTACTAATGGTATCGTACTCCCTCCGTTCACCATCTCACATGCTCAGTACTTTTGCGAACTATGGAAGTATCAAATTTATTCCACCACTCAGCATCTATTATGGTTAGGGAGATTTCAAATTGAGTCATATAGACCGGAAAGTAGGCACTTAGGGCATCCACAATGTATGCTTTTTGTTGCCTCTAAGCCCTATCTCTCCTCTTAGAGGCAGGCCTCTATACATTGCATGAACTGCCTTTAACAAAAAATCGGCTAGCCTTGCGTCTAACCTTAGAGGCTGCCTCTAACAATTTAACAATCCATCTGGTCCCACTTGTCAGCCTTAGGAAGCATAAGGAAGTACAAGAGAAATATTACTGATTGGACAAATGTGGTGATAATCAATACTTTTTAAATTTCTGCTAGGGCCCACCTTAGAGGCTGGTTAGAGTCTCTATACATTGTGGTTTTTTCATTTGATAAGAGGCAAACCATGCGGGGCCTACCTTAGAGGCAAGGCTCTATACACTGGAGATGCTCTGTGCTACTTTTGATGTGTCCCGTCAACTCGCAGAACGAGGAGAAGCTTGTTTAATACGCCCTCTCCCCCACCCACGGGTGCGGTGGCTCGCAGAGTCGCAGGACGAGGAGAAGCTTGCTTACTATGCCTACGCCCGCTCCCTCGCCCACGCGCGCGGTGGCTCGCAGGACGAGGAGACAATTTAACTACTCCCTCCATTAGACATATACTCCTCGTCACTACCTTGGTTAGAGAGATTATCATATTGTTTGAAATATATGTCTTTTAGCAGATTTCAATATGAACTACTAGTACATACTCCAAATACTGATGTATACAGACTTATTTTAGAGCATAGATTCACTCATTTTGCTCCGTATGTAGTCCATATTGAAACGGACATAGTAGTAGTACGCACTCTCCCTCGCCCCTCGCCCACGTGGTGGACGTGCAGCAATTCATTCGGTGTCAGATAGCCAGGACCATATACTGTACTACCATCGTTGCTCGACTTCCCGAAGAGGCGAAGAGGCAAGCAGAAGGTTAATATTTTTGAGATGCCAAGTGCAAGGTTTATAGGAGAATGAGTAGTAGTACTACTAGTAGCCACGTGCTTGATAGGATCAACCTGGTTGCTTGGTAGCTTGACACCGCACTGATTAATGACTTGAGTGCGATGAGGTGGAGCGGTGGTGTCTTGGTGAAAACCTGCCGACAAGGAGCCTGGCGGGTTCTGGCCTTGGCGGCCCCGAAAACCTTGCTGGGGCAAACTGGTCTCGTTCCTCAGGTGCTGCCTCGACCCGCCCAGGCTTTCCTGCCCAGCAAGGGAGGCTTCCTTGAGGTGATCTCTTGCTGACTTAATTCCTTTTAATGCTCTCCTTGATCTCACGAAGAGCGGTTTCTCTAGCCTATCTTTGTGTCACGCATTGGTACTGGATGTATGATCGTCAGAATGCCAGTGCTTGAGTTCGGGTAGCAAACATGAACGTTTGCTGCACCGACACTAAGAATGGGATTATTGTGCATTAACTACCAAGCAACGAAGTTGCTAGGAGTATTGATTTCATGCATCAAGATTCACTTGTCGGCATTCCGGTTACAACCAACATGGAGACCGAGGAATAAATAATGATGGAGAGAAGTATCACTATATCAAGAAGTCATAAGAGGAAGTGCAAGTCCATGACATACTTGATATGAAAGAGGGTAATACTCCAAGGTAGAACAGAACAAAAGATGGATCAGCATTGTGATCTGCGGAATACAACTGCTTTGACCTGATCCTAGAGATGGATGAGGTGCTGGAATTTGTTTCTCCTAGTCATTCCGAAATAGAGTGGCTTGACGGACCAAAGGAATGATAGGTACCGATGATCACGAATGCACAACTACTCCTGGCTCTCAATTGATAGATGAAGGTTGGAATACAACGAAGGAGGGACAACTCAAAGGACATATAGTTTTCTGAGTTGTGGATGCATAGATTCACATGTCGAACAAGTTCAACATATTTCTTCCGGATAATCCATGTAGAAGAGGAAGGACTGGCAGATTCATAGTGTAGAATGGAGAACTCATCAAGAGCACTCTGGTTGTGATCTTTTGGCTCAAAAGAACTTCTGCCAAGAACGGTTCATGGCATTTGGAAGAATGATATACCACGGACCTTGAGGACTATCACAAAGGTTACTAATTTCCTAAAGGAATGAGCAAACACTATCAGCGCGAACAAACGAAATGAATCATGGGTTCAAGAACCCAGAAATGAAATACCTACTAACTAAATAACATCACGAGGTGCTCTCGAGAATGGTGGCCAGAATCATCACACTGAGAACACAGAACATTGTTGGATTACTAGGTGGTTCTCTAAGATGTCCTAGTTTCATAATAACTTCAACAATTAAGTCAAGGCATCGGAGTACCTCAATACACCGATTAGTGTGATTAATCTGGCCCGGAAAGATAGCGGAATAGGGAGAAATGATTTGCACATGCATTAGACTATTTAGAAACCTTGGATAACTCGGACAACATAATGGCTGTACCGGAATTAATATGAGACAACTTGCAACATAAATGGCAACATAGCAACTGAATTCTTATGGAGACACCGATTCGAGAGGGTAGCACCTATCCTATAAGTCTCCAGCATAGTAACTCATCATCCTGATAGATAGATGAGAAAGCCTAGTTTCCTAATCCCCGTAGGAAAGAAGAGGATGACTCGGATCAGAAGGACAAAGGGTAAAGGAGTAGAAAGAGCCTTACGTTCCCTTCCACAATCAGTTCCCTTATATAACTAAAGTAGTTCTAGACTCGACATCGACCAGTTTGGCTTGGTAATCCTACAAGCAGTCAGGCTCTGATACCAAAGTTGTCAAGACCCCGATCCTAGTCACACTGATCTAGCATGTAACACTTCATATCACTTTGCGGCCACACGCATGGTAACCCACGGCTGTCGCCTTTACCTGGGCCTGGACCGTTTGCGCCTTTTGGCTCACGTATATGATTGTGTCGCTAGCATCCATATGACAGAGAATCCGAGCCGACATGACTAGTCGTAAACCCAAGGTGGCACGAACTTACAGGGACAGGCATACATGACCCAACAATGCACGTGTCGGTCAACAGCGAGTCTAATCGGCCTCTAGCAAGCTATCAGGACTCTGGTAAACACCGCGTGACATTTCCCTGTAGGGACAAACACAGGAGAAAAGGAGGACACGTGCCAGTCAATCCATGTGTTTCGGAGTAGTAGCAAGGTACCATGGCTCAGTGGAAGCACTTGAAGACATTTCCCCATAAGAAAGGCTACCAAGAATAAACAACTAGGTGTCTAATCCCACACATACCAGGCATTTCAATAACATACACACAATATGCTCGATATGTGCAAATACAACATGGCATCACAACGAAACTCTATGACTCAATGTATTTATTTAGAAGGCTCCGAAGAGCCATTCATATCATGATATTACAAACATGGGTCTCATGACCCATCATACATAGTCATACAAGCAACAGGCGGAAGCATAAACATGTCTGAGTACAGACATCTGAAAAGAGAGAAGACTAGAAAGCCTGTCTATCTACAAGACCCTCCATAGGAACCATACCTCTGTCTGGGATTCCCAAGCTAATCATCGAAGCCCACGTGGGACTACTAGAGAGACTAAAGTCTCCTCTGCAAAACATAAATTAAGCAAATGTGAGTACAAATGTACTCAGCAAGACTTACATCAGAACTAGCTACATCTGCATCAGTATCAGCAAAGGGGATTGTGGTGTTTAACTACAGCAAGCCAGCTTTGACTCAGTGGCTATCCTGTACTACGACTACCAGTAATTTCTTTGAGGTGGAAGATCGCACACGAGTCCACATATTCACCATCAATACACCACTATGGATCCACTCCTGTCTCCCTACGAGAAGGTCATCCATAGCACTCACGCTTATCTTGCGCATTTTAGAGTATCCACTTCCAGTTATCTATGAACCATATAAGCTTTCCAAGTAGTCCATATCCGTGGACGCGGCTATTTGAATAGATCATTAACCCTGCAGGGGTGTACTTCTTCACACACGCTCTCACCACTTATCGCCGTTTACACGACATGTACTCGGCAACCCTCAAGCGGAATCCAGCAAGGGTGTCGGCCATGACCTGACTAACCACACGAGACTCAAGTCTAGGTTTATCACCTATTTGAGTTCCATCCGCAAGAAAGTCCAGCCAAGGTTTCCACTATGGCCCCAAATGATGTGTGCAGGGTTCCCTAGCCCACCAAATGGGCGACGCTTGGTAAACCCGGCCACGGTGTATCTACTACATCATAGCCCACCCCTAGGGTCAGCGCTACGCATGGCCTCCAACACATATCCTACAAACACCAGAAACTAGTTGCAACTCCTAGACAAAGATCATGGTGATTAATAAGTCGAGTGGGTCCATGGGTTTCAGGCCCAATGCGTGGTACTAGCTGTCTTGGATCACAAACAGTGAACTCAGTTCCTGAGGATGGTTTCAATGAGACAACCCACGACGTGCAAACGGATGAACTGAACCTATAGTGCAGCTCTACGTGTTGCCGCAAAGCCATTGGACACGCTAACGCGACCAAATGGTCGTCGGAGCAACACCAGCGACGAGCTCGGGTGGTGGCGAGCTATGGGCATCTTCAAAACAATGGGTACGGCTAGCAAAATGCAATGGGTTTAGGGGGAAGAGACTCAGGGGCTCACGGCGCATTGGAGGGTGTTCTCTGTAGCTCGGGGAAGGCGCGGACGGCGGCAAATCGAGTGGCAGCATCCAGTGGTTCCCAATGTTGAAGATGACCAAATGGCGGCGATGCAGGGCCTCCTGTGATGTGTCGCTCAGTGGAGAGGACGGGCGAGACATTGCGGAGCTCAGGGACAAGATGAGAGGGCCAGAGAGGCACGGTGGCTACGGTGAACGGCGTTGGTGGCGACGAGCCCTGCTCGGTGGTGAGAGAGAAGGATCCAGGGGAGGGGATGAGGGCGAGGGAGTAAGCGAGAGTGGGTCCAGGGGCGTCGTGGCGGTTCTAGGCGTGCAGGGGAGGTAAGCAGGCAGGGTGGAGCTGGCCAGGCGCATGCCAGTGCGTCGCGGCCACGCGCTCGTCCTCCTGGCGTGAGCTAGGAGACGACTAGCACTGGGCTATGCAGTGTTTGGCTGTCTGGTAGCCAGCAGGTAAGTCCAGGTTAGCTTCCCGTTCCTTCTTTTCTTTTGTTTTTGTTTATTTATTTATTTGCCTCTGTTTTGATTTAGTTTTCGAACTAAACCATTTTTGTAAGATCTGAAAATTATTGTGGGCACTCTCTGAAATATTCCAGTAACCCTCAATTAATTTCAGAATTGTGGGAGCAAAAAAAGTATTTATAGGATTTATTTCCTCCAACTCAAATATAATATGATTTAATTTAAAAATCCAGAATGGCCTAGAAAAATGTGCACCACTTTTGGCAGCGGTTTTCTCCCATTTAAAAAATGATGAACTTTTCTGGAGGGTATTTTTGGTTCATTGAAAATATTTTCAGTTGATCCTAATTTGTCAGAGGGGTGCTAGGGTTTGCTGGACCCCCATTTCACATCCGTTGAATTCAGACATGATGCATGAATGCTAATGAAACTAATTACAAAAAATTCTAGGGCTGTGACAACTCACCCCCACTAAACAAGAATCTCGTCCCGAGATTCTAGACGTAGGGTAAGAGGAGGAGGGGACACAAAACTGAAACCATCTTCATGATCCAACTGGCCTTCTCGAAGATATTAATTCATTGCATCATGTTGATCTTGACATCTTTGCCTTTGAGAACTTCACCCAACACAACAACAAGAAGGAAGGGACACTCTAAAAGAATCGATCTTCTCAAAGGTCGAGCAACTCACGGATCAATTCACAGAATGAGACGTTGAAACATCTCTTGAGCTGAGACACAGAACACATATCGAGAGGGAAGGTAAGAAAAAATGACGAAGGTTCAATTTGGTAGGCAACAATTCCCCGCTTGAGTAAGATGGTGCATGGTTTCAAAATAGCGAGGAGATAATTGCCATGATTCCATAATGGGGCACCTTGGCGGAGGTGACTCCTAGAATTATTCCCTTAAGTGGCAAAAAGAATTACTTTTGATACAAGGATCATTGAAACTCTTCATGCCAGGCTAAGGCAATTCGCAAATGATCGTTTGAAGCAGTTTGAGGAAATGGCATACTCAGTTTGGAAAGGAAATAATGGTTATACAATAATTCGGCAAATGGAGGGCACATTCCAATTGATACCATGGATATAACCCAGTGACTGAGCGTGCTTCTAAGAACTTGAGCATTTCCATACTCATCAAGGTCTTACCAACATCCGTGCCGAGGATCCTGGCAACACATCATACTACCATGATGAATAGTGATGGACGATGTACATGCAAAGGAAGAAAACACTTTCTCAGGTTTCACCTTATCGATGCCAAGGAAACAAAATCTGGATGATCGACCGAGAGACATTTAGCACTCCGCCTCTAATGTTCTCCTTGACGTACTAGATACCACGATCATGCATAAAGCATCAACATGGTCATAAAGTAAAGGTTGGACTTCAGAAACAAAGGATCCAGAAGGAAGAACTTCTAGAATAAATCATACGAAATCCTCATGGAGAAGATGGTCGAATTGCTCAATCAAGACACTACAATAGTAGATCTTCCAGCTAGGTGTGTCAGCCAGAACATCAACCTTGCCGGGACCTACATCATAGATCTTGGAAAAGTTCCAACCATCATATCTGCCTGAGATTCTGATCTGGCTCGTAACAGGATATTCCAGACTCATTGTCGGGGTACACAAACATGGGTGTTTATTTCCCCTGACTTGTGCATGAACAAAAAGCCTCCGCCCCGATGGCCAGGACTTGCCGGGGGAATAGCTACCTCAATATAGCTAGACCCGTCAGTACAAGCCCAGCACGCAAGGCCAAGCCAGAGAAGCCGCTCTTCGTAAGATCAAGGAGCGCATTAAGAAGAACAAGACAACAGGATATCACCTTGGGAAGGCCTCCCTTGCCGGGCAAGACAGCCCGACCAGGTCGAGACCGCCCCAAAGGCAAGTCTAGAATCGCCCCGGCAAGCCTGCCGGAGCCGCCAAGACCAAACTCCCGCCAAGACACCACCGCTCCACCGCACCTTGATGCCAGTCACTTATCGATGCGGTGTCGAGCACCCTAGACGATTAAGTGGCACTCACTAAGCACATGGCAGCTTGCTGGAAGACAGATCACACCCATTTGACACCCGTCCAGAGGCGTGTCAAGATGATAAGCGGAAGATGGTTAAGCGGCGATATAAGCTTGCCGGGGATGCACCCCCGCACGCCACCTAAGGTAGCATTTATGGCATTTTGTTCTAAGTGCCAGAGTTAGGTATGATAGCACTGTTGGCTATCTAATCAAAAGATAATGATTTTTTGGCCACTGTGGTTACCCCTTGAGCTATAAAAGGAGGTCCAAGGCAACCTAGAGAGGGATTCGAACCCTCACACACTTGTACTCGAGTAGCAATTCTCCACGAGGCCACCTTGCCGAGCTTGAGCGCAACGTGTCGTCATGTTCCTCCATCCAATCCACCAAAGCAGGAGTAGGGTTTTACGCTTCTCAGCGGCCCAAACCTGGGTAAAAACCACCAGAGTCCCATCATCGTGCTACCTCATGGCCTCCGCTCTTTGTGCAACGTGATCTGCCCCATGCCGAACCACAAGGGGCCCGTGGCCCCATAACTGATCGTGTTCACCCACGACATCTTTGGCGCGCCAGGTAGGGGGAATCACTTGTGTGAACCTGAAGTTGTGAACAACGCGTCGATCTTCATCTTCGCCTTCTTCGTCACGGACGAAGAAGAGGAGCAATGCAGCTCGCCAACCTCCTCCTTCTAAGACCATCGCGCATCTCCGCACCAGCAACAACAGCGGTGGGGGTGAGGGACGTCAGTGCTACGGTTGCCACAACTGGCACAAGCAGCGTGGCCGCCATGCCATCCGCAGTCAGAAGAAGAGACGGGCTGATCGGCGGCACCGTATTTCTCGCTATCCTCGATCGGACACACCTGTTCCCAGGTGGCTACTATCGCTCGGTCTGACGGGCAAGAGAATGGTGCGTGATTGGCCTCCCTTTCCTTCCTTCCTCACCAATGTTTGGGTTGTGTAACGGTGATGCCGCCGATGTCGATGAGCTTGCATGAGGCTCGGTCCTGCATTTATCCCGCTAAGGGTAAATCCTAAGCTGGATGCTGGAGCGAATCCATCGGTTGGCACCCCCGGCAAGCAAACCGCGGCAAGGCCCTATGCGCCAACATGTCTACCATGCCGGTTGCTGAGGGATCATTGGAAGGAAGGGAAAGGAGAGAGGGGCCAGTTCTTCCTTTTTCCGCGATGTTTCATTAATTACAAATGTTTACGTTGACCCCTCTGCTCGTGCCGGAGTTGAGCACGTTACTAACAGGCCACCAAGTTCCTCCATTTTGTCCCTTCCCGTTTTCCCCTCTTTCAGGGCGAAAGTGGATATACGTGCATAGTTTCACTGGGAGACATGAAGAGGAGGGACGACCACGGGTGAAGGAGGGGATGATATGCGTAAGCAAATATGCACCCCGACAGGAGGGAAGCATGAACAAAAGTAAAGTTGGCATGCTTGTAAACTTTCCTTAGAGCTCACGCTTGCCCATCCCTCGAATGACCCAGGTTTCATATGACGAGTCCTCTGCGCAATGGAACCTTACAGTATTTGTTTGCGCCCTTGCTTTGTTTCGAGTCCTCTCAACAAAGCGGGTGGCTGCATCAAGGACTGTTAAGGAAAAACCCATCGGCGGCATGTCTTTGCCAGTAGAATGCTAAGGACCCGTTCCTCAAAGCAATCATGGCAACGTGCTGTTGGCGGGCAACCAAAGTACGCGAGGAAGTTAACCATATGAATACTAGTGGAGAAGCGAAGGGGGGTAGCATGCACTTGCGTTTAAATATCAGTTCAACAAGCATTAAAACGAAAACAGTACGAAACCTAATACGGGATACATGTTGCGTCTTAGTACAAGACAGCACGACAGCAAGGATGGCTTAAGGCTGGGTCCCGCGACCTCCCTGAACTCTTGGGACTGAGAGGACCCTATCAGCAAGGGGGCCGACCTTCTCAGCAGCAGCGGAAACATCGGCACCTGGCGACAGCTTCTTGAAACCATCGGAGAGGTCAAGGTTCGGGTGGAAGAAGGCAAGGTTGCTCAAGACCAGGAAGAGAGCGTCGCGAGCAAGCTTCTGGGATTCGTTGGAGAAGCAGGAGGCCCTATTGTCTTCGTACATCTTCAACCCTTCGATCAAGCCTTTAAAGAAGACCGTCAGCTTGACACTTGGAACTTCATGCTCACCGACGGAGAAGGCCCAGCTCTTCATGTCAATGTTTGCGATATGAGCAGTGAGTTGTTCGGTGATATCAACCATGCTCTTGATCCAAAGGTCGCGCTGCTGAATCTGGTTCTCCAGTTTGTCTTCTGCATCCTTTTGGAGATTTCTGGCGTTGGTCAAATCCGTCATCAATAGCTTCTCGCGGCAACCTGCAGATTCAAGCTCCTTCTCCAGGGAGGCAAGCCTGGCTTTCATATTAGAGATGGTGCCGTTGGCAGTGTCAAGGTCTTGGCTTTTGGAGGAAAGCTGCGATTGCACGCCCTCCAGGGTGGCCTCTGCTTTTTGCGCTTCATCTTTGAGGGCCATGATTTCCTTGCTCCTCCCGGCAAGGTCCTCTGTCAGCTTGATCAATTGATTTTCAAGATCAGTGTTGGCAGCAGATGTGGCAGCTAGCTCGTTGGCAACCTTCTTTAATTGGGCAGAAGATTCAAGGGTGAGTGTGTTGAGGGTGGCTTTGTGGCGGTCCGCCAAATCCTTGGTGCGCTGCTGAACAAGGGCCTCCAGCTCCTCGTCCTTGCCGCGGAGAGTAGCTTCAAGAGCCCCTTCTCGAGCGGAAATGTCCTTCTCCTTGGTGTTTAGAAGCGCTTCGCACTCCACCAACCGGGCTTCCCGGGCAGCAATATCATCCTTGGCCATGGTCAGCACCTCCTCTTGTCGCATCAAGGAATGGGACTGCTTCTTGCCCCACTCGCGCAGTTCATTGCCTTTGCCCCTCAGCTTCCAGTCCACAAGGTTGGCGGAGTTGCACTGATGCTTGACTGCCAGCCATTTAAGGCTGTACCTGTTCTGCACGTCCTTGAGCCCTGCCGCCATGGATTCCAGGAAGGCTAAATCTTTGGCGCCATCGGCGGAGTCGCCAACTTCTTCAACTCTCTGGGACAGCGGCGCCAGTATGCTTCTAATTTCTGCATCAAAGTCTGCGCCCACTTAGATAGATGACCTGGGAATTGCTGGGCCAGGATGAGCGAGGATTAGTGCCAGCTTACTTGGGAAGATTGCGGGGCCGCGGCCGGAGGACAATTCAAGGGAAAAGGCCCCATAGATTGGAGAGGAGCCTTCTCCTCAATGACTGTATCTGGGCCTGATATGCTGCCAGGTTTTTTTTCTACGTCTTCTGAGAATTCCTGGATATCCCCAGCAGTCTGCTCATGGCCCTCCGCAGCAGTTATTCTGACTGCTTCTTCGGCAGCACTTTTTCCAATGTTGGCCACCTCCTCCAAGAGCTCAGGTTCTTCAGATGACAAGACTGCAAACCAAATCAATAGATGAAATGATAAGAAGCCAGGCACCCATAATTCAAGGCCAGGAAGATAAGTAATTCAAGTGAGTAGACACGAAGACAAGTGGATTACCCGATGGTGGCTGCTGCAAGGGGACATTTCATTTCCCGGCAACATTGGTTGCCAGCGCGCGGTCCACGACCACCCCTTCAATGGCTGTGGCCTCGACGCAAGCAGACCGCTCGGTGGAGGCCCTTGCCGGTGATTCCTCTACTTGCTGAACATTGGCCAACGAGGGCCCTTGGGAGATGGACCCCTCTTGGTGGGCCCTGCCTTGCTGGCTCTCAGCCAACCGTTTGCCGGGGTATGAGGGACGCTCCTCCACGCCTCCACGAGCAGGCGAAGTGTGTCCTTCATGCGCGGGGACTGGGCTGGGGGCTAGGCACGGGATCCCCTGCCCTATCACCCGCCAGACCTGCGCCTGCCGAATGGCCCGTCACCACTGCATGCTTGGCTCGTTTGGCCCGCTGAACAAGGGGTTCCTCATCCCTGCCAAGTCAACAAGGCAAGATTAAATTAGCGACCAAAGTACAGACTGTTCAACAAGAGGCTTGGTCGTTCTGCTTACTCTGAGTCCCTTAGCATGGAGCCCAGCTCGTACGCCGCAGGTGGCAGGGTTGCTCTACCCCTTTTCAGAGTCGGAGGAGCGGAACTTGCCGGCGGCAATGAGCTCGTCGGTGGGACCGAGACCTCTGGCAGGATTGAGATTGATGAAGAAATTGGGCTTGATGAGGGGCTTGGATCTACCCCCATGACCACCCGTCGCTTGGTGGGTGGAGTCTTGGCCTGGGAGAGGCGAGCAGATTGGCGGCGTGCCACGTCTCGCTTGTCGCCCTTGGTGGTTGTCTTCTTCACCTTTTGGCTTCCCCACGAGGGGGCAGGAACCACTGGCTCTCGGTTAGCCCGCTTGTGGAGGCACCGACCTGGCCCCGGAGCTTGAGGGCCCATTTCGAGCCCTTCTTCCTCCGCCTCGAGTTTCTTTGACTCCTCAGCCTCGACTCCTTCTTGGGCCCTTGTTGTTGTGGCTTGGGAAATCCCGGCCACTGTAGGACCAAGCCCGACAGCCTCCTCCGTGGCATGCTCTTCACTCCCCTCATTAGAAGAACCTTCGCCCTCAACACCTTCCTCCCCTTCTTCTCCGGGCCTCGTTCCCTTGGCGTCCCTGAGCTTCCTGTCCTCTGCAATCCTGGTTGCAATGAATTTTGCCTCTGCCTTGGAAGTGCGCTTGACAAGGTCGTCCTCTTTCATGAAAGCTCTCTCTTCCAAATGAGAGACCCAGTCCATCTTGTCATCCAGGGCGGGCAGCTCCCAATCAGCTTTGACCGTGAAGGCATTGCAATCAGGCATCCATTGCAGGATCTGGCTCAAGGAGGAGTTAAGGTGCAAGGGAACAACCTTTGCCAGCAGATGAAATGGTCCAAGACTGCCAAACAGCTGTTCGCATAACCAGCTGTGGCCATATATCGTCAGGTTGTTGGTGGGGCCTGGGTACAGTCGCATCCTATCGGCAGAGTTCTGGTATTCCCAGGCAAACCTGTCCCTCTTCTGCAGCGGCGTAATGCGGCGCTCGAGGAAGTCGGCCCCCACATGCTCGATGGTCAGCCCGGGAGCTTTGAGGCGGGCGATCCTGTTCAGCGCCGGGCGGAGCCTATCGTCAGTGAGGCCCAACTTGCTCCAGTCGCTTCCGCACGTGATGCTTCTAGTACGTGTCGAGCAAAACTCAGGGGCCTCTTCATCCTTGATCCAGCACCAGTCATCCCCCCATTCCCCCCACTTTCTGCGCTGCTGGCCGGAGAGGTAATCCCAATCTTCCTTCTTTCCCCGGGGGATCCAGCTTATGTTCCCCGAGCGGTGGGACTTATCTTCTATCCGTGGGATGAAGAAGTGCCTGGACAAAGGACAGCACGGCAGCAAGGATGGCTTAAGGCTGGGTCCGGCGACCATCCTGAACTCTTGGGACTGAGAGGACCCTATCGGCAAGGGGGCCGACCTTCTCAGCAGCAGCGGAGACATCGGCACCTGGCGGCAGCTTCTTGAAACCATCGGAGAGGTCAAGGTTCGGGTGGAAGAAGGCAAGGTTGCTCAAGACTAGGAAGAGAGCGTCGCGAGCAAGCTTCTGGGATTCGTTGGCTAAGCAGGCGGCCCTATTGTCTTCGTACATCTTCAACCCTTCGATCAAGCCTTTAAAGAAGACCATCAGCTTGACACTTGGAACTTCATGCTCACCGACGGAGAAGGCCCAGCTCTTCATGTCAATGTTTGCGATATGAGCAGTGAGTTGTTCGGCGATATCAACCATGCTCTTGATCCAAAGGTCGCGCTGCTGAATCTGGTTCTCCAGTTTGTCTTCTGCATCCTTTTGGAGATTTCTGGCGTTGGTCAAATCCGTCATCAATAGCTTATCGCGGCAACCTGCAGATTCAAGCTCCTTCTCCAGGGAGGCAAGCCTGGCTTTCATATTAGAGATGGTGCCGTTGGCAGTGTCAAGGTCTTGGCTTTTGGAGGAAAGCTGCGATTGCACGCCCTCCAGGGTGGCCTCTGCTTTTCGCGCTTCATCTTTGAGGGCCATGATTTCCTTGCTGCTCCCGGCAAGGTCCTCTGTCAGCTTGATCAATTGATTTTCAAGATCAGTGTTGGCAGCAGATGTGGCAGCTAGCTCGTTGGCAACCTTCTTTAATTGGGCAGAAGATTCAAGGGTGAGTGTATTGAGGGTGGCTTTGTGGCGGTCCGCCAAATCCTTGGTGCGCTGCTGAACAAGGGCCTCCAGCTCCTCGTCCTTGCCACGGAGAGTAGCTTCAAGAGCCCCTTCCCGAGCGGAAATGTCCTTCTCCTTGGTGTTTAGAAGCGCTTCGCACTCCACCAACCGGGCTTCCCGGGCAGCAATATCATCCTTGGCCATGGTCAGCACCTCCTCTTGTCGCATCAAGGAATGGGACTGCTTCTTGTCCCACTCACGCAGTTCATTGCCTTTGCCCCTCAGCTTCCAGTCCACAAGGTCGGCGGAGTTGCGCTGATCCTTGACTACCAGCCATTTAAGGCTGTACCTGTTTTGCACGTCCTTGAGCCCTGCCGCCAAGGATTCCAGGAAGGCTAAATCTTTGGCGCCATCAGCGGAGTCGCCAACTTCTTCAACTCTCTGGGACAGCGGCGCCAGTATGCGTCTGATTTCTTCATCAAAGTCTGCGCCCGCTTAGATAGATGACCTGGGAATTGCTGGGCTTGGATGAGCGAGGATTAGTGCCAGCTTACTTGGGGAAGATTGCGGGGCCACGACCGGAGGACAATTCAAGGGAAAAGGCCCCATAGATTGGAGAGGAGCCTTCTCCTCAATGAAGGTATCTGGGCCTGATATGCTGCCAGGTTTTTTTTCTACGTCTTCTGAGAATTCCTAGATATCCCCAGCAGTCTGCTCATGGCCCTCCGCGGCAGTTATTCTGACTGCTTCTTCGGCATCACTTTTTCCAATGTTGGCCACCTCCTCCAAGACCTCGGGTTCTTCAGATGACAAGACTGCAAACCAAATTCAAGGCCAGGAAGATAAGTAATTCAAGTGAGTAGACACAAAGACAAGTGGATTACCCGGTGGTGGCTGCTGCAAGGGGACATTTCATTTCCCGGCAACATTGGTTGCCAGCGCGCGGTCCACGACCACCCCTTCAATGGATGTGGCCTCGACGCAACCAGACCCCTCGGTGGAGGCCCTTGCCGGTGATTCCTCTACTTGCTGAACTTTGGCCAACGAGGGCCCTTGGGAGATGGATCCCTCTTGGTGGGCCCTGCCTTGCTGGCTCTCAGCCAACCCTTTGCCGGGGGATGAGGGACGCTCCTCCACACCTCCGCGAGCAGGCAAAGTGTGTCCTTCATGCGCGGGGACTAGGCTGGGGGCTAGGCACGGGATCCCCTGCCCTATCACCCGCCAGACCTGCGCCTGCCGACTGACCCGTCACCACCGCATGCTTGGCTCGTTTGGCCCGCTGAGCAAGGGGTTCCTCATCCCTGCCAAGTCAACAAGGCAAGATTAAATTAGCGACCAAAGTACAGACTGCTTCAACAACAGGCTTGGTCGTTCTGCTTACTCTGAGTCCCCGAGCATGGAGCCCGGCTCATACACCGCAGGTGGCGGGGTTGCTCTACCCCTTTTCAGAGTCGGAGGAGCGGAACTTGCCCGCGGCAATGAGCTCGTCGATGGGACCGAGACCTCTGGCAGGATTGAGATTGATGAAGAAATTGGGCTTGATGAGGGGCTTGGATCTACCCCCAAGACCACCCGTCGCTTGGTGGGTGGAGTCTTGGCCTGGGAGAGGCGAGCGGATTGGCGGCGTGCCACGTCTCGCTTGTCGCCCTTGGTGGTTGTCTTCTTCACCTTTTGGCTTCCCCACGAGGGGGCAGGAACCACTGGCTCTCGGTTAGCCCGCTTGTGGAGGTGCCGACCTGGCCCCGGAGCTTGAGGGCCCATTTCGAGCCCTTCTTCCTCCGCCTCGAGTTTCTTTGACTCCTCAGCCTCGACTCCTTCTTGGGCCCTTGTTGTTGTGGCTTGGGAAATCCCGGCCACTGCAGGACCAAGCCCGACAGCCTCCTCCGTGGCATGCTCTTCACTCCCCTCATTAGAAGAACCTTCACCCTCAACACCTTCCTCCTCTTCTTCTCCGGGCATCGTTCCCTTGGCGGCCCTGAGCTTCCTGTCCTCTGCAATCCTGGTTGCAATGAATTTTGCCTCTGCCTTGGAAGTGCGCTTGACAAGGTCGTCCTCTTTCATGAAAGCTCTCTCTTCCAAATGAGAGACCCAGTCCATCTCATCATCCAGGGCGGGCAGCTCCCAATCAGCTTTGACCCTGAAGGCATTGCAATCAGGCATCCATTGCAGGATCTGGCTCAAGGCGGAGTTAAGGTGCAAGGGAACAACCTTTGCCAGCAGATGAAATGGTCCAAGACTGCCAAACAGCTGTTCGCATAACCAGCTATGGCCATATATCGTCAGGTTGTTGGTGGGGCCTGGGTACAGTCGCATCCTATCGGTAGAGTTCTGGTATTCCCAGGCAAACCTGTCCCTCTTCTGCAGCGGCGCAATGCGGCGCTGGAGGAAGTCGGCCCCCACATGCTCGATGGTCAGCCCGGCAGCTTTGAGGCGGGCGATCCTGTTCAGCGTCGGGAGGAGCCTATCGTCGGTGAGGCCCAACTTGCTCCAATCGCTTCCGCGCGTGACGCATCTAGTACGTGTCGAGCAAAACTCAGGGGCCTCTTCATCCTTGATCCAGCACCAGTCATCCCTCCATTCCCCCCACTTGCTGCGCTGCTAGCCGGAGAGATAATCCCAATCTTCCTTCTTGCCCCAGGGGATCCAGCTTATGTTCCCTGAGCGGTGGGACTTATCTTCTATCCGTGGGATGAAGAAGTGCCTGAACAAATCCACATTGGGGGCAACTCCAACAAAATTCTCGCACAAGTGGGCGAAGATTGCCATGCACGCCATGGCATTGGGCGTGAAGTCCAGGAGATGAAATCCATACACCATCATCATGGCGCAAAAGAAGTCGAAAAAGGGGAAGAGAGACCGCAAAGAAAGTACGCGCAGAAAAAGCAGTATGAATTTGATGGAATCTTGGCCCCCTCCGGCAGAACTTCGGGCGCTCCATGCCCATTTTTAGTATCCCTCCCCCACATATAGGCATACCTTACGATTAAGGTATTGCCGTCCAAATGTGACGGGGTGAAAACCACATCCTCCTGTCGCCGCCTGTCTAGTTCTTCTACTTTCCTCCTCCTCTCCTCCACCGCGGGATCCATCGGGGCGGCCGCCTGCTTCCCCTTCATGGTGCCTGTATTTCGCCCCATCTCTTGGACTCGCAGAAGAAGCGAAAGATCTAGCAGAGCTTTTGGGGCGGGAGATGGTAGCGAAGGCGGTTTTTTGCTTGAGGAAGAAGATGAAGGAAGAAGAAATGGATGTGAATGAGCAGCGTCCCTTCGCGTTGCCTTTTTACTGGGAACACGCGCGGGGGCTGGCTCTTCGCTATCTTTTTCAGGAAGTTACCATTTTTGCAGGCGCATTATTCACTAACGGCTACTGTTCCACGACCCCACGACCTGCGGTAATTACGCGGAGTGCACATGGGATTGACATATCATCATGACAAAAACTGCATGGACAGCACTTCTTCGACGCGTGTTCGTGCACTGTTTGGGGCCTAACCCAACGATGCCTGGCGACACGTTTGGCTCAGGCCCGGGGGCTTCTGTCGGGGTACACAAACAAGGGTGTTTATTTCCCCTGACTTGTGCACGGACAAAAAGCCTCTGCCCCGATGGTCAGGACTTGTCGGGGGAATAGCTACCTCAATACAGCTGGACCCGTCAGTACAAGCCCAGTTAAGTCCGCGCAAGGCCAAGCCAGAGAAGCCGCTCTTCGTGAGATCAAGGAGCGCATTAAGAAGAACAAGACAACAGGATATCACCTTGGGAAGGCCTCCCTTGCCGGGGCAGGAGAGCCCGGCCAGGTCGAGACCGCCCCAAAGGCAAGTCCAAAATCGCCCCGGCAAGCCTGCCGGGGCCGCCAAGACACCACCGCTCCATCGCACCTCGACACCAGTCACTTATTGATGCGGTGTCGAGCACCCCAGGCGATTAAGTGGCACTCACTAAGCACGTGGCAGCTTGCTGGAAGACAGATCACACCCATTTGACACCCGTCTAGAGGCGTGTCAAGATGATAAGCAGAAGATGGTTAAGTGGCGATATAAGCTTTCCGGGGATGCATCCCCGCACGCCACCTAAGGTAACATTTATGGCATTTTATCCTAAGTGCCAGAGTTAGGTATGATAGCACCGTTGGATATCTAATCACAAGATAATGACTGTTTTGCCACTTTGGTTACTGATGACCCACAACTATAGGGGATCAATCGTAGTCCTTTCAATAAGTAAGAGTGTCGAACCCAATGAGGAGCAGAAGGAAATGACAAGTGGTTTTCAGCAAGGTATTCTCTGCAAGCACTTAAATTGTCGGTAACAGATAGTTTGATAGCAAGATAATTTGTAACTAGCAAGTAACGGTAACAGTAAACAAAGTGCAGCAAGGTAGCCCAATCCTTTTGTGGCAAAGGATAGGCCAAAATGGTTTCTTATAATATTATAATAAGCAAAGCGTTCTTGAGGGTACACGGGAATTTCATCATATCACTTTTGTCATGTTGGTTTGATAAGTGTTCGCTACTTTGATAATTTGGTATGTGGGTGGACTGGTGCTTAGGTTATGTTCTTACCTGAACAAACCTCCTACTTATGATTAACCCCCTCGCAAGCATCCGCAACTACGAGAAAAGTATTAAGACAAAATCTAACCATATCCTTAAACTTTTGGATCCAAATCAGTCCCTTACGAAGTAGCGTATAAACTAGGGTTTAAGCTTCTGTCACTTAGCAACCCATCATCTAATAACTACTCCACAATGCATTCCCTTAGGCCCAAATATGGTGAAGTGCCATGTAGTCAATGTTCACATGACACCACTAAGGGAATCACAACATACACATCATCAAAATATCGAACACATATCAAGTTCACATGATTACTTGCAACATGACTTCTCCCGTGACCTCAAGAACAAAAGTAACTACTCACAGATAATAATCATGCTCAAGATCAGAGGGGTATTAAATAGCATAATGGATCTAAACATATAATCTTCCACCAAATAAACCATATAGTAATCAACTACAAGATGTAATCAACACTACTAGTCACCCACAAGTACCAATCTAAGGTTTCGGTACAAAGATTGAACACAAGAGATGAACTAGGGTTTGAGAGGAGATTGTGCTATTGAAGATGTTGATGGAGATGGCCCTCCCAAAGATGGGAGAGTTGTTGGTGATGATGATGATGATGATTTCCCCCTCTGGGAGGGAAGTCCCCCCGGCGGAATTGCAACGCCGGAGGGCAAAAGTGCTCCTGCCCAAGTTCCTCCTCGAGACGGTGGAGCTTCGTCCCGAAAGTCCTCTCCTTATTTTTGCTATGTAAAAATAACTTATATACCAGAAGAGGGGCACCGGAGGTGGGCCGAGGAGGGCACAACCCACCAGGGCGCGCCTGGGCTCCCTGGCGCGCCCAGGTGGGTTGTGCCCACCTGGTGGGCCCCCTCTGGTGGTTATTTGCGCCAATATTCCTCATATATTCCAAAATAATTCTCTATAAATTTTCAGCTCATTTGGAGATGTTCAGAATAGGTATCTCTGACGTAGCTTTTCCAGGTCCAGAATTCCAGCTGCCGGTATTCTCCCTCTTTGTGTAAACCTTGCATATTATGAGAGAAAAGACATTAGAATTACTCCAAGAAGCATTATTATGCATAAAAACATAATAAATAAGAGTAGGTAAACATGATGCAAAATGGACGTATCAACTCCCCCAAGCTTAGACCTCGCTTGTCCTCAAGTGAAAAACCGATATCGAAAAACATGTCCACATGCTTAGAGAGATAGGTGTCGATAAAAACAAAATACAGACATAGAAGCATCATGTATATTATTATAAAAGCAATAAACTTTATCATAGAACTTTTATCACATAACTTTTGTCATAAACTTCTCATGAACAAGTAACAATTCATCACAACATCGAAGTATACAGCATAAACTCTATTGAAAACCAACAAACTATGTTCTTAGTCAACTTTGCAACTACAATTCATCATCTTTTCTGGAAGGGTCACATATCGGAGCCTTTTGGCAAGTCCACATACTCAACCATCATATAGTCTTCTATGATTGCTCACACTCACCGCATACCCATGAGCAAAAAGTTTCAACTAGACACATAGGAAGATAGGGGCTTATAGTTTCGCCTCCCAACTCGTTCACCTCAAGGGTGATGTCAACAATAATAACTCATGCCCACCCATATTCAACTGGATATATGTGCCTAGATCTTTCCTCACCACATGATGCTTGCAAAATAGAAAATAAAAAGGAATAGAGAAGAATACTTTGACTCTTGCATAAAAGTGAATACATAAAAGTAAAAGATAGGCCCTTAGTAGAGGGAAGCAGAGGTTGCCATGCGATTTTTGGTTTTATGCTCAATCTCTTAGTGCAAAAGAACGTCATGTTATATTGCCCCTTGTGATAGCAACCTTTATTATGCAGTCTGTCGCCTTTATTATTTTGCTATCACAAGTTCGTACAACGCTCAATTTTCTCTTACACTAAATGATCTAACACATTTAGAAACAATTTTTCTTGCCTTATTGCACTGATGACAACTTACTTGAAGGATCTTACTCAATCCATAGGTAGGTATGGTGGACTCTCAAAGCAAGATTTGGGTTTAAGGGTTTTTGGATGCACAAGTAGTATCTCTACTTAGTGCGGAATTTTTGGCTAGCAAAGATAGGGGGCAATCACCACATGTTAAAGGATATATGACAATATAACTTCTATGTGAATATGAACAAACATAAATCATTACGTTGTCTTCCTTGTCCAACATAAACAATTTTGGCATATAATATTTTGATGGGGGCTCACAATCATAAAAGATGTCCAAGATAGTGTATTTGCATGTGAGTCTTCTCTTCCCTTATTAATTCTTTCATGAATTGCATCATTGACCAGTGCTCTGTTTGTCAATCTCCAATAAATTTTACTACTTATACTCTTCCTTATGTGATGTCATCACTTACCATAATATTAGCATATGATCTTTTTATTTATTTTCCTTTCTTTTTATTGAACATGAAATTAAAGAAAGCAAAACTCAAACTAAACTTCATTATATATCTCACACACCATTAGAAGGATAGATAGACCACTAAGCAAACACTCGGAGAAAGATCAAACTAATTTTTTATTCAACTAAATCAAAAGATAACTAAGGATCGAACTAAGATAAGTAAAGGCAAAAGATAGTGATTGTGATACGATACCGGGGCACCTCCCCCAAGCTTGGCACAAGCCAAGGGGAGTGCCCATACCCGATACTCAAGTCTCCTTTGGTGACGAAGAAGGTGGTGGTGGTGATGACACTACTAGGGAAAACCTTATACACAGAACTTTAGTAGTAGCGCCGGATAAAATGAGGCGCTACTGCTACTTAGCAGTAGCGCGTGTCAGCAGAAGGCGCTACTGCTATGTACATAGCAGTAGCGCGGCTGGGGAAAATGGCGCTACTACTAAAATTGCCCCACCGTTACCGCCAGGCTAAGTATAGCAGTAGCGCTCTCCCTTGAAACGCGCTACAGCTAGGTAATTTAGCAGTAGTGCTTTACCCTAACACATGCTACTGCTAAGTACTTTATCTTCTCCACACCATCTGCCCCTCACTCTCCCTCCCACTCTCACTCTCCCACGCACCCATCGTCCCCCGCCACCGACGTTCCGCCCTCACCCGCCGCCGCATTGCCGCTGCCGTCCTCGCTCCTCCTTCCTCGGTATGCGGCAACCCTCCTCCCTCCTCCTCCCACCGCCTCCTCCCTCCTCCTCCCACTGCACCCTTCTTCCTCCTCCTCTGGCCGTGACCCTCCTCCCTCCTCCTCCGGCCAAGCTCTCCGCCGGCAACCCTCCTCCCACTCCTCCTCTCTCCTCCCTCCTCCCACCGCCCTCCTCCCCCTCCTCCTCTCTCCTCCCTCCTCCTCCTCCCTCCTCCCACCCCCTCCTCCCTCCTGCCTCCCGCCATCTCTCCTCACTGATCTGTTCTTGTATAATGTAGTTTTTTTACTGTTTTTTTGTAAGTGTTTAATAGAAATAGTTTATTTAGTAAGTGGTTAATAGAACTAGTTTATTTATAGTAAGTGCTTAATAGAACTACTTTATTTAGTAAGTGCTTAATAGAACTAGTTTATTTAGTAAGTGGTTAATAGAACTAGTTTATTTAGTTATGTTAGGATTATATATAAGATATTTTTCAACCATTGAAATGCAATGACCATCAAGTTTGAATGCTCATATGATGTACATATAAACATGTATATCTAGTGTTGCTCAAATAGGATATGTGCTTGCCCAAGTGGCCATGTTTGCAGGTAACACCTCCGAGTGGCCTATGTTTTGCTGGAGTGTTGATTAATTCCCGCTCCGGCAAATTTCAGGCGCTTGATATGTCCTTTTTTAGCAAAGGTCATGCCGGATTTTCCGTGAATTTTGGCATGACTTGTGCTAGAATATGTAGGAAATATCGAGTGGCCCGGATTTTCTAGAAAGATAATTAAATGAAATTTTGGGATGCTTTAAGTCTGTCGGGACTCCACCATATATGAGAGAAGAAGAATGCCGACTGTTGTCGTGGGGGTCGTTCTTCCTCTTCCTTCTTGTGATAGACCTTTTGGTAATGCACGGGAAGGAAGAGAAGAACGACCATCACCGACGGTCACAAATGTCAGAGATGAATAATCCCGACTGTTGTCATGGGGATAGCTTCTCCTTCGTTCATGTGTGCTAGACAATTTGGTGCAATGCACTCGGGAACGAAGGGAGGAGCTACCATCACCGACGGTCGAATATATACACCACATGAGCTGAGAGTTTTCAAGAAAATACTCGACAGACCGATAGTCAACCCGTGATGAATAATAATGATCTAATTTAGTTTTTGTAGTACATATATTTAATTTTAGAAGTTTAATCTTTGAATTATGAACATAGGAAATGTCATCCGACGATGATAGGCTCCCGGAGTGCGACTGATGCGGTGACGACTGGGGTCTGTGCGACAGGCCTCACCTGGTACAAGGTTGGCGCTTCAGTATTAAGCTCTAGGAGACCTTCGATGTTGAAACGATATGCAATGACGACAAGTGTTTTTTCGTAATTAAGCACGACTTCTGCTTCTTCAACATGTAATTTCCGTCTTTTACAATTCGACTAGCTTATCCCATGCCATGCAAGACGCAATGTCTTGGAGAAGCTGGATTTTAAAGATCATGAAAATATGGAGACCAAGATAGTTCACCTAAGGACCCATCATGGTTATGATTTTGCTGTAAATCTATGCAATTCTGAGAGCGTATCCCATTTTGGTTGCCCGAATTGGGAAGCACTTTGCAAGACGTATGATTTTCATGAGGGTATGCTTGTCACATTGGATCTTGGTGATCCTGACATCGACGAAGAGAATATGGACATTTGGGTCCTTGTTGATACGCTTCAAATTCTACCACTATGTGAGTTTCTCAAACATATTTATTAAGTAATTTATATTGTTTATTTCAAAATAGTTGACAGCTTATTTCCATTGATAGCTTATTTTCATTCTTCAAAAAATGTACGGAAGATGGTAGACAGAACCTACTACACTGATGGCGCAGAATTAACTTATCAGGAGAAAGATCATCTTATCTCATTTATTATTGATGTTGAGAATTACAATATCAATTATCAAACTCCTGCACATTATGGTCAATACGTGCCACTAGTGCACGTGTTGAACTACGGTAACATCTATCGAGATGGCATGGTAAGATTTTTTACTATTACGACATCCGTGCATCTTTTCCATAAATTCTTCTAAAGCTAAACTACATTGCTAACTACGACATTATTACTATGTTTTTCAACAGAAAATCCCAAAGAGTGTGCCTCATCTGATGTTTACGAAAGGTCACCTTGATGTTATTAGCTTACGGCCAGGTCATCCTAGGCTTCACTGCTGTTCATACCGGATTTCTAAAACCGATGAAGACATGGCAATCAAAGCATGGAAAAAATGTATGGACAATTGTAGGGAGCTACTTGGAACCAACATTGTGCGAAGCGCAAGAATTGGAGACAGGATAGTCTCCATTCTCCATAATGGAGAGTCAGGGCCTATCTTGTTTTATGCCATTTTACCTTAGAGAGGGTAGTAGGTCCTATGAGAGAGGAGTAGGTCCTAGGTACAATGTGTTATTATGTGCTACAATGTGTTAGAGTTGATGATGATGAGGAGGACGAGTTGTGATTATGACTAGTGACCAAGTTGTTATATGATGTCTCATGGACGAAAATGATGATCATGAGGAGTTGTTATATGACAATGATGTATTATGATGATAAGTTGTTAATGATATGATGATGATGAGTTATTATATCATTGGGTGAAAGAACCGCGGATTAGTTTCAATTGGATGGATCCTAAGTGATCAAGTCATGGATTATCACGATAATCCATGACTTGGTCACTTAGGATCATCCACTTGAAACAAATCCATGGTTCTTTCACCCAGTGATTTAATAACTCATTATGATGTAAAAACAATCTCTAAATTGCTACTATATGAAAACTTATATAATGGTGTATGAATAGACATAAAATAAAAAAGAAATAGAATACGGAAAAATAGTAGTAGCGCGGGCAGAGAGGCGCGCTACTAGTAATTACCAGTAGCGTTTTCTGCAGAAAGCGCTACTACTAAGTAGCTACAGCAGTAGCGCGGGTAAACCAACGCTACTGCTAACCTTTAGTTGTAGCGCCGTAGCAATAGCGCGTTCCCCCGTGCTATTGCTAGGCCAAAAACCAGCGCTACTGCTAGGCTTTTCCCTAGTAGTGTGAGGTAGTAGCGGGTTTGTCCTTCTCTTTCTCCAGCTTATGTAGGAGGGTAAAATTATCCATCCTTAACTCATCGTTCTCCATCTCAAGAATCCTCTTGCATAATGCCTCCTTGCTTTCTTGCTTGAAACGAGGAGGGACTGGTTCATCTTCATCTTCCTCATCAGTGAACCATATATAGGGATAGGTGTCATTGAAGATATTTTTATCTAAGGGCTGATAAGAAACTGGGCAATCCTCCTGAGAATCTTGAGACGACATATTTTTCAGATCTGTCAGGAAATAGCAAGAAAGAAGAACAAAAGATTTCTCCATGATACGGTGGTCAATAGGTTCGGGGGGTATATAAAGATTTTTTATCTTGGGAAACAACTAAACGAGAGAAAAACGGAGTCCGAAAGGTACCCGAGGTGGGCACAATCCACCTGGGCGCGCCAGGCTCCTGGCAAGCCAGGCGCGCCGTGGTTTCTTGTGCCCACCAGGGTTGCCTTCCTGGTTGTTTCTTATTTTTCTAATTTTTGTTATATTCCAAGACTGACAAAGAATATTTTTGCGGATTTTTCGGAGTCCATTTACTTACCGTATCACGTACCTCCTCTTTTTTCATGATTCTGGAGTGTTCCAGAAGGTTTCTTTTATGTGTTCCTCCGGTGTCATGGTTTGAATAATATTGCTTTCAACATTAATAGGCGTACCTGAGATATAGTGTTTAATTCTTTGCTCATTGACAACCTTCGGGTTAGTACCTTCGGCATTATTTATTTTGATAGCTCCAGAACGATAAACTTCTTCGATGAAATAAGGTCCTTCCCATTTGGAGAGAAGCTTTCCTGCAAAGAATCTGAAACGAGAGTTGTACAAAAGGACATATTCACCCACTTTGAACTCACGCTTGGATTCTTTTATCATGCCATCTTTTAACTTTTTCTTTAAACAACTTGGCATTTTCATACGCTTGGGTTCTCCATTCATCTAGTGAGCTAATATCAAATAACCTCTTGTCACCGGCAAGTTTGAAGTCATAGTTGAGTTCTTTAATTGCCCAATATGCTTTATGTTCTAACTCAAGAGGCAAATGACAAGCTTTTCCATACACCATTTTATAAGGAGACATACTGATAGGATTTTTATAAGCTAATCTGTAAGCCCAAAGTGCATCATCTAATTTCTTAGACCAATTCTTTTGGGACCTATTGACAATTTTTTGTAGAATTAATTTTAATTCTCTATTGCTAAGTTCAACTTGATCACTAGACTGAGGATGATAGGGTGATGCAATTCTATGGTTAACATTATACTTAGCAAGCATTTTACGGAAGGCACCATGAATAAAGTGTGAACCACCATCAGTCATTAAATATCTAGGGACTCCAAACCTTGGGCAAATAACTTCCTTAAGCATTTTAATAGAGGTGTTGTGATCAGCACTACTAGTTGGAATAGCTTCTACCCACTTAGTAACATAATCAACAGCAACCAAAATATGTGTATATCCATTAGAGGAAGGAAAGGGTCCCATGTAATCAAAACCCCAAACATCAAATGGTTCAACTGCAAGAGAATAATTCATAGGCATTTCCTGACGCTTACCAATATTACCAATTCTTTGACATTCATCACAAGATAAAACAAACTTACGGGAATCCTTGAAGAGAGTAGGCCAATAAAAACCAGATTGCAATACCTTGTGAGCAGTTCTATCTCCCGCATGATGTCCTCCATAGGCTTCGGAGTGACATTTCTGTCGGATTTGTTCCTGTTCATGCTCAGGTACACAACGTCTAATAATACCATCTACTCTTTCTTTGTAAAGATGTGGGTCATCCCAAAAGTAATGTCTTAAATCGTAGAAGAATTTTTTCTTTTGTTGGTATGTAAATCTAGGTGGTATATATTTTGCAAAAATGTAATTAGCATAGTCAACATACCAAGGAGTGTTATGAGAAACATTTATTGTAGCTAGTTGCTCATCAGGAAAGCTATCATTAATAGGTTGTGGGTCATCAAGAATATTTTCTAACCTAGACAAGTTATCAGCTACGGGGTTCTCAGCTCCTTTTCTATCAGTGATATGTAAATCAAATTCTTGTAACCGGAGAACCCACCTAATGAGTCTAGGTTTAGCATCTTTCTTTTCCACAAGATATTTTATAGCAGCATGATCAGTGTGAACAATCACTTTACAATAAACAATATAAGATCTGAATTTATCACAAGCAAATACAACTGCTAAAAATTCTTTTTCAGTAGTAGCATAGTTTCGTTGAGCACTGTCTAGAGTTTTCTAGCATAATGGATAACATTTAACTTTTTATCAACTCTTTGTCCTAGAACAGCACCGACACCATAATCACTAGCATCACAGATAATTTCAATAGGCAAGTTCCGATCAGGTGGTTGAACGATAGGTGCAGAAGTTAAGGCTTTCTTAAGTGTTTCAAAGGCTTCTACACAATAATCATCAAAAACAAACGGAACATCCTTTTGTAAAAGATTTGTAAGAGAACTAGAAATTTTAGAGAAGTCTTTAATAAACCTCCTATAGAAACCAGCATGACCAGGGAAACTACGAATACCTTTGATATCTTTAGGACATGGCATTTTCTCAATTGCATCAACTTTAGCTTTATCCGCCTCAATACCTCGTTCAGAAATGTTATGCCCCAAGACAATGCCTTCATTAACCATAAAGTGGCACTTCTCCCAATTCAAGACAAGATTAGTTTGCTCACATCTCTGCAAAACTCGATCAAGGTTGCTTAAGCAATCATCAAAAGAAGTTCCATAAACAGAAAAGTCATCCATGAAAACTTCAACAATCTTTTCACAAAAATCGGAGAATATAGAAGTCATACATCTTTGAAAGGTAGCAGGTGCATTGCATAAACCAAAAGGCATACATCTATAAGCATAAGTTCCAAAAGGGCAAGTAAAGGTGGTTTTCTCTTGATCAGGTTGTCAAACAGGTATTTGAGAAAAACCAGAATATCCATCATGGAAGCAAAAGTGTGTGTGCTTAGATAATCTTTCTAGCATTTGATCAATAAAAAGCAAAGGGTAATGATCTTTTCTAGTTGCTTTATTTAATTTTCTAAAATCAATTACCATTCTATAGCTAGTGACAATTCTCTGTGGAATAAGTTCATTTTTATCATTAGGAACAACAGTAATACCTCCCTTCTTAGGGACACAATGAACGGGACTTACCCATCTACTATCAGCTATGGGATAGATTATACCTGCTTCCAGAAGGTTTAATATTTCAGTTCTTACCACTTCTTTTATTTTAGGATTCAAACATCGTTGGTGATCAACAACGGGTTTAGCATCAAGTTCCATATTAATCTTGTGCTGACATAGAGTGGGACTAATGCCCTTAAGATCATCAAGAGTATATCCAATAGGAGCTTGGTGCTTCCTCAGAATTTTCAATAATCTTTCTTCTTCATGTTCTGAAAGGTTGGCACTAATAATAACAGGATATATCTTTTTCTCATCAAGATAAGCATATTTCAAAGTGTCTGGCAATTTTTTTAGTTCAAACACATGATCACCTTTAGGTGGAGGAGGTCCTCCTAGAGTTTCAATAGGCAAATTATGTTTAAGCAGAGGTCGTTGTTCAAAGAAGATTTTATCTATTTCATTTCTTTCATGCATATGCATATCATTTTCGTGGTCTAGCAAATATTGTTCTAGTGGATCGGTAGGTGGCATAGCAGTAGAAGCAAGACCAATTATTTCATCCTTATTAGGTAATTCTTTCTTATGAGGTTTCCTATTAAACTTGGAAAAATTATATTCATGAGACTCATCAACAAAGCGAACACTGAGAGTTTGTTTATGACAATCTATAGTAGCATTGACAGTGTTCAAGAAAGGTCTACCAAAGATAATGGGACAAAAGTCATCTTGTGGGGAACCAAGAACTAGAAAATCAGTAGGGTATTTTATTTTCCCACACAAGACTTTAACATCTCTAACAATCCCAAGTGGTGTGATGGTGTCTCTATTGGCAAGTTTAATAGTAACATCTATGTCTTCTATTTCAGTGGGGGCTATATCTTTCATAATTTCTTGGTATAAGGTAAAAGGAATAGCACTCATGCTAGCACCTAAGTCACATAAATCATGATAATAGTGATCTCCTATTTTGACTGAGACAACAGGCATGCCAACAACAGGTCTATGTTTATCTTTTTCATCGGGTTTAGCAATTCTAGCAGCTTCATCACAGAAGTAAATAACATGCCCATCTATATTTTCTGCCAAGAGATCTTTAACCATAGCAACACTAGGTTCTACTTTGATTTGTTTAGTAGGTTTAGGTGCTCTAATATTACTTTTATTGACCACTGTTGAGACCTTAGCATGTTCCTTTATCCTAATAGGGAAAGGTGGGTTTTCAATATAAGCAGTAGGAACAACTGGGTCAACATTGTAAATGATAGTTTCATCTTTAACCACAACCGGTTCTTTAATTTATTATTTAATAGGTGGACGATATTTAAACCACTTCTCCTTGGGGAGATCAACATGAGTAGCAAATGATTCACAGAAAGAGGCTACTATCTCAGAGTCAAGTCCATATTTAGTGCTAAACTTGTGAAAAGCATCGGTATTCATAAAAGATTTAACACAATCAAACTTAAGCTTAATACCTGACTCTTTACCTTCGTCGAGTTCCAAATCTTCCGAGTTGCATTTAATTCTTTCTAAAATATCCCACCTGAATTCAATAGCCTTCTTCATAAAAGAACCAGTACAAGAAGTATCGAGCATGGATTGATCATCACGACAAAGCCGAGCATAAAAATTCTGAATAATAATTTCTCTTGAGAGCTCATGATTGGGGCATGAATATAACATTGACTTAAGCCTCCCCCAAGCTAGAGCAATACTTTCTCCTTCACGAGGCCAAAAATTATATATGTAATTCCGATCACGATGAACTAGATGCATAGGATAAATTTTTTGGTGAAATTTCAATTTCAATCGATTCCAGTTCTAAGATCCAATATCATCACATAGCCTATACCATGCCAATGCTTTTCCCTTCAAAGATAAAGGGAAAACCTTCTTCTTAGCTTCATCTCCGGGTAAACCTGCAAGCTTAAATAATCCACAAATTTCATCTACATATATCAAGTGCATATCAGGATGTTCAGTTCCATCTCGTGCATAAGGATTAGCTAGCAGTTGTTCTATCATACCCGAAGGAATTTCATAACCAATATATTCAGTAGGTGCAGTAGGTTGAGGGGCAACTAGTTGTGGTTCCGGTCGAGGTGAAGATACCCCGAACAAACCCCTCAAAGGATTGTTCTCCATAGTAGCAAGTGACAATAAATTTCAGCACGTAGTAATGATTTTTCCTTACCAATTTCCACTTACCAAGAGCGCTTCACTCCTCGGCAACGGCGCCAAAAAAGAGCCTTGATGACCCACAAGTATAGGGGATCAATCATAGTCCTTTTGATAAGTAAAGAGTGTCGAACCCAACGAGGAGCAGAAGGAAATGACAAGTGGTTTTCAGCAAGGTATTCTCTGCAAGCACTGAAATTGTCGGTAACAGATAGTTTGGTAGCAAGATAATTTGTAACGAGCAAGTAACGGTAACGGTAAACAAAGTGCAGCAAGGTAGCCCAAACCTTTTTGTGGCAAAGGACATGCCAAAACGGTTTCTTATAATAAGCTAAGCGTTCTTAAGGGTACACGGGAATTTCATCATATCACTTTCGTCATGTTGCACTAGTGCAGGATGCTGCTAACGTGACACTACAATCAGAGACCCTTCAACGAAACTGTGTGCGATGCATTAATCGCAAACGGTGATGTAAAAAAAACATCAAAAAGATGCAAAATGTTTGTGATGGCTGATACATCAAACACGGTTCAGATTTTAATTGCGTGTGTCATGCGGGGCATACGGTTCAGTTCAATGAACTGTTTGCGATGAGGAAGAAGAATAGAAACGGGCAGCCAAATGAAGGCGTGTGCGATATACAGCATACAGTTCAGTCGGATTAACTGTTTGTGATGAGGCGGAACAACAAAAACGGGCAGCCAGATGAAGGTGTGTGCGATTGAGGGCATACACTTCAGATGGATGGTGCAAACGCCACGTAAGCGGCCGAGAAAGCGTGCCCATGTTACGCCGTCCGGGAATAGTGCCGCACTTAGAAATTATAGAACCATCAAAAAATTTTGAGCCTGCGTCTCGTCACATTCCAGATTACTACCACGCTATATTTAATTGCAAACCTGTTCACACCGATCAAAACCTAAACGGTTTCCCACTTAGGAGCGTATTAGTACTCGGTTATAAATACTACTACTCCAAGATGACTGCACATTCCTCCTCAACTCCTCATCCACAAAAACAAACAAGTCATTCTTCGTCGTTCCCTTGCGTCTTCCATGGCTAGCGTGAGTTCTGGGTCGAGAGATTACTACCAGGGAGAGGCGAGTATGGAAGCGGAAGCACGAGAGATGTCCCGCCTCGCCGCGAAAGCAGCCGACATGTCCCGCCGCACGGCCGTAGCAGCACAGAGGTCCCGCCACGCTGCCGAAGCAGCACAGAGGTCCCGTTGCACCGTCGATGCAGCAGACTGGTCCGGCCGCACCGCGGAAGCAGCAGAGATGTCCTGCCGCGCCGCGAATGCAGCAGAGATGTCCTCCCGCGCCGCGGCGGCCTGGGAAAAGGTCTCGCGGGCAGGCGAGGACTATCACAGGCGCATGCGCGCTATGCTCAATGACCTGATGGGTCAGATCTCCGACTGGATGAAGCAGCAGGACAAGATGAATGCCTCGTTTGAAAATGCTACCACCGTCATCCGGGCACTAGGGGAGGACAAGGCGATGCTCCGCACCGAGCGCGACCTGCTGATGGCGAAGATCGCCGGAACGACGAAGTAGCACAAGGAGACCACTGCCTTGTTGTATAGGACCGGCGTCATCGTCAAGGAACTTATGGACGAGAATGCCATGCTCCGCATCGAGTGCCAAAGGCTGGTGGAGGAATCCATGGATGCTCTCAAGCAGCATCTTGAGGACACGAAAGAGCTCATCGCCGCTCGCCGCGGGAACTAGTCTCCGCAGCCTGCACCAACGCATCAAGAAAGTAGAGATCAGCAAGCCAGATCGTTGTCTTCCTTCTTCTTTTGCCCTTCTGTATTTTGGGCATTGCCGCATGTGGCTTTTTTAATTATCTTCCTAAATATGTAACACAATTATTATCCATTGTCATCGTCCTTATATTCATCAGTCTTGCTATAAGTCGCAGTCGATGCTATATAGGTCTATCAGATCTTACCTCAAGATCCGTGCAAAACTTTCTTTTTAGATTTTCATTTTTCTCTCTTAAATCTCAGTCGAGTGAGACATAGCCACGCCATGAAACAGGGGCTCGGGCGCCATTAATGGAGATGTTGGGAGGGAGGTGGGCGGCGGAAAGAGGTCAAAGGGCTCTCCTCCCAATGAGCATGCTCAGGGGTCTGATCGCACACCTCCCGTACTCAAATAGCTACCCCGCACGGCACCTCCTAGCCAATAAAAAAAGGGGACGCATGGCGGCACGTAAATGGTAAGTAGAACGCCCACAGTTTCAATAATACTTGTGTTTCCGATTTGTAACGTGACAACACTTGTTCCAAAATGACTTTATTGATTGTTAATGTGTGCGCCTTCGCAAATCGGACAAAAAAAATTACCACAGCATGTTGCTGCCATGTCATGACACCATGCCAAGTTTCATGATTTTCAGGCGAGTTTTGGATTTACGGGAATTTTAAAACCAAGTTTCTCGATGTTTCCGGCCGAGCCAAGACGCCTAGATGTTTGAATTCCATTCCCACTTCTTCCATGGGACCTAGAAATTCGCCCAAGTACACATAAATGATTTTCCAACTAACTTTTGCGCACTGGAGCATGCGCTTGTACTTCAAATTTGAATTATGCGCATTAAATGCCTAGAAAATTAATTAATGTATAAAAAAGGCCAAACAAACCCGGAATAATTCCAAAATTTAGCACGAAACTCCTATTTGGTCTAAGCTGCCTGTGTAAAAAAATCAAGGCGGGAGAAGGTAGTGTATGTCGTTTCGCACACGGAGGTGACATGTTCCCTCTCGAAAACACGAGCCTTCTTGAGAGAAGCTCCGGTTTGCAAGAAGCTTATACCAAAGCTTGTCCCAATTCGGCCAAAAAAATTACCACAGCATGTTGGTGCCATGTCATGACACCATGCCAAGTTTCATGATCTTCAGGCGTCTTTTGGATTTACAGGAATTAAAAAACCAAGTTTCTCAATATTTCCAGCAGAGCCACGACGCCCAGATGTTTGAATTCCATTCCCACTTCTTCCATGGGACCTAGAAATTCACCCAAGGACACACATGTGATTTTTCAACCAACTTTGGTGCACTACAACAAGTGCTAATTATGCACATTAAATGCATGGAAAATCAATTAATGTATAAAAAGGCCAAACGAACCCGGAATAATTCCAAAATTTAGCACGAAACTCCTATTTGGTCTAAGCTGCCTGTGTAAAAAAATCAAGGCGGGAGAAGGCAGTGTATGTTGTTTCGCACACGGAGGTGACACAAGCCTTCTTGAGAGAAGCTCCGGTTTGTAAGAAGCTTATACCAAAGCTTGTCCCAATTCGGCCAAAAAATTTACCACAGCATGTTGGTGCCATGTCATGACAGCATGCCAAGTTTCATGACTTTCAGGCGTGTTTTGGATTTACAGGAATTAAAAAAACCAAGTTTCTCAATATTTCCCCCCGATCCATGACGCCCAGATGTTTGAATTCCATTCCCATTTCTTGCATGGGACCTAGAAATTCACCTAAGGACACACATGTGATTTTTCAACCAACTTTGGTGCACTGGAGCATGTGCTTGTAGTTCAAATTTGAATTATGCACATTAAATGCCAAGAAATTCAATTAATGTATAAAAAAGGCCAAACGAACCCGGAATAATTCTAAAATTTCACACGAAACTCCTATTTGGTCTAAGTTGCCTGTGTAAAAAAATTAAGGCGGGAGAAGGCAGTGTATGTCATTTCGCACACGGAGGTGACACGTTCCCTCTCGGAACCACGAGCCTAATTGAGAGAAGCTCCGGTATGCAAGAAGCTTATACCAAAGCTTGTCCCAATTCGGCGAAAAAAATTACCACAGCATGTTGGTGCCATGTCATGACACCATGCCAAGTTTCATGATTTTCAGGCTTGTTTTGGATTTACAGGAATTAAAAAACCAAGTTTCTCAATATTTCCGGCCGAGCCACGATGCCCAGATGTTTGAATTTCATTCCCATTTCTTGCATGGGACCTAGAAATTCACCCGAGGACACACATGTGATTTTTCTACCAACTTTGGTGCACTGGAGCATGTGCTTGTAGTTCAAATTTGAATTATGCACATTAAATTCCTAGAAATTCAATTAATTTATAAAAAAGGCCAAACAAACTCGGAATAATTCCAAATTTTAACACGGCACTCATATAGTTCTATGTTACCTCTGTAAAAAATCAAGGGGGGGATGCAGCGTATATCGTTTCGCACACAAAGGTGACACATCCCCCTTCGGGAACCACGTGTCTTCTCGAGAGAAGCTCCGGTTTGCAAGAAGTTTATACCAAAACTTGTCCAAATGTGGCCAATTTTTTTACCAGAGCATGTTAGTGCCATGAAATGACACCATGCCAAGTTTCATGATTTTCAGGCGAGTTTTGAATTTACAGGAATTTAAAAACCAAGTTTCTCAATGTTCCCGGCCGAGCTACGACACCCAGATATTTGAATTTCATTCCCATTCTTGCATGCGACCTATAAATTCACCCAAAGACACACATGTGATTTTTCAACAAACTTTGGTGCACTGGAGCATGTGCTTGTAGTTCAAATTTGAATTATGCACATTAAATGCCTAGAAACTCAATTAATGCATAAAAATGCCAAACGAACCCGGAATAATTCCAAATTTAAACACGACACTCATGTAGTTGCATGTTCACTGTACATAAATGTTCTAGCAATTCAAACACCATCCTTTCCCTTTGTAACACCATTTTGTCTTTCAAAACATAATGAAAAAATCAGGTATACCACAAACAGTTTACTAGCAAGAATCATGTAGGATGCGATATAAAATATCTTGGCTCACCGTCTTGTGTGGCTTACGCAGGAAGCTTCGTCGTCTACAGTCCACCGCCCGCGCTTGAACCACACTTGCGCGCTTGTTTCTCGCGGCACCGAGCGAAATTTTTCTACCACCGCGGAAATATCTATCTCCCTGCCCCCTCCCTCCCACCAAAAGCCACATTTCCTCTGTTCCTCCTTGCTTTCGAAGTTCAAACCTTCACTACTGCTTACTGGCAGCTCAGTCTCCTCGCCAGCGACCATTCTTCTTGCAGCGCCGGCTCCTTGCCGGTGACCCTTCTTCTTGCAGCGCCGCCTCCTCGCCGCCGAAACTTCTTCTTGCTGCGCGGCCTCCTCGCCGCCGACCCTTCTTCTTGCTGCGCGGCCTTGTCGATATGGTCAGGTAATCCACACCCCACCCACACCATCCTCCTCCTTCCCCGTCCCACATGCCCCAACCGACGGGGTGACACCTTCCGCCGAAACCACTGGCCCCGTCCTCCAATTAAGCGCCGCCCACATCCATTTTGCACGCAGTATAACATGGAGCTCAGTAGCATCTGGCAGCGGAGAATCAAATCGCGGCCGCACGCGCGCACGAGGTCGCTATGGCTACCATGTGTGCCGACCGCCTGATCTTGGAGGAGCACCTCGTCTTCGAGGGCACCGTCGACACCGCCACACGGTTGTCTACTTTAAAATATAGTTCGTGATGTTTTCTTGAGGCCACCGCCAATGCCTTCTAGTGATTTGTCCTCTGTAATGTTAATATGCAATCTGATGTTCAGTTAATAGTTTGGTCCTCTGAAATGTAATGTTCAGTTAACAGTTTAGTCCAACGATTGCTACATTTCGTAGTACTATTCTCAAGCATTCTTTGTTTTGTTAACTGTCTTATCTTCTAGTACATGTTTCTATTCTGCAATGTCGTGCTTAGTTAACTATTTTGGTTCATTTGGTCTGCTGTCCATTTAACTGTTTGGTTCAATTCTATAATTTAATTTTCATTTGCTGTGGGTACAATTTCGTATTGTTATGCATGTGAGAAATAAATCGAATTTGGCTATACTCAATACATATTCTACTGATAGTATGGCAACTCTCAGTTAACCTGATCAAGATCTTCCTTATATATGTTGCAGGGAAACAATGGGAGACACTGCGGTTTACCATCAAGGTTTGCTCATGCATGGTCCTTTCACTAATAGCACATTATTGTGCAGTTGCAGGAATCATTCTTATATTTAGGTTTCTTATAGTTTGGTCTTGCACATGTAGGTCCTGCTGTCAGAGGCTTAGACCCACTGTTCGACCAATTTTGCATATGGGGAAATGAGATGTCCATGAATATCAGTCAGGTCAAGAAACTCAGAAAGATTGTTAGGATCTTTGTTTGCACAATGAAGAAACTTGTGACGAATAACAACAAGATCTTTGTTTGCACAATGAAGAAGACATCAGTCAACTATAGGATGGTACTAACTCTTTTACCTTGTTTTTACCCCTTGCGCCATTTCAAAATTTATAACAGTGATTTATGCATATCTTTGTTTTCAATACTTTTCAAAGCAGTTCACCGATGACTACCTCTCAAACCACCTGCATGGTCAAGAGGTGAGGAAGGTATTCATTCAACACCCACGGTACAATATTGAAATCTTCCTGAAGAGGACGAAGGTTGGGCGGGCAATTATCCATAGCCACTGGCCTAAAGTTGCAAGGACATTCAACATCACTGAAGGCTCAATATTTGCCTTCTGCTTCTGTAGTTTCCCAGATGAGATTCATCTGTCTATTTACCATGTATGATGCTACTTTCCAAAGGTTTTCGATGTTGCATGTGAAACTTCGTGCTGTTGTGTAATGGCATAACTGAGTGTTGAAGCTATCTGATGTAATTCGATTATGAAATCCTGGTTGCCATTATACGGATATGAAATATCTGGTGTGTTTTATAAGAAATGTCAATTTGATTACTACATGGATTACCAATAATAGGCTAATTACCCTGCTTATTGGGGTTTTCTATTGCAGACGGTTACTTAGACAACACCGTGGGCAATGAACTCAAACAACCCACATGGTTTCTAGAAAGTAGGCGTGTTGGATCAACTAACAATCACACACGGCTTCCGGCAGAGAACTGCTTGCGTTAGGCCACCTTGCAGAAATGTTTCCACACAAAAAACTGTGTGTGATATACATACAAACGGAAATGTTTTTCTGGGATTCACCGTGTGGGATGTACATATGAACGGAAACGATTGGGTTTCGATGCCTCACCCGATCGCACATGAGCTCATTTTGCCCCCGCCTGTGTGGCCGGAGGGCCTATCCCCAACGGTTTCTGGGTCGTGTGGGAAGGACCTCCCTATCGCACACACTCACTAGGCGACGGTTTAAAACTTCGTCGCGGAAAGGGGGTAAAAACCGTTTGTATATCACGTCTCTGCACCAGTGTTGGTTTGATTCGTGTTCGCTACTTTGATAATTTGGTATGTGGGTGGACCAGTACTTAGGTTCTGTTCTTACTTGAACAAACCTCCTACTTATGATTAACCCCCTCGCAAGCATCCGCAACTACGAGAAAAGTATTAAGATAAAATCTAACAATGGCATTAAACTTTTGGATCCAAATCAGTCCCTTACGAAGTAGCGCATAAACTAGGGTTTAAGCTTCTGTCACTCTAGCAACCCATCATCTAATAACTACTCCACAATGCATTCCCTTAGGCCCAAATATGGTGAAGTGCCATGTAGTCGACGTTCACATGACACCACTAAGGGAATCATAGCATACATATCATCAAAATATCGAACACATATCAAGTTCACATGATTACTTGCAACATGACTTCTCCCGTGACCTCAAGAACAAAAGTAACTACTCGCAAATAATAATCATGCTCAAGATCAGAGGGGTATTAAATAGCATAATGGATCTGAACATATAATCTTCCACCAAATAAACCATATAGTAATCAACTACAAGATGTAATCAACACTACTAGTCACCCACAAGTACCAATCTAAGGTTACGATACAAAGATTGAACACAAGAGATGAACAAGGGTTTGAGAGGAGATGGTGCTGTTGAAGATGTTGATGGAGATGGCCCTCCCAAATATGGGAGAGTTGTTGGTGATTATGATGACGATGGTTTCCCCCTCCGGGAGGGAAGTTCCCCCTGCGGAATCGCTCCGCCGGAGGGCAAAAGTGCTCCTGCACAAGTTTCGCCTCGAGACGGTGGCGCTTCGTCCCGAAAGTCCTCTCCTTATTTTTTCTAGGTCAAAATGACCTATATACCAGAAGAGGGGCACCGGAGGTGGGCCGAGGAGGGCACAACCCACCAGGGCGCGCCTGGGCTCCCTGGCGCGCCCAGGTGGGTTGTGCCCACCTGGTGGGCCCCCTCTGGTGGTTATTTGCTCCAATATTCCTCATATATTCCAAAATAATTCTCTGTAAATTTTCAGCTCATTTGGAGATGTTCAGAATAGGTAACTCTGACGTAGCTTTTCCAGGTCCAGAATTCCAGCTGCCGGTATTCTCCCTCTTTGTGTAAACCTTGCATATTATGAGAGAAAAGGCATTAGAATTACTCCAAGAAGCATTATTATGCATAAAAACATAATAAATAACTGTAGGTAAACATGATGCAAAATGGACGTATCAGTTACCCCTTGAGCTATAATAGCAAGTCCAAGGCAACCTAGAGAGGGATTCGGACCCTCACACACTTGTAATCCCGTAGCAATTCTCCATGAGGCCACCTTGCCAGGCTAGAGTGCTGCGTGTCATCGTGTTCCTCCATCCAATCCACCAAAGTAGCAGTAGGGTTTTACGCTTCTCAGTGGCCTGAACCTGGGTAAAAACCACCAGAGTCTGATACGTCTCTGTCGTATCTATAATTTTTTATTGTTCCATGCCAATATTGTACAACTTTTACATACTTTTGGCAACATTTTATATGCTTTATTGGACTAACATATTGATCGAGTGCCCAGTGCTAGTTCCTGTTATTTTGCATGTTTTTTGTCTAGCAGAATATCCATATCAAACAAAGTCCAAACGCGATGAAAATTTACGAAGAATTATTTTCTAATATTTGTGATTTTTGGGAGGTGGAATCAACGCAAAAGGAGGCCCACAGCCCCCAAGATACACCAGGGCAAGCCCCAGGCTCCAGGTGCGGGGTGGTGGGTTGTGCTCACCTCATAAGTCGGTTGGGGCTCTACTTCAGGCGCAAGGAAGCTTATATCCGGAAATAAAATCATGTTAAAATATCAGTGTAATCGGATTACGGATCTCCGGGAATATAAGAAATGGTTTTCGGCCAGAAAACAGGAAAGCGAAACAGAAGAGAACAGAGAGGGAGATCCAATCTTGGAGGGGCTCCTTCCCCTCCACCTCCATGGAGGCAATGGACCAGAGGGGAGAACTCTCCTCCCAACTAGGGGGGAGGCCAAGGAAGAAGAAGAAGGAGGGGGACTTTCTCCCCCTCTCTCTCCCGGTGGCGCCGGAGTGCCGCCGGGGCAAGGATCGTGACGGCGATCTACATCAATAATCTTTCTACCATCAATAACAACTTTCTCCCCTTCTATGCATCGGTGTAACACCCCTTATCCCCGCTATAATCTCTACTTAAACATGGTGCTCAACACTATATATTATTTCCCAATGATATGTGGTTATCCTATGATGTTTGAGTAGATCCGTTTTGTCCTATGGGTTAATCGTGATCATGGTTGGTATGATTGTATATTTTATTATGGTGCTATCCTACGGTGCCCTCCGTCTTGCGCAAATGTGAGGGATCCCCGCTGAAGGGTGTTGCAATATGTTCATGATTCGCTTATTGTCGGTTGCGGGAGTGACAGAAACCTAAACACCGATAAGTGGGTTGTTGCGTATGGGAGTAAAGAGGATGTTATACTTAATGCTATGGTTGAGTTTTACGACCTTAATGATCTTTAGTAATTGCGGATGCTTGCTAGAGTTTCAATCATAAGTGCATACGATCCAAGTAGAGAAAGTATGTTAGCTCATGCCTCTCCCTCATGTAAAATTGCAAGAATGATTACTGGTCTAGTTATTGATTGCCTAGGGACAAATGACTTTCTTGTTGACAAAAGCTATCTACTTTTATTACCTTGCAATTTACTCGTAGTTTTATTCTTGGAAAATTGTTTCCTACTTGTTTTAGGTAAAGCAAACGTCAAGTGTGCGTAGAGTTGTATCGGTGGTCGATAGAACTTGAGGGAATATTTGTTCTGCCTTTAGCTCCTCGTTGGGCTCGACACTCTTATTTATCGAAAAAGGCTACAAACGATCCCCTATACTTGTGGGTTATCAAGACCTTTTTATGGCACCGTTGCCAGGGAGCAATAGCAGGGAGTGAATATTCTCGTGTGTGCTTGTTTGCTTTATCACTAAGTAGTTTTTATTTTCTGTTCTAAGTTGTTCTCTATCTTTAGTTATGGATATGGAACACGAAACACCAAAAAAATTAGTTGTACTTGCTACTCATGGAGACAGGGAACCTCCTAAAACCCTCGATGCTTGTTATGTGAAAAATATTAAACACTACTTTGATAATCCTGAGAAAACCCCATTCAACATGTTAATGGGAGATGTTGGATCAATGTGAATACTTTAGGGATTATCGCTTGACACAAAAAGGGGAACTATTATGGGATCAAATAGATAAGTTGAATTGGTATGCTTGGAATTTATGCTTGAGATATGATTATACTTGTTGCTCTAGGATGAAGGTTCCACACCTTCCCTTTTCATGCAAATTTAATGAAAATGAAATCTTAGCTTCTTATGCTAATGGTAGATATGATTACTATGATGTGGAATGAATAGAAGAATTTGTTGCTTTTAAGGGTGCTTATGAAATTGAATCTTTGTTTGAAAAATATGAAGCTTTTGATGATGATGTTTATAGACCTAAAATTTTTGCTATACTTAAATATTGCTATGATAATTATAAATGCAATTACGATATTGATGTATTTATTGAGAATGTCTGCGCTGTCCAAGAAGAGACTAATATTTTGCAGGAGTCTATGGAAGAAGAAATTGATGAAACTGTGAGCTCATTGGATGAAAAAGATGATGAGGAGAGCGAAGAACAAGCGGAGGAAGAGCGGATTGATCACCCGTGCCCACCTTCTAATGAGAGTAACTCTTCAACTCATACATTGTTTAATGTCCCTTTGTTCTTACCGAAGGATGATTGCTATGATAATTGCTATGATCCCGTTGGTTCTTTTGAAATATCCCTTTTTGATGAAATTGATGCTGGCTATGCTTGTGGCCAAGATGCCAATATGAGTTATGCTTATGGAGATGAACTTGATATAGTTCCTTATGTTAATAATGAAATTGTTGCTATTGCACCCACACATGATAGTCCTATTATCTTTTTGAATTCTCCCAACTACACTATATCGGAGAAGTTTGCTCTTATTAAGGATTACATTGATGGGTTGCCTTTTACCATTGCACATGATAATTTTGATGAATATAATATGCATGTGCTTGCTGCTCCTACTTGCAATTATTATGAGAGAGGAACTACATATCCGCCTCTCTATGTTTCCAACACGATAAAATTGCAGAAACTGCTTATGCTATGTATTGGCCTTTACTTGATGTGCATGAATTGTTCGTGTATGACATGCCGATGCATAGGAAGAGAGTTAGACTTCGTCATTGCATGATATATGTTGCTTTGTGCTCACTACTAAATGCCAAATCATTGTTAATTAAAATTGGCTTTGATATACCTTGGGATCCGGGTGGATCCATTACTTGAGCACTTTATGCCTAGCTTAATGGCTTTAAAGAAAGCGCTACCAGGGAGACAACCCGGAAGTTTTAGAGAGTCATTTTATTCTTTTGAGTGCTTTCATAAAGTTTAGAAACAAAAAAGTATAGAGGAGAAATTAAAAACTTTTCAACAAAAGAGAAGCGATTGGAAGTTATGCATTGGAGAAGTGAGGGTCGACCTTGAATACTTGTGTTCATGCTCATGGAAACAATGCAGAATTTTTCATGAAGATTATCACAAAAATAATTATCCCCTTGTACAAATCCATTGTATTATAAAAATAATGTGCCAAGATTTGCCTTTAGGATGATTAGATTGCTAGTTGGTATGTGCGGTGCAAGAACAGAAACTTTGGCTGTAGTGCACAAATTTAAATTTCTTACTGGAATGTAAAAAGTTTCTGAAATTTTTTGCACAGTATTGATATACAAATTGTTTATTTTTTCCTAATTTTTCATAATTTTTGGAATTGCAGAAGTATGGTAGATGTTCGGATTGCTACAGACTGTCCTGTTTAAAACAGATTCTGTTTTTGATGCATTGTTTTGCTTGTTTTGACGAAACTATCGATTCTATCGGTGGTATAAGCCATGGAAAAGTTATAATACAGTATCTAAAATGCAAAAACAAAATATGAATTGGTTTGTGACAGTACTTAAAGTAGTGATCTGCTTTATTATACTAACGGATCTTACCGAGCTTTCTGTTGAGTTTTGTGTGGATGAAGTGATCAAAGATCGTGGAGGTATCGATATGAGAAGAAGGAGGAGAGGCAAGAGTTCAATCTTGGGGATGCCCAAGGCACCCCAAGTCAATATCCAAGGAGACTCAAGCGTCTAAGCTTGGGGATGCTACGGAAGGCATCCCATCTTTCTTCAACAAGTATCGGTATGTTTTCGTCTTCGTTTCGTTCATGTGATATGTGTAAATCTTGGAGCGTCTTTTGTGTTTTGTTTTCATTTTTATTTTATGCACCATGCTGGTATGAGATAGTCCATGGTTGATTTATAGAATGCTCATTGCACTTCACTTATATCTTTTGAGTATGGCTTTATAGAATGCTTCATGTGCTTCACTTATATCATTTGAAGTTTGGATTGCCTGTTTCTCTTCACATGGAAAACCGTTAATTGTAGAATGCTCTTTTGCTTCACTTATATTTATTTGAGCATGGTATTTTGTAGAAATAATTAAACTCTCATGCTTCACTTATATCTATTTAGAGAGTCAACGGGAATTGGTCAATTGCATGGTTAGTCATAAAATCCTACATAAAACTTGTGGATCACTGAATATAACATGTTTGATTCCTTGTAATAGTTTTGCGATATAGAGATGGAATATTTGGGAGGTACTAGTAAATGTTTGTGGTTAGTAAGAATATTGGTGTTAAGGATTGTGATTCCTGAAGCATGCACGTATAGTCTCTCGTTATGCTATGAAGTTGGAGCATGATTTATTATTGATTGTCTTCCTTATGAGTGGCGGTTGGGGACGAGCGATGGTCTTTTCCTACCAATCTATCCCCCTAGGGGCATGCGTAGTACTACTTTGATTTGAGGGCTAATAAACTTTTGCAATAAGTATATGAGTTCTTTATGACTAATGTGAGTCCATGGATTATACACACTCTTACCTTTCCGCAATTTGCTAGCCTCTAAGGTACCGTGCATTGCCCTTTCTCACCTCGAGATGTGGTGCAAACTTCGCAGGTGCATCCAAACCCCGTGATATGATACGCTCTATCACACATAGTCCTTATTATATCTCCTCAAAACAGCCACCATACCTACATATTATGGCCTTTCCATAGCCATTCCGAGATATATTGCCATGCAACTTCCACCGCTTCCATTTTGATGACTTGAGCATTCATTGTCATATTGCTTTGCATGATCATATAGCTGACATAGTATTTGTGGCTCAGCCACCGTTCATTATTTTTCATAGATGTTACGCTAGATCATTGCACATCCTGGTACCCTGCCAGAGGCATTCATATAGATTCATATTTTGTTATTGGTATCGAGTTGTAATATTCAGTTGTAAGTAAATAGAAGTGTGATGATCATCATTATTCATTATTAGAGCATTGTCCCAGTAAGGAATGGATGATGGAGACTATGATTCCCCCACAAGTCGAGATGAGACTCCGGACCAAAAGAAAAAAAAGAAAAAAAGAAAAAAAAGAAAAAAAAGAAAGAAAGAAGGAAGAGAAGGGGCATGCTAGTTCCACACTTGTGCTTCAAAGTAGCACAATGTTTTTCATGTAGAGAGTCTCCTATGTTGTCACTTTCATATACTAGTGGGAATTTTTTATTATAGAGTTTGATGCACACCCACTTAGTTTTCATATTGAGCTTTCATACACTTATAGCTCTTAGTGCATTCGTTGAATGGCAATCCCTACTCCTCGCATTGATATCAATTGATGGGCATCTCCATAGCCCATTGGTTAGCCGCGTCGATGTGAGACTTTCTTACTTTTTTGTCTTCTCTATATTTACCCCTATCATCATACTCTATTCCACCCATAGTATTATATCCATGGCTCGCGCTCATGTATTGCGTGAGGGTTGAAAAATCTGAAGCACATTAAAAAGTATGAACCAATTGCTCGGCTTGTCATCGGGGTTGTGCATGATAAATACTTTGTGTTAAGAAGACAGAGCATGACAAGACTATATGATTTTGTAGGGATAGCTTTCTTTAGCATTGATATTTTGAAAGACACGATTGTTTGTTGGGATGCCTGAGTATTGATGTCTTTATGTCAAATTATAGACTTGCTTTGAATCACTTATGCCTTAATATTCATGCCATGATTAGACATATGATCAAGTTTATGCTAGGTAGCATTCGACATAAAAAATTATCTTTTTTATCATTTACCTACACGAGGACGAGCAGGAATTAAGCTTGGGGATGCTGATACGTTTCCGTCGTATCTATAATTTTTTATTTTTCCATGCCAATATTATACAACTTTTACATACTTTTGGCAACATTTTATATGATTTATTGAACTAACCTATTGATCTAGTGCCCAGTGCCAGTTCCTGTTTTTTGCATGTTTTTTGTCTCACAGAATATGCATATAAAACAAAGTCCAAACACGATGAAAATTTACGGAGAATTATTTTGGAATATTTGTGATTTTTGGGAGGTGGAATCAACGCAAAAGGAGGCCCACAACCCCCAAGATACACCAGGGCGCGCCCCAGGCTCCAGGCACGGGGTGGTGGGTTGTGCTCACCTCGTAAGTTGGTTGGGGATCTACTTCGGGCACAAGGAAGCTTATATCCGGAAAAAAAATTGTGTTAAAATCTCAGCGCAATCGGAGTTACGGATCTCCGAAAATATAAGAAACGGTTTTCGGCCGGAAAACTGGAACGCGAAACAGAAGAGAACAGAGAGGGAGATCCAATCTCGGAGGGGCTCCCGCCCCTCCGCCGCCATGGAGGCCATGGACCAGAGGGGGAACTCTCCTCCCATCTAGGGGGAGGCCAATGAAGAAGAAGAAGGAGGAGGGGGGCTCTCTCCCCCTCTCTCTCCCAGTGGTGCCGGAGTGCCGCCGGGGCTAGGATCGTGACGGCGATCTACATCAACAATCTTGCTACCGTCAACACCAACTTTCTCCCCCTCTATGCAGCGGTGTCACACCCCTTCTCCCCGCTGTAATCTCTACTTAAACATGGTGCTCAACACTATATATTGTTTCCCAATGATATGTGGTTATCCTATGATGTTTGAGTAGATCCGTTTTTTCCTATGGGTTAATTGTGATCTTGGTCGGTATGATTGTATATTTTGTTATGGTGCTGTCCTATGGTGCCCTCCTTCTCGCACAAACATGAGGGATCCCCACTGTAGGGTGTTGCAATATGTTCATGATTCGCTTATTGTCGGTTGCGGGAGTGACAAAAACCTAAACACGGATAAGTGGGTTGTTGCGTATGGGAGTAAAGAGGACTTGATACTTAATGCTATGGTTGGGTTTTATGACCTTAATAATCTTTAGTAGTTGTGGATGCTTGCTAGAGTTCCAATCATAAGTGCATATGATCCAAGTAGAGAAAGTATGTTAGCTCATGCCTCTCCCTCATGTAAAGTTGCAAGAATGATTATCGGTCTAGTTATCGATTGCCTAGGGATAAATGACTTTCTAGTTGACAAAAGCTATGTACTTTTATTACCTTGCAATTTACTCATAGTTTTATTCTTGCAAAATAGTTTCATACTTGTTTTAGGTAAAGCAAACGTCAAGTGTGCGTAGAGTTGTATCGGTGGTCGATAGAACTTGAGGGAATATTTGTTCTGCCTTTAGCTCCTCGTTGGGTTCGACACTCTTATTTATCAAAAAAGGCTACAAACGATCCCCTATACTTGTGGGTTATCACAGTCCCATCGTCGTGCTGCCTCGTGGCCTCTGCTCTTTGTGCAACGTGATCTCCCCCTACCGAACCACAAGGGGCCTGTGGCCCCATAGGTGATCGTGTTCACCCACGACACTAATCATGCCTGAAAAAAAAATGAAAGTTTGCAACACGAATCGATGAGATAACGTTGCGAGATTCTTGGGAAATGAACTACAATAGCAAGCTCAAAAACATGAGCTGGTTTGCAAGATACATGTGAACAGAAGGTCCAGGACAATCGTGCCCACATGGGAGCCTTAGAACGAAAGACTACAGAGTTCTGGTTGGGAACCATAATCGAGGATAACGAAGTCTTGTGCCTGAACTAGTATGTAACGCCTGGATAATTAAGCTACAGTAATCCTCAGATAATGATGCCACATCACCATGATTTCTGTTGTTAAACTCTCGTTGATTCGAAACCGGTTCCTATTCAAATTTAAAATAAAGTCAAAAATAAAAGTTTTCAAATGTCAAAACTGAAATGTGCAAACTATGGCAAATAATTCATAAGTATTATTGGTGAAGAAATCAAGTTTTTATAAAATGTTTAAGTGCCCAAAAATAATGAAAACAGTAGCTAAAACAATTAGTTAAATGCCTTTCCTAATTTATAAAATTTCAAACTAATTTATTTCAGACTAGAACTTTTTGTGGCAGAGGTATAAATAGTAATACTAATTTAGAAACTACTTTTGTATTTTAACTAAACTAAAATATTGTGGAAATTAAATAAAACTATAAAAAGAAAATAAATAAAGATAAAAAGGAAAAGAGGAGGACCTAATCTACACAGCACTATGGCCCATCTAGCAAATGTGAAAGGCCAGCCCACACCCCCCCCCCCCATGCTCTTCCCCTTCCTCTCGCTACAGTGGACGCAGGGGGTAGCCGTGGCGGCCATCCGCCGGCCGTGGCCACGTGCCGGCCATCGGTGCCCTCCTCCTGCCTATTTGTGGGTTGATCACCCCCTCGGAACCCTAGGCCCCTCCTTTTTTTCCTCTCTCTCCGCTCGCAACCGCGTCGCCATCGGCATGCCTTGACTCGTCCACGCGGCCGCCGTCGACCCTGGCGCCAAGGAGCTGGACCATCAGCTCCGTCGTCGTCCGCTGCATCGTACACACCCTCGAGTCCTTGGTGGGAGCCCCTACATCGCCGGATTCGTCCTCATCTTCAACCTTCGGTCACCGGCGCGTCCGCGATGATTGTCACCGTTCTGCTGCTCCTAAGCCACCAACGGGCCATCGTGTGCCTCCACGGTGAGGCTCCTAATCATTCCCCTCTCCTTCCTGTGTGGATCTGCCGTCGTATTCGTCACTCTGTTCGGGGCCGAAGACATCGTTCGCCATGGCCACGAGCTCGTCGTGGCCGTGCTTTTCCCCCGCTTCTCTGGTCGCCCCAGTTCGCTCCCTCGCGTGTGTGCGTCTGCCCGGGGCCGCGCCCCCCACTCTGCGTGCTTGCTCCGCTGCCGCCCGTGCCCCCTCTGCCCGCTGACCCGCTTGCCTGGCGCTCGCTCGTCGGTTCTCTGCTGTGCCGCCGCAGCTGAACCGCCGCTCCTGCCTCGCAGCCACTCGCCGCCGCCGTCCAGCGCTCGCCTCGCCCCTGGCCTCGCCTCTCCGTGCGCGGCGCGCTCGCAGCCACTGCTGCCCTCCACTTGCTGCGCTGCTGCTTGGCACGCGTGGCCGTGCCCCTGATGCTGCGTGCTGCTCTAAGCTGCTCTGTCTGCTACTCTTGTTCTATTGCTAAGCACTGCCGCTGCTGATGCTGCTGCTTTGCATGCCGCTACTCAAGCTGCTGCCGCACTGGCCCTGCCGCTGCTCCGCTTGCTGCCGTTGCTGGCCATGGCAAAGGCCATGGCCGTGCTGTGTGCGCGAAGCGTGTGTGTGTGAGTGTGTTGTGTGTAGTGTGTGTGGTGGCCGGACGACTCTCAGTTAGCTAATTAGTACTCATACTAGTTAGACTAATTAGTGGTTAGGTATAGTGCAAATGACAGGTGGACCCCCCCTCTAAGTATCCACTTAAAAGAAAATGCAAAATATGTGTGAATGAGACCTGGGCCCCATCTGCAGTTTTGACCAGTCAACAGTCAAAAAGTTGACTATTGACTGGACTGTTGACTAAGTCAACTGGACCACTCCTGGCCCCACCAGTCATACACACTGGTTAGGTGCTGTTGTGTACAAAAGTATTTACTGTTTTTAACTCGACTTAAAAGAAACCAGAAATTCCAAAATATTATTAAAACTTTGAGAAATCATATAAAATAATCCGTAACTCGGATGAAAATGATTTATATATGAAAATCAATCAAAAAAATATGAGGATTCCGAATATGCTCTCCGTTCGTCTGTCACATGCCCCTAGCATAGTGATCATGGAACAGTCCCCCTCCGTTTCATCTGTCCAAAAATGCCAAACTTCGGGAAAACTTTCCCGGATGTTATTCCCCCTTCACCGGTATCGTGTGACACTGCGTTAGAACACCCCTAGACTGCCTGTAGTCATGTCATGCATCTGTGTGCTTTGTATTTATTGTTTCTTCCCCCTCTTCTTCTTCGGTAGACCCCGAGAGCGCTACTGATGCCCCTGTGATCGACTACGTCACCGACGACCCTCCTTCTTTTGCAGTAGAGCTTCCAGGCAAGCAAACCCCCCTTGATCATTCTAATATCGCCCATTCCATTCTCTCTCATGCTTGCATTAGATTTTTCTACTGTTATTGTTTGCTCCTATTCTGATGCATAGCATGCTTTTGTAACCTGCTTATCCTGAACTGCTTAGTATAGGTTGGTTAGTGATCCACCAGTGGCCCCCACCTTGTCCCAGTTGCCTCGGCTTGTTGACCGATGACTCGATCAATGTGATCGACGTCCAGAGACCGACACCCCACTTCACCCCCTTTAGTTGTACGACTCTTCAGAGCTACTATCGAGTGCCGAGGGTGATACCTCGCAATGCACTCCTGATGACAACTCTGTAGTGTAGCTAATCGGTCGTGGTCTTCGAGGGTGATTCCTCCTTCACCACTCCCGATACGACTCTATCGTGCAACACCTCAAGTGTGAACCTCGAGGGTGATTCCTCCTATGTTCACCTGATGATTACATCGAGTGGAATCCATCGAGGGTGATTCCTCGGGTTTTCCCCCTTGATGTTTTGGACACACGGTTACCTTGACTTTACTTTAGACCCTTGTTAAAGTCGGGCAGGCCCAGTGAGCACCAGCGAGAGATACCTATGAAAGTCGGGCGGGCCTAGAGAGCACCCGTGAGATGTTACGGTGGTGGCTGGCTGTTTAGCGGTATCACCCAGGAGGGGGAGGTAGCTCCGGACTTGTCCCGACAGCTGTCACCTTTAATTATTAATGCACTAACAGGTTTGGGTATTTGTTCTGAGTTGGCCACTAGCCTATACGCACTAACCACCACGCGGGAATAGTTATGGGCACTCGGTGTCACAATATCATCTGAAGCTTTGTCAGACGTCCAGTTCAGCATTGTGGCACGGTCGGATCGTGCCGACCATCCGAGGTGGCGCTGGTATTCACCAGTACACAACGACCCGGAGTGCAACGGGCGATGGGCCCAAGACCCCGGAGTGCTTAGGATGTAGACCGGCAGGGACCTCTCTGCTAAGCCTAGGTAGGGCTGCGATGTGTTGATCTTCCGAGGCCGGGCATTAACCCAGGAAAGTGTGTCCGGCCAGAGTAATCAAGCGTGTTGGGTAATGTGGTGCACCCCTGCAGGGAAGTTTATCTATTCGAATAGTCGTGTCCTCGGTAAATGACACTCGGAATGGTATCCTGATCTATTATAACTAGAAATGGATACTTGAGATATGAGATGGATATGTTGGCTCCGGGATTGCTTTCTCGCAGGGAGTCGAGGAAGGATCTCTGGGCGTTAATTTTACAACATGCTTGTTAAATATTAAATTGCTATTATGTACTCTTTTGAATGTTGCAAGATGCTTGAAGATGCTAGTCTTCGATAGGCTAGGCCTTCCCTTCTATTTTGGCATTCTGTAGTATAGTCCACAGATACAACCCGTCCATTTGATACCAATGCATACTTAGTATAGATCTGATGCTTGCGAGTACTTTGGATGAGTACTCACGGTTGCTTTGCTACCCCTTTTCCCCCTTCTTTCTTCTTTCCGGTTGTTGCAACTAGTTGGTGGATCCCAGGAGCCAGATGTCACCCCCGTCGACTACTACTACTACCCCGAGGGTGCCTACTACTACGTGGAGACCGCCGACGACCAGGAGTAGTTAGGAGGTCCCAGGCAGGAGGCCTTGCCGCTTCGATCGTGTTGCTTTTGTGCTAGCCTTCTTAAGGCAAAACATGTTTAACTTATGTCTATACTCAGATATTGTTGCTACCGCTATTTCGTTTGTACACGAGCTTATGCATTCGAGCCCTCGAGGCCCCTGGCTTGTAATATAAAGCTTGTATTATTTTAATTTGTCTCTAGAGTTATGTTGTGATATCTTCCCGTGAGTCCCTGATCTTGATCACACACATTTGCGTGTATGATTAGTGTACGATTGAATCGGGGGCGTCACAAGTTGGCATCAAAGCCGACTGCCTGTAGGAACACCCCTTTCCAACTCCTTGGCCGAAGTTGAGTCCAGTCTTTGAATTTTTTTTACTATCATGGCTGTGTGGCTTACAGGCCCATGTCGCTAATGGGTGGTATTAGGATCTTTTACTCCTCATCTATACTCTGGGATTCTGATCTCTCTTCTATTAGGGTTAAATGATTTTGCTAAATCTAACATCAGGATCTCATGATCACATCCACCCGGCGGTTTGTATTAGCCCTTTCTCGAATCGAGGGCCAAGATCTGCTTCACATTGTCCACTGACCGTAGGGTCACTGGTACAGCGAGGTACTATACAAATGGTTTTTAACCCCTTTCCACAACGGCATTTGGAACCGTCGCCAAGTGAGTGATTGCAATAGGGGGGTCCTTCCCACATGACCCAAAAACTATCGGCGATAGGAGCTCCATCCTTGCAACTCGTTTGTGCTCGCATTGCCATCGCAGTCGGTGTTCTGTGGTGCTATGTTTACGATGCGCGGCCCATCACAAACGGTTCACGATTATAGAATGTGTACGATAAGCAGGCAATCACACACATTCACTTTTCCCGAACCATATGCGATTACTAATTAAGAAGATTAGCTAATCATTGTACGAGTGTCAGATAGGATTATGAAACGTCGGACCATCGTAACATCATCGTACATGACAACTATCGCACACGCTATTCTGTGGTGCAACGTTTATGATGCGTACCACATCAGAAATAGTTCATGGTTGCAAATCATGTACGATAAGGCAACTATCACAAACATTTAGTTTGCCCGCACCGTTTGTGATATTGTCTGACATCGCACACGCTTTGCAAATGGCAACTCTGTGCATGCTTGCACACGTTTCCTCTCTGTGAACCGTGTCGGATTATGGTGTATATCACAAACATTTTTGTTTTATGAACCGTGTGCGTCGTAACGACCTGCAGAGAGTAATTTCACTGCAATTTAATTGTTGCTATTTCAAATTGTACCGGATTTGAATTTGAAAGTATGCTATAGCTTTATTCATATCCATCAGGTTCAAACAACCAATGCATTATTCGATTCATAGGTACATATGTTCAAGAATTACATAAGCACCAAATAAAGAATGATGAACCACAGTTGTATACTTGTACTATTAAAGATGGTAAAGAAAGAGGCAAAATACATTCTGGTTGCTGAACAAGGTGAAGCGGAATGCCCATATTTTGCCCTCCTCCATGCAGAAGGCATGCACGACTCTAGTCCAACCCCTTGTGATGGCCGACTGCCCATCCTTCATGGTCTTCATGAAAACATCTAGATAATCATCGTGTTCTGGTAGAAATACTTTAACCTTTGCATGCCCACCAATCATGTTGTTTGAGAGGTAATCTTGAGTAAACTGCTTTGGGAACCACTGCAAAGGAAAAAGATTCAGACATTGTCATCTAACACAACTCATTATGGGCAGTAAAAAGAAGGCTGCAGAGTTCTTACTTACCATCCTGCAGTTCGCTGTTGTCTTGGATAAAGTGTAAACAAATAGTTTAATTGCCATCTTTTGGCCCATTTTACTAACAATCTTTATCAGCTTCCTCACTTGATGCTGGTTCATCGATATCTCATTACCCCATACGCAGAAAGGGTCGAAGCGCGGATCTTTACCAATGACATATGTCCTTAAAATCACCAAGTTAATATTAGAAGCTAAACAGCAATTGCACAATGATGTAGTACAACACTCTTTTATAATATCTTATAACATCCAATATACTCACATGTTAGATGAATTAACATCTTATATTATGGGCCAGAGGGAGTTAATTGCATTTTTACAAATTATCGGCTGATTAACTGCTGTTGTATCCATGGGTTAGAGTTAGTTTGAGCTAGTTTGGGCTCAAATAGCCCTAAAGTATATCCAAACATGAGGGCCAGTTTGAGCTAGTTGCATCTAACGCACCCAAAAAAACTATCCCACCCAAGAGGTGATAATTGGAGCAAGTTCTCCTAGTGCATTTATTGTTAATCTAACCCTGTCATCCAAACACCTCTTTGGCTAGAGTTAGTTCAGGGTTAGTCATGAGCTAGAAACTTGTGACACCCTAATTTTGACAACGTTTTCTTTTCAAACTTTTTCTGGTTTTATTTGGAATTTGAATGGATTTTTGAATCTTTCACTTGGTCTTGGACATTCTTGAATCTTCTTCCAAGTGCTCCAAAGCTCCATCACCTTGCCAAAATCCTGCCAAGTACCCCAAGGATCCAAAATCCAATTAAAATTATTTTCCAAAATTATTTTCTTTTATTTGAGAATTTAGGGCATTACTATGGGTTGTGAAGCAACCTATAGCTATGATGCTCAGAAAATTCCAAAATAATCCCAAAAATACTTTGGACTATATCTTGCTCCAATATCCAAAAATATTCCATGACCTAGCTCAATTAATTTGCAAAATAAATCATTTTTGCTCCTGGACAGTTTGACCTTTGTGAAGGAAGTGTATGCTAGGATTGTCCAATTGCTCTCAAATTTTTGTGGCATGAGGACACCTACAAATAACCTTCCTCCACCAAGTTTCAACCCAAGGAGATCATTCTAGTGAGCAGCACTTCAACATTTTGATTCTGGACCAGAAATGTAGTTTGTACATGAACTACCCTCAAACTTGAACCAAATCACCTCAAAATTTGTCAGCTCCCAGTCCTTCCAACCTAAATCACTCTGGACATCTCCATTGGCCCTACCTCCATCTCTCCAACCCTCCAGATCCCTCCCAAGTTCTCTGTCAGAGACTGTTGCTGATTCTACCATTCAACTCAGACTAAACCAAGCCAAACCAAGGACACAGGTGAAATGAGGGATCAAAGGTTGACGTGCTAGAAAAGAAATGCCAGGCATACGTGGCCTCCTGGTGCCAAGCACCGTGGTGAGCACGGTGCTGGCATGGTTGTCGCCGCGCTCTGCCACGAGCTAGGCTCGAGTCTCGTCGAGGCGAGACGCCAGCACCGCAGCAGCTTGTCCAAGCATGCCGACGTCGTCCCTGGATGCCACCTAGCCCCTCCAGAACCCTCGCCCTCGCCGGAGAAGCCCTCGGCGGCCGCCATGCCCGCGGGCACTATTTTGCCCGTGCAGTCATAGTGCGGCGCCGCTCATCGTCTTCCCCCCGAGCTATCTCGTCGCATTAAGTGCTTCTGCTCGCTCCCGTCGCTTCGCCCCACGCCACGACGGCCAGCTCACCATCCTTGCGCCAGTGGCGGAGCCACATTGCCTCCGATCCAGAGAGATCGCCGCACCCCTCCTCCTGGCTATAAATAGCCCCGCCCGGCTTCGTTTAGCTCCTCACCCCTCTCCCTCCATCCTCCATCGCCATCCCAAGCAAGAGCCAAGGCCGAGAGGCCCTCTGGCCTCGAGCATTGCTGGAGCTCCGCCGTGAGTCAAGCTCCACCACCAGCTCTCTCCACTCCACCTTAGCCCCACCTGAGACCACCATAGTGCTCAGTGCACTCCCCTAGAGCTCTCCGACCTCCTGCCCGACCGAATCGTCGCCGGAATCGTCACCTCCGTCGACCACCGCAGCCACCACCCGCCGGAGAAGAAGGGCACGACTCCGTCCGGCCATCCCCGGAGGAGCCATGGGTACAGGGAGAATCGCCGTTGAACACCCGATCCATCCCCACCATCCCCGAGCCCAACCGCCGTCGCTAACTCCGGCAGTCACCGCCGGTGAGCCGCCCCCTCCCTCTGTTCTCTCTCCCCCCTCTATTTAAACGGGCCCGGCCCCACCCGTCAGCCACTGTGGGCACGCGAGTGAAGGGGTAAGTGGAGCCGTACTCTCCGTTTACGCCTTCGACGTGGCCGTTCGTCTATTTTTCTGATTTTTCCGAATTTTGTTTATTTAACAAAATTAACCAGGAACTTTGACTATTAATAACTTTTTACAGGAAGGTCCATTTGACCTGATTCTTTTTGCATTGTGTTTGTATCAAAGTCCTTTATTTTCTCACCAAGTTTGGTATTTTTCCAACACCCACAGAATTGTTGGTGAATAAAAAGGCTTTATGAGACATTTTCGTTTGCTATTTGAAAATATTTTCAGAAGGGGAATCTTGTGGATTTGAAGACCAGGAGTTTCTGAACAACCCAACTGATCAAGGCAAGCCAGGACATCCATATTATGAAGCATTTCATAGCATTGCATGATCCATATTCATTTCTTGCATATATTTAACCTAGATAATTCATAGTAAATTATTTAAATGTTTAAAGTTGATAACTCAGAATGATATGATCAATAACTATGCTTGCTAAGTGAAACATAGTTGGTTGATCAAGAGTCACCTATTCGGGCTTACCCGTGCAGCCACATTTGCCGGTATGGGACGGCCTTGACTTGGTCTGGCTCGGTGCTCTTTCACCGGTACCTCCAAAAGAGGGAGGGTTATGAGTGCGTGCTGCCCTGATCAGGTAGACGGCGATAACCCTGTGAGCCCAGTTGAGTTGTTTGCTGGCGTCCCCGTTTGGGATAGTTTAGTTAGGCCACGACGGTGGCAGGTGTCACGGGGTGACACGGGGCCACCCAAGGCTTGACTCCGGGGGAGTGTGATTGCCGGTGGTACGATGAAAGAGTCACGAGTTAGACATGTTTTGTTGGAGCAATGCTGGTCCACCCGAATGGGATCATGAGGTCAGTGCTCCATAGTGTGGGTAAAGTGCGCAACCTCTGCAGAGTCTAAAATCTATTCGAATAGCCACGTCCACGGTATTGGACAGCCCGACCAGACCTCTCTAGGTGATCAACCGTAATAACCATAGTAATGGTGGAAGAACTTGTCCTTTGAGCGGAATTACTCGTTGGTATCGAGTATTCCGAGGGTTGTGAGGCAACCTAGAGATGAGTAAGTTGGTAACAGTAAGTGAATCACTTAATACTTAGCATATCGATTTGCCATGCTATTATTTGCTGCATAGATTGGTTGTCATGTGCTTGCGAGTACATTCAAAGTACTCACCTGGCGTATCATGCCAGATGCAGGAGAAGACTGAGACGGAGGTCTCGATGTCCGTGTTGTGATGCCTAGGATGTGTCCTCAGCAGTGTCCCTGTGGATGGAGTTACTATCATGTTCCGCTACGCAGTAGTCTTCCACCGTATTATTCTGCAGTAATACCGAGGCCCTGATATGTTGGATAAATAATGTAGATATTATCGTAGCACTAGGTGTGCTTTTGGCCTCGATGATCATGTAATTTATGTGAGCTTGTACTCGCCTACTATCAATAAAAGTTCAGGTATGTTCTGTTCCAAGTTGTTGTGTGTTTCTAGAAGACATGATCTCTGTGTTGGAAACACAGGTAAACCGGTTCTCTGAGCCGGGGTGCCACCAAGCTTGGTATCAGAGCTGTGCTGACTGTAGGACACCCTAGGCAACCGTGTTAGGACTGCGATTAGCATAGGACCTTGAGTGTGCTTCATGCTTGTTGTATTTGATTGTTACATGCCATGCATCGTGCATCATAATTCATAATGTTATTAACCTTTGGCATTGTGAGTGTAGATGGCACCAGTTCCATATCACTACCATCATTAGCCCGAAGCCCACACTATTCCGGTTTTGCTTCGTAGCGTCTAGCTTCGACTGTATCCCTACAGTGATGACCCGGTGTATCAGGTGTTTCGGGAGCAGTTGGGCGAGTCGGTATATGAGTACCATGCAGTAGCTTACCTGACCGCGACTTCGGATATTGGAAGCTCTTCTCGTTCTTCCAAGGGCGGGGTGGCTTCTACTCCGGAGTTGGCGATCCAGTTTGCTGCCATGGAGGCTATTACTGACTTGCGCTTCCACGAGGCAGAGATGCAGACCCATCCAGGTTTCCTCCACTATCCCACCCTGTCGCCTACGACAGGGCAAGTCCTTTTCTCACCTGTAGACCCGGTGTGTGATCATGCGTCTGGTGTTTTGTCCCGCTACCTGAACGCCAGTTATCGTATGATCATTTCCTTGGCTGAGGAGCTGTGTCGTGTTCAGGGGGCACTTGCAGCAGTGACTCCAGCACATCCTCCCGTAGTTCCACCTAGTTATCCACCACCAGTTCCACCTCCGCATGTGCTTGATATCCCTTCTGGTTCTTCTGGACTATCAGGCTTATCGTCCGGTAGTCGATTTGAGACCCCAACTGAGTGGGCCTCACTTCTAGCCACTCCTGCTCCGCCGATGCTGAGGCGACGTGCTCTTTCTCCCACGGAAGGAGAGCCGTCCCAGGAGTGACGTCGTGTCTCCTTTGACCCGGTGACTCATATCATCAGTTCTGATTCCGACTCAGAATCTGATGACAAGGACTCTTCAGATGGGCAGTGTTCGTGTCACCAACGCCACTAGACTGGAGCTTGAGTAGTAATGCATGCGTCTTTGCATATGTCCACTGCCGTATGAGCAATTTAGCCATGATATTCCCCTACTAGCTTGCCATGTATGATGTTGGGTTATATTGTATAATTATGTTGTTCTCTTCATTTGCCTTTTCCATGAATTTTCTTCAGTGTCATATTACTGTATTTCTCCTTATGGATGTTGCTCATCGATTCGGTCTTTGCCATGGGAACAAAAATTAGGATGAAGAGAGGAAGTAGCAGTCAAGGCGGCGATGGAAACCCCGTCCGTCGATCCGCCAGGCAGGCAGGGCAACCGCCCGAAGACTTACCACCACCACCACCTCAAGCACCAACCACAGATCAGATAATGAGAATGTTTGAGGAAAAGAGAAACCAAGACCTCATGGAAATCCTCAAGAGTATGCAGACAATAGTTGGTCAGAATAATGGTAATGGGGTGCGTTCTAAACTGACTGACTTTCAGCGCACAAAACCACCCAGCTTTGGTCAGGCTGTGGATCCTATTGAGGCTGATGACTGGTTGAGAACCATGGAAAATAAATTGGACATCGCCCATTGTGAAGAAGCAGATAAAGTTCCATTTGCCACTCATTATCTCGAAGGCCCAGCAGCCATATGGTGGGATAACACCAAGTTAATATGGCCTGCTGAAGAGATTTCCTGGGAGAAATTCAAGGAGCTTTTCCGTAAGTATCATATTCCCACAGGTATCATGAAAGTGAAGCAGAGGGAATTTCTAGCCCTCACACAAGGCAACATGACTGTGGGAGAATACTTAAACAAATTCAACAACTTGGCCCGGTACTCTCCTTATGATGTGGCCACTGAAGAGAGGAAAATAGACCGGTTCCTCGAAGGACTTAATCACGCCCTCCGATGTCAGCTATGCATGTTGGATTTCCCCGATTTCCAGACATTGGTGAATAAGGCCTTCATCGCCGAACGAGAGTACAAATCTGGGAATGATGATCGTAAGAGGAAGTTCGAGCCCAAGAAGGACAACAAGGAACCGTATGCACAAAAGCTGCGCAGTTGGCAGCCAGGGCCATCTGAGAACAAACCGGTGTGGAACAATGGTGGCAACTACAATAGCAAGCCAGTCAACCAGAGCAAGACCTTTGGCAAGCAGCCAGTCATAGAGGACTGTCGTCGCAACAACACTTGTGGCCAGACCGGACACTACGCCAAACAGTGTCCTACTAATAACGGAAAGCAATCAGCTGACCACAAGCCACAAGTCAATCACCTTGGATGCCGTCCCAACCACAACTTCAACCATGGATGCGTCCATCATATCTCTAGACGTCATCCTTGAACAAATATAGTATACAAGGATCTGGAGATCTCAATTCACGGAGTCAAATTTCCAGCTACCCTTGTTGCTATTGAATCCCCAGGACTGGACATAATACTGGGAATGGACTAGTTGGCACCGCACCAAGTGTGCATCAACTGCGCCACCAGAACAGTGACAATGGTGAACCCAGCCGGACAGACCGTTCAATTCCTGGCCAGCAGAATGATAACAAGAAAGGGCACGACATATCAGACCACAGTTGTAGATATGAATCTGATTCCGGTAGTGGGTGAATTTTCGGATGTGTTTCCTGTGGAATTACCAGGAATGTCACCCAACCAAGAATTGGAGTTTGCCATTGAAGTGATTCCTGGTACAGCTCCAATATACAAGAAATATTACCGTATGCCAGGCTCGGAGCTGGCAGAACTAAAGAAGCAGTTGGACGAGTTGCTACAAAAAGGATATATTCGTCCAAGCATCTCGCCATGGGGGTCACCAGTATTATTTGTCAAGAAGAAGGATGGAAGTCTACGAATGTGTGTAGACTATCGCCAGCTTAATGAGGTCACTATCAAGAACAAGTACCCGCTCCCTCGAATTGATGACTTATTCAACCAGTTGAGTGGAGCACGTGTATTCTCCAAGATCGACCTCAGAACGGGATATCATCAATTGAAAATCTGAAAGGAGGATATCCCCAAGACAGCGTTCACCACTCGATATGGACTATATGAATTTACAGTTATGGCGTTTGGATTGACCAACGCTCCAGCCTATTTCATGAGTATGATGAATAAAGTTTTCATGGACTTTCTGGATAAGTTCGTAGTGGTGTTCATTGATGACATACTGATATACTCCAAGGATGAAGAGGAACATAAGCAACATCTCAAAGCTGTCCTAGAAAGGTTGAGAACCCATCGTTTATATGCCAAGTTCAGTAAGTGTGAATTTTGGCTGAAAGAGTTGGGATTCCTTGGACATATTCTATCAGAGAAGGGAATAGCTGTTGATCCAAGTAAGGTTACTGCAGTCTTGAACTAGAAGACACCAGCTACGGTGACCGAAGTCCGTAGTTTCCTGGGCTTGGCAGGCTACTACCGTCGCTTCATTGAAGGCTTCTCTAAGATAGCCAAGCCACTGACGGAATTTTTGAAAAAGAACCAAAGGTTTATCTGGACAGACGAGTGTGACAACAGCTTCCAGGAATTAAAGACGAGGCTAACCACAGCCCCTGTCTTAGTTCTTCCAGATATTCACAAGAGTTTTGACATATATTGCGACGCATCCAGGCGTGGAATTGGATGCATGTTAATGCAAGAAGGGAAGGTTGTGGCTTATGCATCACGACAGCTATGACCCCATGAGGAAAACTATCCCACCCATGACTTGGAGCTAGCTACTATGGTTCATGCCCTGAAGATTTGGAGGCATTATGTTATTGGACAACGATGTGAGATATACACAGACCATAAGAGTCTCAAGTATATTTTCACTCAACCCGACCTGAACCTCAGACAGCGAAGATGGCTTGAGCTAGTCAAGGACTATGATGTTGGAATAAACTATCATCTAGGGAAAGCGAATGTGGTCGCTGACACCCTAAGCAGGAAACAAGCTACTGTGAATGCAGTAGTTGAGAGTATGCATCCGAGCTTACAAGAAGAGTTTGTCAGGCTCAATATGGTGCTATGCGGCCCAATGACTCCGGACATGTTGGAAATTACTCCAACCCTTATAAAGGAAATCAAGGAAGCACAAAAGTCAGATGAAGAAATTCGGAGGATCAAGGAGTTAATTCAGCAAGGGAAGGCCAAGTCCTTCTGCATGGATGAACAGGGAACCATGTGGTTTGAGAAACGAATTTGTGTGCCAAGTCAAAACAACTTGAGGCAACAAATACTCAAGGAAGCACATGAGTCCGCATATTCGATCCACCCAGGAGGTACCAAGATGTATCAGGACTTGAGAGAAACCTTTTGGTGGTCGGGAATGCGGAAAGATATAGCATACTATGTCGCCTGCTGTGACATTTGCAACAAGGTCAAAGCAGAGCATCAGAAACCCGCTGGGCTACTGCAACCTTTACCAGTACCCCAGTGGAAGTGGGATGACATATGTATGGATTTTATTGTGGGACTGCCCAAGTCCACGAGAGGCAATGATGTTATTTGGGTCATTGTAGACATCCTTACGAAAGTGGCGCACTTTATCCCAGTAAAGACCACTTTCAACACAAATCAGTTGGCACAACTCTACATGTCCCGGATAGTCAGTCTGCACGGAGTACCCAAGTCTATCACTTTGGATAGGGGTTCCTTATTTACCTCAGCATTCTGGCTACGGCTACATCAGGCTTTGGGAACCATGCTGAAACATAGCACAGCATATCATCCGCAGACAGATGGACAAACCGAGCGAGTGAACCAAATATTAGAGGATATGCTTTGGTCATATGCTCTCTCCCATGGACCCAAATGGGAGGATAGTCTGCCATATGCTGAATTCTCCTACAACAATAGCTATCAGGCAAGTCTCAAGATGTCGCCTTTTGAGGCATTGTACGGACGGAAGTGCCGCACACCGCTGAACTGGTCCCAAACAGGAGATAGTCGCATTTTTGGCACGGACTTGATGCTCGAGGCTGAGAGGCAAGTTAAGGATATCCAAGAATGACTTCGAGCAGCCAAGTCCCGACAGAAGAGCTATTACGACCCAAAGCACCGGGAAGTAACGTTTGAGCCTGGAGACTATGCTTATCTATGGGTAACTCCTATGAAGGGAGTAAAGAGGTTTGGTACTCGAGGAAAATTAGCCCCAAGATACACCGGCCCCTTTCAAGTGATTGCCAGGAAAGGCAGAGTCGCATATCAGTTGGAATTGCCACTAGCATTGTCAGACGTTCATGATGTCTTTCACATCTCACAGTTAAGGAAATGCATTGCACCCCAGCCAAGCAAGCGGATATGAGTGAGTTAGAGCTGTTTAAGGATTTGACTTATGAGGAAAAACCTATCAGAATCTTGAAAGAGATGAAAAGAACCATAAGGAGTAAGGTGATAAGATTTTACAAGGTGCTATGGGAGCTTCACACTGAAGAAGAGGCTACTTCACACTAGGTCAATTACTTTGAAAAATAAATCATTTTTGCTCCTGGACAGTTTGGACCTTTGTGAAGGAAGTGTATGCTAGGATTGTCCAATTGCCCTCAAATTTTTGTGGCATGAGGACACCTACAAATAACCTTCCTCCACCAAGTTTCAACCCAAGGAGATCATTCTAGTGAGCAGTTCTTCAACATTTTGATTCTGGACCAGAAATGTAGTTTGTACATGAACTACCCTCAAACTTGAACCAAATCACCTCAAATTTTGTTAGCTCCTAGTCCTTCCAACCTAAATCACTCTGGACATCTCCATTGGCCCTACCTCCATCTCTCCAACCCTCCAGATCCCTCCCAAATTCTTTGTCAGAGACTGTTGCTGATTCTACCATTCAACTCAGACCGAACCAAGCCAAACCAAGGACACAGGTGAACTGAGGGATAGAAGGTCGACGTGCTAGACAACAAATGCCAGGCATACGTGGCCTCCTGGTGCCAAGCACCATGGTGAGCACGGTGCTGGCATGGTTGTCGCCACGCTCTGCCTCGCGCCAGGCTCGGGTCTTGTCGAGGCGAGACGCCAGCGCCGCAGCAGCTTGTCCAAGCATGCCGACATCGTCATGGATGCCACCTAGCCCCTCCACAACCCTCGCCCTCGCCAGAGAAGCCCTCGGCGGCCGCCACGCCCGCGGGCACTATTTTTCCCGTGCGGTCATAGTGCGGCGCCGCTCGTCGTCTTCCCCCCCGAGCTATCTCGTCGCATTAAGTGCTTCTGCTCGCTCCCGTCGCTTCGCCCCACGCCACGACGGCCAGCTCGCCGTCCTTGCGCCAGTGGCGGAGCCACGTCGCCGCCGATCCAGAGAGATCGCCGCACCCCTCCTCCTGGCTATAAATAGCCCCGCCCAGCTTCGTTTAGCTCCTCACCCCTCTCCCTCTATCCTCAATCGCCTCCCCAACCAAGAGCCAAGGCCGAGAGGCCCTCTGGCCTCGAGCTTCGCCGGAGCTCCGCCGTGAGTCGAGCTCCACCACTAGCTCTCTCCACTCCACCTTAGCCCCACCTGAGACCACCATAGTGCTCAGTGCACTTCCCTAGAGCTCCCCGACCTCCTGCCCGACCGAATCGTCACCGGAATCGTCACCTCCGTCGACCACCGCAGCCACCACCTGCCGGCGAAGAAGGGCACGACTCCGTCCGGCCATCCCCGGAGGAGCCACGGGTACAGGGAGAATCGCCGTTGAACACCCGATCCATCCCCACCATCCCCGAGCCCAACCGCCATCGCTAACTCCGGCAATCACCGCCGGTGAGCCGCCCCCTCCCTCTGTTCTCTCTTCCCCCCTCTATTTAAACAGGCCTGGCCCCACCCGTCAGCCACTGTGGGCGCGCGCGCGAAGGGGTAAGTGGAGGCGTACTCTCCGTTTACGCCTTCGACGTGGCCGTTCGTCTGTTTTTCTGATTTTTCTGAATTTTGTTTATTTAACAAAATTAACCAGGAACTTTGACTATTAATAACTTTTTACAGGAAGGTCCATTTGACCTGATTCTTTTTGCATTGTGTTTGTATCAAAGTCCTTTATTTTCTCACCAAGTTAGGTATTTTTCCAACACCCACAGAATTGTTGGTGAATAAAAAGGCTTTATGTGACATTTTCTTTTGCTATTTGAAAATATTTTTAGAAGGGGAATCTTGTGGATTTGAAGACCAGGAGTTTCTGAACAACCCAACTGATCAAGGCAAGCCAGGACATCCATATTATGAAGCATTTCATAGCATTGCATGATCCATATTCATTTCTTGGATATATTTAACCTAGATAATTCATAGTAAATTATTTAAATGTTTAAAGTTGATAACTCAGAATGATATGATCAATAACTATGCTTGCTAAGTGAAACATAGTTGGTTGATCAAGAGTCACCTGTCCGGGCTTACCCGTGCAGCCACATTTGCCGGTATGGGACGGCCTTGACTTGGTCTGGCTCGGTGCTCTTTCACCGGTACCTCCAAAAGAGGGAGGGTTATGCGTGCGTGCTGCCCTGATCAGGTAGACGGCGATAACCCTGTGAGCCCAATTGAGTGGTTTGCCGGCATCCCCGTTTGGGACAGTTTAGTTAGGCCACGACGGTGGCAGGTGTCACGGGGTGACACGGGGCCACCCAAGGCTTGACTCCGGGGGAGTGTGATTGCCGGTGGTACGATGAAAGAGTCACGAGTCAGACAGGTTTCATTGGAGCAATGCTGGTCCACCCGAATGGGATCACGAGGTCAGTGCTCCATAGTGTGGGTAAAGTGCGCAACCTCTGCAGAGTGTAAAATCTATTCGAATAGCCGTGTCCACGATATTGGACAGCCCGACCAGACCTCTCTAGGTGATCAACCATAATAACCATAGTAATGGTGGAAGAACTTGTCCTTTGAGCGGAATTACTCATTGGTATTGAGTATTCCGAGGGTTGTGAGGCAACCCAGAGATGAGTAAGTTGGTAACAGTAAGTGAATCACTTAAGACTTAGCATATCGATTTGCCATGCTATTATTTGCTGCATAAATTGGTTGTCATGTGCTTGCGAGTACATTCAAAGTACTCACCTGGCGTATCATGCCAGATGCAGGAGAAGACTGAGACGGAGGTCTCAATGTCCGTGTTGTGATGCCTAGGATGTGTCCCCAGCAGTGTCCCTGTGGATGGAGTTACTATCATGTTCCGCTACGCAATAGTCTTCTGCCGTATTATTCTGCAGTAATACTGAGGCCCTGATATGTTGGATAAATAATGTAGATATTGTCGTAGCACTAGGTGTGCTTTTGGCCTCGATGATCATGTAATTTATGTGAGCTTGTACTCACCTACTATCAATAAAAGTTCAGCTATGTTTTGTTCCAAGTTGTTGTGTGTTTCTAGAAGACATGATCTCTGGGTTGAGAACACAGGTAAACCGGTTCTCTGAGCCGAGGTGCCACAAAACTAACTCTAACCTCTAGCTAAGTTGAGTATCCAAACAGGGTTGTGTTGTTGTTGTTGCTGCTGCTCTTCTACGTATATCTAGACATCACCAGAACATTAAGGTAACACTCTTCCTTGTTGCTATGTAGCCTAGGATTGCATATTTAGACATTAAGTACAGCGCATGTTGCTATGTAGCCTCAGATATATTACATATGGCCCTAGTTAACCTAACAATAAATGGGTTACATATATATTCAGTTAAAAGTCCGATTCACCGATTAGTCCCTTATCAACCCTCGGCCTATATGGTACCAGCTACTGATATCCTGATCAGTGAGTATATATAAGCCATGGGATGAAACTAACCTCGATGGAAAACATTAGTCGTTCCCAAAATTGTCCTGTGTAAGTACATAAAGAGGCATGGTAAGCACAACAGGCTAAACATCAACCAAATATATCCATGCCAGACAAAATAATCTCTAAAAGATAGCTTCAGTGTGCAGGTTTAAGCACGCTAGTAAAGCAAAACAAGTGGAAAGGTGTGTTAACTGCGACAGGCATAACATTTAACAACAAGCAAACATAGTCATTCAAACTGGTATTGTGTCGGTCTAAGTACACTAGTTATTGTTAAATAAAAATGGAAAGGCGTGTTAACTAGAAGATGCAGCAACCAAATGTAGTCATTCATAGTGGTATTATTGAAACTGGTATTGATGAAATTGAACTACACAGTTCATACTTGCACATATAGAACATCACGTTGTGAATAACTAGAATAAACAAGGCATACTATGAACAACCAAAGATAGCATTTGAAACTGGACATATGCTAACTACAAACAATCGAACAATCAAAAAACTTTAAAAGAGGCATATGCTAGCTATAATAGGCTTAACAGCAAGCAAATATATGCATTCCTATTGGTATGTTTAAAACTGGATTGATGAAAATGTACTGCACAGTAAATAGTTGCACATATAGAGCATCACATTGTGAACAACTGAAATAAACAAGGCATACTGCAAACAACCAAATATAGCAATTAAAACTGGACATATTATCACTACACTACAAAAGGGACTCGATAAAACAAATCATGGGTTCCCCCCTGTGAAGAGGCACGGCAAAACAAATCATGGGTTTCCTCACTTGTCATAGATGGGCTCGTTCCCATGGGAAGAGCACGGACCCTGGATGCGCTCCATGTTGTCGCAGATGGGCTCCTTCCCCTTGGAAGAGCACGGCTGTAGGGTGCCCTCCTTGATGTCGCAGACGGGATCTTTCCCCTTGGAAGAGCAGATGCGCTCTTTCCCCTTGGAAGAGCCAGAGAGGGTGCCCTCCTCATGTTCGCCGTCGATGAGGTCTAACTTGGAAGCTGTGGATCCCAAGCAAGCGTCGCAGAACGTGTCCTTCAGAAATGACAAAAGGGGCTCGATGGCGATGTAGGATGGCAAATTCTTGACAGCAAGCCAGAGGAGATCAAGGTCGGGGCCATGGATGAGATCGACACCGGTTGAACCCGAGGGGTTGGGGGTGGGAAATAGCTAAATGAAATATGCCCTAGAGGCAATAATAAAGTTGTTATCTTATATTTACTTATTCATGATAAAGGTTTATTATTCATGCTAGAATTGTATTGATCGGAAACTTAAATACATGTGTGAATACATAAACAAATACCGTGTCCCTAGTAAGCCTCTACTAGACTAGCTCGTTGATCAAAGATGGTTAAGGTTTCCTAACCATAGACATGTGTTGTCATTTAATAACGGGGTCACATCATTAGGAGAATGATGTGATGGACAAGACCCATCCGTTAGCTAAGCATATTGATCGTTCAGTTTATGCAACTCTCTTCATGTCAAATACATATTCCTATTGCTTTCTTCATGTCAAATACATATTCCTATTGCTTTCTTCATGTCAAATACATATTCCTTCCACTATGAGATTATGCAACTCTCGGATACCGGAGGAATACCTTGTGTGCTATCAAATGTCACAACATAACTGGGTGATCATAAAGATGCTCTACAGGTATCTCCGAAGGTGTTTGTTGAGTTGGCATAGATCAAGATTAAGATTTGTCACTCCTAGTATCGGAGAGGTATCTCTGGGCCCTCTCGGTAATACACATCATAAGAAGCTTTGCAAGCAAAGTGACTAATGAGTTAGTTGCAAGATGATGTATTACGGAACGAGTAAAGAGACTTGCCGGTAATGAGATTGAACTAGGTATGAAGATACCGATGATTAAATCTCGGGCAAGTAACATACCGATGGACAAAGGGAATTGCGTATGTTGTCATAACGGTTCGACCGATAAAGATCTTCATAGAATATGTAGGAACCAATATGGGCATCCAGGTTCCACTATTGGTTATTGACCAGAGAGGTGTCTTGGTCATGTCTACATAGTTCTCGAACCCATAGGGTCCGCACGCTTAACGTTCGTTGACGATATAGTGTTATATGAGTTATATGATTTGGTGACCGAATGTTGTTCGGATTCCCGGATGAGATCACGAACATGACGAGAGTCTCGAAATGGTTGAGAGTTAAAGATTGATATATAGGACGATGGTATTCAGACACCGGAAGTGTTTCCGAGTGTACCGGATAGTCATCGGAGTACCGGAAGGGGTACCGGACACCCCCGGGAGGATAGTGGGCCTATTGGGCCACAAGAGGGGAGCACACCAGCCCACAAGGGGCTGGCGCACCCCCCAAGGCAGCCGCCCAAGTGGGGGAAAGGAAAGGGGGAGATTCGGCCTCCGCCTTCCTTCCCTCTTCCCCCTTTCCTTCCCCCCTCCGACAAATATGGCAGGGGGGCGAGGCCAAGGGTAGGAGCCCAAGTAGGATTCGGACCTACTTGGGGCACCCCTTGGCCTCTCCCCTCTCCCTCCCACCTATATATATGTGGGAGGGGGGTGCCTAGCACACCCAGAACAATTGCTTAGTCGTGTGCGGTGCCCCCCTCCACCGTTTACACCCCCAGTCATATTTTCGTAGTGCTTAGGCAAAGCCCTGCGGAGATAGCTTCACCATCACCGTCACCACGCCGTCGTGCTGCCGAAACTCATCCACTTCCTCACCATCTTGCTGGATCAAGAAGGCGGAGGACGTCACCGAGCTGAACATGTGCTGAACGCGGAGGTGCCATACGTTCGGTACTTGGTCGGTTGGAGCGCGAAGAAGTTTGACTACATCAACCGCGTTATTAAACGCTTTCGCTTATGGTCTACGAGGGTACATAGACACACTCTCCTCTCTCGTTGCTATGCACCTCCATGGATAGATCTTGCGTGTGCATAGAATTTTTTTTGTTTTCCATGCAACGTTTCCCAACAATAGCCCGCGTCAGGCCATCACTGTCGACGACCTCGAAGTCGTAGCCGGCGTCCGCGACATATCCGCATACTCTAGCCCGCTTATTGAGTGCCCGCGGCCAGTAATGGTCATTAGCTTCCTCGGCGGCCACCTCGGCGACGTCGGGCGAAGAGCCCGCGATACACCTCTTTTGGCCCAGTCGCCCCTCGAGCTCCACGGGAAGCGTAGCCGGGCTTAGGCTGCGACGGTCTGGAGTGGGGGATGGGGATGGGTATCGGTGGGAAAGGGGGCGTTTGGCAGGTGTCATCCAAGAAACTCAGGGCAACCTGGGTATGGAGATCGGTGGGTAAGCTGCACGGGTAAACCGGCAGATGTTGACAATGGAGGCCTTGTGGCGGCGGCGACCTTGCTAGGGTTTCATGCGAGGGAGGGGTTGTGGTGGTGGGGGGGGTGTGCGCGCGCGTGCGCCCGAGGAGGTTTTGGTGTGTGTGTGTGGAGGGGGGGCTGGGGATGTGTTTGAGTAACTGACGCGGCTACTGAAAATTTTACTATGTGGGAGTCAAACGCGGGAGTGAAATGCCGGGGCTATTGAAAATTTGGATGATGGTGCATTGCACATGGTCCGGAAATAACAACCGTGTGTTATGAAACAGAAAAACCCTCGAGGCGGACAGATATTTTCGAGGCGTGCAGGCGGGAGCGGGAACAACAAACATCACACACGGTCAAAACATAATAACCGTGTGTTATCAAAGAGAAAAAACCTGCAGGCGGGTAGATATTTTTGAGTGGGGAAGCCTCGTGGAGCCCAATGTACTGTGCGTATGTGCGTGACAGGGGCACCGGCGTGGCTCACGGTTAGTGTGAGTGAACCGTGTCTGTTGCGTCATCCGACTTGTCTAATGTTCATAAATTTGGCGAAAATGACGCGGGAAAGGGTCAGAACACGAAGACACTTGCATGTGGACCAAATATATGTATGAAAAGGGTGGTTTGATGTTCAAATACCAAATGCAACTTCGATGTGGCACCTATCTCGCAAAGCGCACGGTATTGCTTGCCACCCCTCGTGTCGGCAGGAGGGGAATCCTAAGCTATGAACGCATGCCCCCCCCCCACGGAGGTTCGCCTAGCAAAGTGCGAAGTAGCAGCCCCCCATCACACACACACACACACACACACACCCGCGCGCTCACACACACTTTTCGTCGGCGGGCCGGAGAGGGCATCTCACCAAAATGTACCGTAAAATGGACCAAGAATAATCTACCTTGGTCATACAACCTTTCTCTTGTTGTTGGTCAAAGTGATGGCCGTCCATGCGACCCCAGAGATGGGCTAGCTCACCAATAATCATGCAAGTAGCTAGTCCCCGAAGACAACCACTGCCTGCGCGTGGCCCAAACATATGTATGGAGAGGTGTTGATGTTTGAATACACAATGGAACAACTTTGATGTGGCATCATGCTTTTGATCTAGAAATCCCCACACGGAGCGAGGGTTAGTTGATGATGCATATGTATGTCACACCACACTTTGAGCCGATGATGGGGATTCATGCATGCATGCGTGCATAGTATGCGCTCAAACTTAATTAGATCTGAATCTCACCATGACCTATACTATGATAACACGAACCAAAGGAAGAATCCGCCATGGTAACATATCTTGTTGTCGGTCAAAGTGATCATGGATGTCCATGCGGGCCCACGAATATATAGGTTTGTCACCGATAACCACGCGAGTGAGTGTACCGTTCGAAGATAACCACTATATGCATATGTATGGAGGTGATGCGTGGATGCATGTTTGAATACCATTCACAACATTGATGTGGCACTTGCGTCGAAAATCGTACAGTCCTCACACAGAGCGAGATCGGTTCATGACGTGTCGTGGTACTAGCCACTTCGACTCGATGGGAGGGATTCATGCGTACACATGCATGTGTGTGCTCAAACTGTATCATGTCATCCCAGAGCATGACCTATATATATACTGTATTACAAACAAAAAAATAATCCCCTCCAAAGTCAAATTAACCTCTCTCGTCGTCATGCAAAGTAGTGATGGACCAAGCGGGCCCACAGATGAAAAGCATCGATATCGCTGATAACCGCGTGAGTGGGTGCGAGAGGACAACCACCATCATTTTGCATGTGGGCCAAACATATGTTGAATGCCCAAAATGCACAACTTTGATGTGGCACATGCCTCGAAAACTGTAAAGTCCCCACATAGAGCGAGGTCCATGAAGCGTACTACATATGATGGTCCCCTTCCCCCTCTTCGACGCATACTATATGATCCTACTGTAATACAACGCAAAAAGAATCCTCCTTGATGGTGAAATTAATTAACCTCTCCCGATGTAGGTCAAAGTGATGCATGCATCGATGATGACCTCATGGGCCCACAGATGGAAGCGTCACACGTGAGTGTCCTAGGATAACCACCGCATGCATGCATGTGGCCCAAAGAGGTGTTGTGTGATGTTTGAATAGCCAATTCACAACTTTGATGTGGCACGTGCCTCGTAAACCAAAAAGTCCCGACACTGAGTGAGGTGTACTTGTTCACGGACGCGTACGTATAGTATATATGCTAGTCCCCTCCCACTCTTCGACGCGTACTATATACTCCCACCATAACACAAACAAAAAATATTCTACCTTGCTGGTCAAATTAACCTCTCTGCCGGCTATTGGTCAAAGTGATGGACGACGACCTCGCGGGCCCGCAGAAAGCGTCACACGCGAGTGAGTGTCGTGTAGGACAACCACCGACTGCATGTGGCCAAAACATGTATGTATGAAAGGGTTGTGTAATGTTTTAAATAATGAATTCACGACTCTTTTGTGGCACCCACCTCACAAAACGGCCACACGATGGCTCACGACTCATAGTGTATTGCTAGCCACCCCCACCCCCAGACGCACACACACACACACACACACACCGCGCATCCACCGCAACTACGATGCATTTTAAATTTTCCCGCGGTGAACTTATGTTACCAAAGGAGGGACATTTTAATTTAAAAAAACAGAGATCATTAAGACCTTTTAGTACATTGATTGATTTTCTAGGGGTATAATGTGCAAAAATCAAATTGGAGCTACATGCACACGTGACAGTGCACCTAAATGGATTGGAAAAACACATGTGTCTCACTGGGTGCATGTTTACTCCCCGTGCAAGAAATTTCAAACATTGAGAATCTTGATTTTTAAATTCTAGTACATCCAAAACTTATTTGAAATGCATGAAACTTATCGTGTTGTCAAATGGACACCAGTACAAAGTGGCATTGTACTTTTTTTGTCAAATTTGAGACCAGTTTTGATGTAATCTTTATCTTCTTACAAACGAGAGATTATTAATAATTGGGAACCAATATCGCAAATGGATTATTTATTCGAACCGTGGGCGTTAGACCAACAATGGATACGTGCCATGCTTCGGTTAAGCAATAAAGCGGCAACTTTAATCATCAAAATAGAAAAACAATATACGTGCCGCCAAGCGACCCGTGTGCCGTGCGAGCAGGCGTGAGTTGACGGGACGCATGCGAGCAGTCCACCGTGCAAGCAGACTGGGAGGCGTGCGTGCAGGTGTGTGAATTGACGGGAGGCATGCTCGCTGCGCAGTGTCATCGGGAGGCGTGCGAGTAGCTGTGTGAAATGACGGTAGGCATGCCAGCAGTCCGGTGCGTAGGCTCATCGGGAGGCGAGCCAGCGGTTTGATCGCCACCCACCCCTCTCCCACTACTCCATATTAATGGCGCGCCCGAGCGGACGCACCCCCCATCCTCGCCACACACACAATCCTCTCTCTTTGCTTGCATCCTCGACGCCACTCTCAGTCCTCAAAGTCGTCAGTGTATGAGGATGCCGCCGAAGCGCCCCATCGGAGGGAGTGGCGACGCCGGGGCTGCTGAAGCACCGGAGCAAGGCCTGGAGATGGAGATAGAGGTTGCCGTCTCAGCCAGCGAGGTATCGCTGCACCCTGACATCATCGACGGTGTTGTGCTTCCACAGCCGGAGCTGGAGGTCCACACCGACTCCGGTGACGACTCGGGCGACGACTCTGGCAACGACTCCGACGACCACTCCGGCAACGACGGACAACTGGTTAGTCATCTATACCCATTTATGTGTCAAATACATCCTAGGGTTTCTCTGCTTACTCCTGCCTCCCCCTTTCTGGAATAGAAATCCTATGGTTATGTTCTCTCAATCCATGAAATATGAGTAAGTTTCGTTAGATTCGTGTAGTGTATTGATTGTTTGAATGGTACAAGTGATAAGTGATTAGTTGTTTCATCTGTGCAAATGATTTCTGCTAATAATCCGACTAGGGTTAGTGTTTGTGCTAATACTTCCTAGCCAGGTCTTGACAATTGATTTTGAATTACCTACATATATGTTTGTGCCATTATTTTCTTCAAGATTGGTCTGTACATAGAGGATTGTGCTTAAAATTGAACCATAATCTCTTGATAAATATAAAAAATAGCCATAAATTCCTAATCCTACTTTACGACATGTAAACATTGATTTGATGCCAAATTTTGGTAACTGCCAAATGTTCGCTAGAGATTAGTTTGCAAACATTAATTTGATGCCACATTTTTTTTACTATATGTATAGGTGTTGTCTGACGATGTCGACAACGAGGATGAAGATGGCCAGAGGAGGTACAAGAGGCAAATCCTCAGGGAGCTTTATGCGGGAATGCATAACAGGCGTATTAGGACCTGGGATGGAGGCTATCGATGCCCATTTTTGCAACCAAAAGCTTCATGACGCGTATCAAAGTGTTCTGGCACACGCAAGAGGACGAGCCGTTGGCTCCTTCAAGCAGAAGTATTCTCGTAGGGTGGCACACGCCGCGTACGCCGAGTACCTGGAGAAGCTTCAGGATCGTGCCGGCAGATGAGATGAGATGTGGGATCGAACTATGTACGCTTGAGTATGCTTAATGACGGTTGAACTATGGACTTATGGTTGAACTATGCTTGTGTACGCTTATTATCTATGTCTGAGTATGTTTAATCTATGTTTACTTATGTCTAAATGTGGGATATGGATGCAATCAGTTCGGTTGATGGAATCTACCTCCGTCCTGGTTTATTGGTCCCCTTTGTAATTTGTGTTAAATTTTGACCAAATATTTAACTGACAAAATGTTAGTGCAGGTCAACAAAAATTATATCGTTGGATGCGTATTTGAGCATAGTGTTCAATGATATAATTTTTGGTGACATGCATAAACATTTGTTAGTTAAATCTTTGGTCAAAATTTGGCACAAATTACAAAGGGGACCAATAAAACAGGACAGAGGTAGTACGTCAATCACACACGGTTCCCAAAATTGGAACCGTGTGCAATGACCTTCATTTTCCCTGTTACGTCAATCACACATGGTTGGCTCTAGCAAACCGTTGCCTCCGAAACTCTTTGTGGGACAGAAAACCCTGACCACCCAATTCAAAAAAGAAAAAATAAAACCCTCACCATCCCCACGTCACAAAAACCCTCACCCCGCCCGCCACCACCTCCGGTCCCCATTCACACCTGCACAAGCTCCTCCGCGTCTATGCCTGGCACCGACTGTCGCCGCGGCAACCACTTAGCTCGACGCCTGTCGCCACCGCAAGGATGCCGGCAAACCCCACCACATTTCGCCACTTCCACTTGCCGCCGCCTATCGCCATCGACTTTCTCGACGCTGCTCGCTGTCGACCCAGCTCCGCCCGGTTGGGGAATCCGTCGTATTGAGGGTTTTTTCTCATGGACAACAAGGTAACTAATTTAATGAGATATTATATCATCTCTTATCCCTGTTCATCTGCCTCCTTTAATCACCCGGCCGAATCGCCCTGAATTCATTTTTATTCGAGTTGATTTGAGGATTTTCTTTCATTCCTAGAGTGTACAGTGCATGGACACATCAGGACTTTGCGGCCTCGGCTGGACATCCATGGAGTTCCATCTCACCGTACCAGATGACTTGAGGATGCATGCAGTATGCTCAATCTCACCCTAAATCGGTTGGCATGGCCTACTTTCCTGAACATATAATATATATTGCTGCATTTGGATAAAAGGTGCCACATGCAGCATATACGTCAAAGGGGATTTTTTTCCTCTTCTTTCTATATTAGGCAAATTAATGATGTATTGTTCTTTCGATTACTCTCATATTTCCATGACATCATGGTTACCCTATTTGTTTAATTATAGATTTTTGTCCTTTGATTTCAACTGTTGTACAGTTCTTTCAATTTTGCCCATATTTGCATGTTACCATATTCTTTAACAATCCTACCATTTTCTGTAGCGCATCCCTTGCTATGCAACAGAATCTATAGTACACAATCTTTCCCTTTACATAAATCAAGACTGCAGGGATGTCATACTGAACACAAACCATGGATTTACAATCGTTGCTTCTGTAAGACTTGATGAATGTGGTCACTCCTATTTTGCCAAGGGCCTTTGGACAGAAATTTCTAAGTTTTATGTACTAAAAGCTGGCGCTAAAATTTCACTGCACATAAAAGAGCCTGGTCATGAGATATATGCTAATTTCCCTGACGATATCATCCGTCCAGACTTTGTTCGAAGTAAGTGTTCTTTTCAAGTATCTGCATGTTGACTTACCCAGCAATATCAAAGGAATTGTGTAGTATTTAAGCAACCAATTGTTATTCTATTTTCTTACTCTATTCCTACCTACTAACTTCTAGTTACCATTACACTTTTCTATTGCCCTGTTTTAACTAAATATTCCCTGTACTCCCACTTCTATCAGAAAGCGCCGCTGATGAGGAGACTCTGGAGGTGGAGAACGGGGCTGCCAACAAGCGGAGGTGGGTCCAGCAAGAACCGCAAGCGACTCCAGCAGTCCTAGACTTCATCAGCAGCCTCCCCGATGATATGTTGACAGTCATCATCTCCCTTCTCCCAATCAAATATGGGGCACAGACAACCGTCCTTTCCCGGCGGTGGCGCCCCCTATGGAACTCCACCCCTCTCGACCTCATCGACACCCACGAGCTCTGCCATGGTTATCTTAAAAGCTTGGATGCGTTCTCCCAGATCCTCGGCAGTCACCCTGGCCCAACCAGAAGCCTTAGCATGGGCAAGTTCCGTTCCAACGGCAAGGACCGATCCAAGCTTGACGACTGGTTCCAATCCCCCGCCCTAGATCAGCTCAAGGAGCTCACTTTTGATGATGGGCTTATGCGCTCGCTGCCAACGTCCGCGCTCCGCCTCGCGCCCACGCTGCGCGTCGCCAAGTTCAGGAACTGCCATTCTCCCCCTTAATGACGCGCCCGCTCTTATTCTACCATGACTGAAGCACCTCAAGCTCGTCGCTGTCTGCCTCCCAAATGGTGACATGGAGCGCCTGCTCCGTGGCTGTACTGCACTCGAGTACCTTCGTCTTCAGGTGATCAATGGGTTGAGTATCTTCCACATCACCTCCATGACTCTTCGGACTATTTATGTGTGTTGTTGGTGCTGCAAGAAGACATCACAAGATGTGTACCACGGTATGGTCATTGAGGACACACCTTCACTTGAGAGATTACTTGTAGTTGATCAAGAAGGTCCAACAAGAATCAATGTCATTTCTGCGCCGAAATTGACAGTGGTGGGCTACTCATCTGACAAATATTCCGAACTTGTTATTGGATCCACACCCGTTTAGGTACAACAGCCTCCTTCTACCTCTTCTTCTAGAAATTAACATTATTTCTAATTTTCAAGATGTATGTTCGTCTGTCATCCAGAAAATGATTCTGACAAACTTGACCCCGAAACTGCGCATAGTGAAGGTCTTGGCACTAGAATCTATCGGCCCCAACCAGGACCAAGTTGTCAGTTTCCTTAGATGCTTTCCGTGCCTGGAGAAGCTATATATCGAGGTGATGTTCCTTTCCTGTTAAGTGTTAACCATAAGGGAGTTCAATTTGTGACACCTTTTTCCAAGTTTACAATGACAATGTACTACGATTTCTGAAGGATTTTTGGAGGATTTCAGTACATACATGTTTTCCCCCCCATATTGGTTGCTTGAGTCATATGGTTACAATCCATAAGCATTTCTCCTTTGGATTCATCTGTACTACTTTTCTTAGGGAACTTTTTATCCACTCCAACCTCTTGTGAAGAAGGCTACATTTTTCTAGATTGTAATCAAATGCCCATGTTAATCATGTCAGATCGAAGATGGAACGTTAGTGCATTTTACAAATCCTGCAAACCAAATAGGCATGCAGTAGTGTTCAAAACTGCATGTAGGCACTAACATGTTTTCTTCTTTTGCAGATAAGATTAGGCCCGGTGGTGGATAATGTGATACAATATAACAATCACATCGAATGCCTAGATCTGCATCTCTTAGAAATTACTTTGAACTCCTACCGAGGGACCTTACCGGAAATTATATTCGCCAGGTTCTTTGTTGTCAGAGCAAGGGTGCTGAAGGTAATGAGGTTTGCCCTACATTTATTTTGCAAAAATGAATGGTTTGTTGATCAGTGCCGGTGGCTGCGGCAGAATGGAATAGGCTCCGAAAATGCTGAATTTCATTTTGGAACTTCAGATGATAGAGTAATTGGAAGTCATCGTGTCAACCCCATACATGACTTCTCAGTGGCTGACCCATTTGCAAAAATTATGAGGTTTGGAAACTAGACTTACAAGTGGTAATATTAGTTTGAACCTCTCTTATATCCATGTTCAGTGGATCAGCGTGAGCGTTTGCAGCTGATGAGCTGAATTTCATTTCTAATATTAGTTTGAACCTTGTAATATTCGAATTTGAGCCATATAACTCTGGATTTTGAACCTTATAATATTTCAAGCTTTTGTGGTACAATCGTTGAAATGGCATCGTATGAGACTCGTATATTGGTAGCACTATTTTGACCTTAATATGCAATGTACTTAGATTTTATTAACCATTCTCGAACGTGTTTAACTTGTTGATCTCATAGCACATGATCTGTATAGCTAACTCGATTGCGATCTTCGACATTATTGCACAGTTGGTTTCTTCAACCGTGTGCCCTGTAGAGCGCAGAATTAATTATCGCACTCGAGTGTCCATCATCACCCTTCTGTGTAACTTTGACTTCATCACCCACGAGTAAACTTATGACCGAAGTCATTCCACACACTTCATTTTTACAAAGCTTTTTGCCAATAAACGCCCACGATTTGTCCCTCTTCTAGCCGACGCGTGGCCAAACTAGCCGGGCGGGAAGCTTGCACGGTAAACTGCACGGTAGCGCGGGAATAGGCTCACCGATGCTACATTTGGCGCCTCTTCGAGCCCACGCGTGGTCAAATGAAATGCGTGCGGTGTTGTCAAGCGTGCACTGGAATCCTCCGCTATGAACACGGTGACAAGATGTGACGATTACAGGCCGGCCGGCTAGCCCCCATTTATGACCGCGGCCATTTAACCCTTGTGTCTCTTCAACCTTTTGATCGCGCCCCACCATTGCAAGAAGCACACCCACCACGACAAATTCTTAGAGGGTATCCTGCGCAGCTCCAATGGCGCTCCGAGTGGCTATCGACGACGAGCAGCAGTTCACCAATGCATGCCGTGGTAGACACCCACAGAATGTTCACGGAGCTCTCGGTGGTGTACACCAACAACCCGGTCTGGGTGGAGCACTCCATCCACATCATGGAGCTATTCTTGCTGAGGAGAAGTACAAGGTGGTCGGGTTCGACCTCGAGTACACCCGCACTCATGCCGGGTCTCGTCCCAAGGTCGCCGTCGCCCAGATGTGTGTGAACAATCACGTCCTCGTCTACCACTACTGCCTTGCCACAAGGCCTTGCGAGTGTTTCGCCAGGTTTGTCAACAGCCCCCACTACATGTTCACTACGGTGGACATCACCAACGATGTAAAGGTGCTCAAGAATTCGGGCATCGCATGCTAGAATCTTGTCTACATCCAGGGCCAATACAAGATCTGGGGCAGCAACGAGCATGAGAAGGAGTCACTGGTTCACCTCGCCAAGGCCATCATCGATCCCTACTACAGAGACATTAAGGATTCCTGCAACAAGGACAAGTGTGCCTGTCACTCGGCCTGGATGGAGAAACTCGACAAAGCTCATGTCGTGTACGAGGCAAAGGAGGCGTACACGAGCTACGAGATGTACAGGCGTATCATTGACATGAGGAAGTGCCTCCTTCCCCAAAACGGCTAGGGATCCAGCCGAAAGCAGAGCAATGGCAAGCGTCGTCACAACAAGAAGTAGATGATTAGATCCTCGTTTCTCCTAGTTTAGTATGCATGTAATTGCTTACTTTGGTGTGTGGAAGTGTTATGTGTGTAGTCACTTGTGTAATTGTATGCTTAATTTGGTTATGCAATGTTGTCTTTTTAAGTATATATGTTGATGCTCTGTAGACAGAGCGTAGATGTTGTGCGGACAGAGCAAATCACATCACACGCGGACTAAACAATGGAACCCGTCAGTGATGATTTCATTAATCACTAACAATTGTATACCATCAATCATTTGCTCACAACACACACGGCTTGTTAACAGGAATCGCCTGTGTTGTTATCGGTCTTCCCACACATTTCCGATTACAGACCTTTTTGCCACATATCACACACATCTTGTTAAGTTGAACCATTTCTGTTCTCTTGGCTCAACGCAAACAGTTAATTCGAGTGAACTGTATGCCGTATATCGCACACACCTTCACCTGGCTGACCGTTTCTTTTGTGTTGGCTAATCACAAATAGTTCATCCGAGTGAACTGTGTGCCGTATATCGCACACACCTTCATCTGGCTGCCAGTTTCTGTTCTTCTGCCTCATCGCAAACAGTTTATTGGACTAAACCATATGCCCAGTATCGCACACACAACTAAAATCGGAACCGTGTTTTATGTATCCGCCATCGCAAATGTTTTGCATCTTTTTTGACAGTTTTTTACATCACCATTTGTGATTAATGCATCGCACATAGTTTTGTCAAAGGGTCTCTTATCGTAGTGTCGTGTTAGCAACATCCTGCAGTAGTGGGTCCTCATATCGAGTGCACCCTGCATCGTCACTTGCGAATCCCTCACTCTAGTGGTTTCCTCCGACGCTGATGTAGCCTTTGCTATGTCCCGCTGTTGTAGCACTCCATCTCGTACATGCGTGCCGCCTATTATGTCTAGGATGTTTCTCTTGTCCGAACTCATACCAACAGCGTGTAATTGGCTCCGTATATGTATCGGTATGTCTCCAATGACTACTGCTTTGTACATACTACGCCTTTGCTCATTGTTCTGATTACACCATTAATGACTCCATACACTTGTTACACCCCTTGCTAAACTGCCCCCTGTTGCATTTAAGCAGGATGGTTAGACCCGCTGGTCGTGGCCATGCTGGCGACAAATCACCACCGCCCTATTACATGGCCGGAATGATACAACAGTTGAGCTGAATTGCCAGTTCATGGAAGGAGTCGTGGCTTAGTTTCCGCGTCCCAATTTGAATCAGCAACTAGCCCCAGTTACTCTGCAAGACTTTGCGCATCTCAATCCTGTCAGCTACCGCAGCTTAACTCAGCCCCTTGATGGTGATGACTGGCTCCGCGACATCACTTTTGAGTTGGAGTCTGGTGATGTAGCCCCTTCCAACTATGTCACCTTCACGGCTTATTACCTGAAAGGTCCCGCTACTCAATGGTGGGACAGCCGCAGGCGTTCCTTACCTGTTGGAACCGCCATCACTTGTCCAGAATCCCAAGCTGCTTTCTGTGGGCCAATGTCGAACCACCATGGTTAGTCTCAACGTTCCCGTTGAAATTGAAGGGCTGGAATTCCATGTTTCCCCCATTGTTTTGAAGTCATCCAATACTGACCTCATTCTGGGCATGGAATGGTTGAAAACACATACCGCTTCTATCATTTGTGTCGCTAAAACTGTCCATCTACTACATCCATCAAATGAAATAGTGAGCTACCATGCTCATCTTGTTTGAAATGCCAAAGCATGGATTTATTCCTTGAATGCGTGAAACGCTTCTCCTTTTGTGAGAATAGAAAACACTACATCAAGGTCTGGAGTTTCTGTCTGGTCCGTGTTCTCCATCAAGCTGAACGTCGCACCCGTCAGAGGGTTATCAAATTTCTAAAAGTTCAGTGGTCAAATCCTTCTGAAGACGAAGCCACTTGGGAACTCAAGGATCGTCTTCGAGATGAATACCCCGTTTTGTCTCCTTCTACCTCCTAAAATCTCGGGACGAGATTTCTTGTAGTGGAGGAGATTTGTAATGCCCGGATAATTAAGCTACAGTAATCCTCTGCTAATGATGCCATGTCACCACGATTTCTGTTGCTAAACTCTCGTTGATTCGAAACCAGTTCATATTCAAATCTAAAATAAAGTCAAAAATAAAAGTTTTCAAATATCAAAACTAAAGTGTGCAAACTATGGCAAATAGTTCATAAGTATTGTTGGTGAAGAAACCAAGTTTTTATAAAATGTTTAAGTGCTAAAAAATAATGAAAACAATAGCTAAAAAAATTAGTTAAATGCCTTTTATAATTTATAAAATTTCAAACTAATTTATTTGGGACTAGAAATTTTTGTGGCAGAGGTATAAATAGTAATACTAATTTCAAAACTACTTTTGTATTTGAACTAAACTAAAATATTGTGGAAATTAAATACAGTTAAAGGATCTGGCTCGCTGGCACACGGGCGCCCGATCGCAGCAGCGAGTGCTCTCCCAGAAAAGGAAGGAGCCACCCGCGCGCACGACCAGGTAGCCAAAAAAGGAAGGAGCAGCCCCGTGCGAATCATGGGTGGATCGCGCGCGCGCCCGATCACACCTGGTCCCCTCTCTCTCTCACGCGTTGGTCCCCCTCTGTCACGTGCCCGCAAACCCCCTCTCCCTCCTCTCTTTTCTCTCTTTCTTGACCAGCACGTCTAGATCTTCCTCCTCCTTTCCTCCTTCCTCTTCCTTTGTAACCAGATTTGAAGAACCAGGCCGAGCTTTGCGTATCCATGGCGTCTTGATCAGCAAGATCAAAGGTAACCACCGTCCTCCAAAAACCTCTGCCGCTCCTCTGTTCGTGATTTGACCAGGAATTTCAAGAGGTTCCCCTGATCGTGATTTGCCTAGAAAAATCAAGTAACTTTCCCCCTCTTGTAGGATTTGTAGGAGTGTGCAAAAAACTAAGGAATTAATGATCCAATTTTATGCAATTATATTGCGTTGACTGAGCAACTTGAAAAAGGCTAGGAACAAAAGCTTTGTCCCTGCTTGATCATGAACCCCACCCCCTCCATGCTTGGAAAACTGAGCAACTGATCCTCCAACTTTAGGCAATTCCATTGTGTTTGTTGAGCAACTGCAAAAAAGGAGGGGGTATGAACAAAAAACATTTGTCCCTGCTTGAGAGATCAAGAGGGTTTGTCTGTTCCTGATTTGCAAAACTGAGCAACTATGTGCATTATGTAAGAAAAAAGGAGAAAAAATTTCCAAGCAACTTCCCCATCTCATAGGGTTTATAGATGTTTGCAAAAAAACTGAGCAACTGATCCTCCAACTTTAGGCAATTCTATTGTGTTCGTTGAGCAACTACAGAAAACAAGGGGGTATGAACAAAAAAAGCTTTGACCCTGCTTGAGAGATCAAGAGGGTTTGTCTGTTCCTGATTTGCAAAACGAAGCAACTATGTGCATTATGTAAGAAAAGGAGAAACAATTTCCAAGCAACTTCCCCCTCTCATAGGGTTTACATGATGTTTGCAGAAAAACTGAGCAACTAGCATTCCAAAATTAGGCAAATCTATTGTGTTCATTCATCAACTCTAAAACATGGAGAAAAGGGTGAAATAAAAAAGCTATGCATCAGGATGTTTGCATTCATCAAACTGACAGTGACTATATACAGTTCTCAATGATCCAGAAAGCACAATAAAACAGAAAAAAAATAGCATTCGCATAAAAGCATTCAAACCTAGTACAATACATATGCATCCTCTCATAAAAAATGAAAAGTAACAACGTTGCATAGAAGATCTGCCTAATCCACACAAATCTACACTAATATGAAAAGGTCTTCTGCCCGCGCTTAGATCTGCCTAACATATGTGCATTTTTCCCCACTACAAATAGCATTTGTCACCTCCTGCTGAAGAACAACAAAGAAAACACACGTGTCAAAAATTATACACATATTGTGTGCTGGTGGTAACAGAAACAAAATGTATGACAAAAAAATGAACTTGTGTGAAAATAACACAAAAGTTGCCTATGTTTATCTTTACAGTTGCCTAAAAAAATGTATATGGTTGCCCTGATTTAATCTAGTACTGCTTTTACCTGAATTTCTCCTCCAAACAAAAGTATGTTTATATTGGCTATGTTATTGACAACAAAAAAATTGTTACTGCAGGGTGAGCTGATAAGAACAGAGAGGGACAAGAAGAAGAAAAAAAAGGATGATTGATCTCAATGAACCACCGGTTGACGTAGAGTCTGTCAACATTTTGGTTGAGTTGGGTGCGCCCTTCTTAAATACAGCCTATGATCAGTAGGATATCCGTTGGGAAGAGGGGGTTGGTGAGTCCCCAGACCCCGACATTGGCTCTAATATGGCTCATGTTCCGATCACCCATGTCGCTACTCCCAACACTGTAGTTGGTCCCACTAATGCTACAGTTGATGATGCACCTGACTTGGAAGATGAAGAAGCGTGACCGTAGCTGCAAGTGCCTTATGTTGGTATGCGCTTTGACATGCTAGTGGGGGCAAGAGAACACTATAATCACTATGCTCTAGGGCTGGGTTTTTCAATCAATTCGAATACATCCCACAGGTCGGCATACACAGGGGTGCTGGACAGACAACAATTCTATTGTAACAAGTTTTGTAAGCCTGTGGAGAGGGTTGGAGTATCAGACGTTGTCTCGTCCAGCAAAAAAAGTGCATGCCCAAGCTCCCCTGAAGAAGATATTGAAGAGGATGATGATGGGGCCACTTATAAGAAGAAGCGAAAAAGAGAGACTATAAAGCAGACCAAATGCCCTGCTAAGATGGTGGTCAAGCTAATACATGGCAGATGGGAGGTTGTTAACTTCGTTGCAGATCACACCCATCTGTTGGTTGACAAGCCTTCACTTTCCAAATATATCCGTTCCCACCAAGGCATCCCCCCGGAAGAGAAAAAAATTCTGACTCATCTACACGACAACAACTTGACAGCAGGTACATCAAGCAAACACCCGCCGCTCTCCTCTTTTTCATCGGGAGCAACTCTGGCAACTCAAAAACGAAGATGAGGCAACTCTGTTTTGACTTTGAGCAACTCTGATAAGAAACATGGTGCCCACCATATAAAGAAATCATAGTAACTTCTCACATTATGGATTCAAGTACATAGGGAAAACCTAGTAAAATAGAACTATTTATGTATATGAAGTTCCTCTATTTTATGCATAAGTTGCTCCTTACATCATGTTTGGTTGCCTGAAAAATAACACAAGGTTTTGTAAAAAATGTTTTTGACAGGGAGAATGATGATGGTGATGTCATCATACTATGGGTCAGAGTTGATCGTCCCTTACACGTGCAAAGCCATACATAACCACTGTTCAAAGCTGAATGCTGCAACTAAAGACTGCAATGTTGAAGAAACCCTTAACTACTTTTGCAAAGTTAAGGAAGCAGACCCTGGTTTTTTCTTCAAGTGCAAGACGGATGCAGAAGGCAGGTGTGAGAACTTGTTTTGGGTGGATGGTGCAGCCCGGAAAGCTTATACGGCAGCTTATCACGATTGTGTATCGTTTGATGCAACTTATCTCACAAACATGTACAGTATGCCGTTTGCCCCCTTCATTACCATCAACAGACATGGGCAGTCTATTATGCTTGGATGTGGCTTTGTCCGGAAGGAGCTAGCCTCGAGCTATGACTGGCTTTTTGATGCGTTCCTGGAGGCGATGGATGGATTGGCTCCGGACAACATAATCACAGACCAAGATGCTGCAATGGCGGCATCAACCAAGAACAAGTTCCCCACAACATTAAACCGTTGTTGCCGTTCGCATATCATGAAGAAAGCGCAAGAAAAACTTGGACCTGTGTTGGCTAGGAACCCAGATTTGGTGAAGAACTTCAACGAGTGTATTGACTTCAGTTTCACCCCGACAGAATTTGAGCGAAAGTGGGCTGCACTCTTGCTAAAGTTTGAGGGGCTCATGCATGGACACTTTGAGAAACTGTATGAAGACCGGGCTACATGGGTGCCATGCTACTTCAAGTTCAGGTTCTTCCCATTCCTTCAGTCGACACAACGCAGCGAGGGGTTCAACGTTGTCTTGAAGCGCTATGTGAACCCACACAAGTCGCTCCTCAATTTTGTCAAGCAATATGAGAAAATTCAGGTGCACATACTTGTGAGGGAGGGTGGAAACGACTACCGGACAGACCATTTGGATGCCCAAAGGTGGTCGCGTTTCCCCGTTGAGAGACATGCCTACAAGGTGTACACTAGGGACATATATGTAAAGTTCAGAACAGAGTTTCAGATGATTGGGCAGTACAATGTACGACCCATTGGTGTCAACTTTTATGACCTTGAACCAAACACAGATTATGTTCCGGTGTATGGGTCGTGGAAGTATCTTGTCACGGTGAGGCCAGAAGCAGCCATCTACGACTATGACTGTTGCAAGTGGCATAGGGACGGGATTCTTTGTTACCATGTCCTAAAAAATTTCACACACATTGGCGTTGATGAGATCCCTGCGCACTACATCAAGCGACGCTGGACGCAAGATGCAGTCCCAAGTGTGCCCCCACCAACTGACCAAAACTTTGCCCCGGACTTGCCCGCTAAGTCCGAGAACCAAGTACGCCAAGTGAACATGACAATGGATTTTGCAAAGTTGGCAAAGAAAGCAATGACAAGTGATGAGGCTACCGCTGTGGTTGCGAGGCACATGAAGGCAGCAGACGCTGAGGTTACTAAACTACACAAACTAAGGAGAAAGAAGCTCAAGGCAGCCCGGGAAGCAGCCCGGGCTAAGGAAGCATCAGATCCTACAGCCCCCAGTGCATCAGGTCAACCTCCTGCCCCACCTGGCCCCTATGGACCCACCCAGGTCAGCCACAAAAGGGCGCACCAACACCAGGCAGTTCAAATCAGCTATAGAACTACAACCAAAAAGAAAGAACAAATGCAGCCTTTGTGATTCAAGTGACCACAATGCTCAAAGGTGCACTGAGAAGTTGAAGTGGCATGGAACAGAGGGAATGACCCGCTTGGTCTAGGTGTCGTACACTGGAAGCAACTAGTGAGCTTATTTTTGAGCAGATGATGAGGCAATTTAAAGCAACTGTGCCGCTGGTTTTATGTCAAAAACTTGTCGATCGATATGGAGAAGCTTGTAATAATTTATATTTGTTTCTATCTTCGTTTTAAATTCATAATTGCAGACATATAACCCAAATGATTTTCGGTTGAAACCAAAATGTGGCAATCTGTATGCTTAATCATTCTGTGGTTTTGATTCCTCTTGCCAAAAAGTAATCAGCAGTGGTGATTGAAAAAAAAAATCAACTGGTGAGCAGTTTTTTGCCAATCAGTGGGGCAATATGAAGCAACTTGTGAGCTGATTTTGGGCAGGTGATGTGAAATAATTAATACCTAGTTCTTTGCTTTAAGTTCATAACTGGATCCATGTATCTCAATTGATAATAAATCAAAAAATGATTGATTAACAGTAAGAAAAACAAGTTCGCTACACTTATTTCATTTCCATTTCACACATCTGATGTGAGGTTGTTTCACTTGATGTACTGGAAAAAAAGAAAAAGTCCGTACCGCTCTCCTTTCACTTTTTGACTGGTTTGAGAATCTCCTGCCATAGCTCCTTGTTCAGGTCACACTTGATCATGGAAATGGTCATTTGCTTCCTGATATTCTGTATGTCAGCTTGTCCGTAGTTTGGAAGCCACGTCCCATTGCACAACAGTATGTTCATCAGCGCAAAAATCCCACAGTCACCTCTGCATAAAAAAGAAAAAAAAGAGAATCCTTTATGTCAGAAGAACACTTGAAAAAAAACATATCTCCAATAAACAAACATCTCTGCAAGTAAGTAGTGCTTACGCTATGATCTGCTTCAGTGCATCAATATCAACTAGTGGGAATTTCTCCATCAATTTTGCCTACTCTGGATAATGTGTATCCCACAATGTCCGAACAGATGCTACAATGCACCTTGCTACCGCATCCAACCTTTTGCTTTTCTTGACGAGTCTCAGCGAGTCAAACACCTCAAACCTACCGTCCCTCAAATTTATGTTGAAAACCCAGTAGTGGCCTGTGCCATTGGGTTTCTATGGTTCTAGGTTTTCAAGCACAGGGATCATGACCTGTAGAAGAAAAAATGGTTATAATCAACAAAACTTGAGGCAACTCTGAGACTGGTTATAGGCAACTTTAATATTAAAAAAGAGCAAGTGATAAACAAAAAATGCAGCAAATCCCTATGAAACTTACATTGATTGTGCTTAGAATTTGAGTGTGGTTATAAGAAACTAGGAAAAAATCTTTGAGGGTGGTTGTAAGCAACTCTGAAGGTAGCTGTGTCGAGTTACTAATTTTCTTTTGAGTTTGGTTTTGAGCAACTCTGGGTGTGGTTGTAGGCAACTTAGGTATTTAACAAAAGCAACTCTGGCTATAGTTGAAAGCAACTTAGATATCTAAAAAAAGAGCAGTTATAGGGAACTTTATTTTGATTGTGCTTAGAATTTGAGTGTGGTTATAAGCAACTAGCAAAAAATCTTTGAGTGTGGTTATAAGCAACTCTGGGTGTGGTTATAGGCAACTTTAATATTAAAAAAGAGCAAGTGATAAAAAAATGCAGCAAATCCCTATGAAAACATTGATTGTGCTTAGAATTTGAGTGTGCTTATAAGCAACTAGCAAAAAATCTTTGACGGGGGTTGTAAGCAACTCTGAAGGTAGATGTGGCCAGTTACTAATTTTCTTTTGAGTCTGGTTTTGAGCAACTCTGGGTGTGGTTGTAGGCAACATAGGTATTTAACAAAAGCAACTCTGGGTATAGTTGAAAGCAACTTAGATATCTAAAAAAAGAGAGCTGTTGTTACTGTGGTGGTAAGCAACTCTGTGTGGAAACATACCATGTCTTGCTGATCCAGAAGGTTTTCTGCCTTAAACCTGTTCGTCAACTCAGCCCCGCTCAAATCAACTTTTTGGAGCGCAATCTGGGGAGAACAAGGACCAATAAAATATCAGTGCAAAAATAAAAAAAAATGAAGAAAAAACAATTTGAAAAAAAAATACTACTCCCTCTGTTCCTAAATATAAGTCTTTTTAGAGATTCCACTACAAAGTACATATAGATGTATATAGACATATTTTAGAGTGTAGATTCACTCATTTTGCTCCATATGTAGCCCATAGTGTAATCTCTAGAAAGACTTATATATAGGAACGGAGGGAGTAGAAGTTTATTATTCTTACCGAAAACCTTAGAGGCATAATTACTTTCTTGGACCCCTGCCGTCTGTTGAACATGATTGCCTCGATCGCTAACTCAAAGACATGGGTCTTCAGCCACACATTCCTCCTCATTGATTGAGCTAGCTCCTTCATTGTGCAAAAATAGCCACGGTAATTTATGATATGCGGCCTGTAGAAACAAAAAAAGGGTGTATTTCAGAAAGACCAACAGAGAAGATAGTGTGATGCCAAAAAACATGTTACTGAAAAAAAACGCACGTTTTATCCTCCCCACTTGATGTCCTTGTTGTCCCTGTTCCTACTCCTCCAAGCAACAGAACCAATGCATACAACCTGTTTACTTCTGCTGAACAATTGAAGTCCTTTTTTACTTCTAAGCTCACATACGGCGACCTTTGTGCTGGAGGTGGTTTTAGTATTCTCCTCTCACGCTTCTGGACAATGGGCTCGTTGTGGTTGCTGGCACCACCTTGGTTAGACTCCCCTTCACCAGAAATTTTTGCCTCTCCGGTTGGCGTGCAAAATCCGGAAGGTGACATGTGCCCCGACCCCTCACCTGCAACACTTTTCACTGCCCCTTCAACAACTCCATCAAAATCCAGGTTGGCCCAATCAATTCCCCACTCAAAGTCAGCAGTGGCAGGTTCGTTTGCCGCCCCCTTGTCCTTTGACATCTCCTTGTCCTCCTCCACTTTGTTTTCTGGCATTTCATCTATTCCAAGATCGAAAAGTGGGGCTGGGCAATAATTATCCCAAACAGCGCTTCCAGACTTTGATCTTTGGTGTGATTATGGTGCTTCGCCTGAATCAGAAACTTCTTTGCTTGCTGCCTGATTAAGATCGGGAGACGCCCGTATTACTAGTATAGTGTCAGCAGACTTACTTCTCATGAGCACTGGCATTGACCCTGGAGTCACACACTTTTCCAGCAGCTCGTTCATGCCCCTGATATTAGCAAAATATATTTCTTTCCTTTGTCCAGAGCACACTTGCTTGGTGGGAACAACAGGAGGCTTCTTTGTTGACTGGGCTGCAACTTCCTCTGTAGTTGGCTGGTTTAATACAGGAGTTACTTCCTTCATCACTGCAGTTGCTTCCTTCAGCACTGCAGCTGCTTTCCCCTTGATATCCTCTTTGGCACTGTCAGTGACTCCTGGCTGTTTCGACTGCTCACAAATCTGTGCTGGCCATGTTTTGCTGGGCTCTGCTGGTTCTGAACCTTTCCCTGCATGCTTGTCCTATCCAGATACAAGTGCACTCTTCGCCGCTGACTCCATATGTTGCTTGCGAGGGGCTTATGCCAGCATGCTGACCATAGTTGCTTGAGACGTAGCTGCAATTGCTTGCAAATTGTCAACAGTTGCTTTTTTTTGCTTGTTCGCTGATTTTTTCTGAAACACCTTGTGTTTTGGAGCTGCTGTGACTGTCTGATTTTCTGAATTAGCTACCAAACTCTGCACATGTGTGGGAGCTTGCTGCTTAGCTGTCTGGCTTGCTTCCGGGGATGCAACACTAGCCTTCACTGTCCTGTGGGTTACTTTCTTGACCTTCTTCTTCCCACCCCCTCGGCTCCTTTTGCAAACTGTGTGCCACTATGTCTTTTGGGACATCAGTAAAATGTTTCAACCCATCTTCCACAATCATTTCTTAGCAGTGAAAGTCCGTACGTGGCAAGAAATCTTCACGTGGCAGCACGGGCACCGGGAATAAGGGGATATCTCGCATCTTAGGCACTCTCTTCTTCTGCTTGAAAGCTGAATCTCCAATTCTGACCACCTCTGCAGCAGTCACAACGGGCGCGCTGTCTACCTCGAACAATTCCTTTTGAATGTCCATCATAACAAAGTCGTTGCGAAAAAAATGGCCAGCACTTTGCATGCTCCCCTGTGTTCCGCTGGTGGACGTGCACAGTTGTGATTGCTCCTGATCCTTGGCACCACTCTTCGGCTTCTCCATGATAGTGCTCAGCGGGACCTCGTCATCATCACCGCCCGTGCGCCACCTCGGGGTTGCTGCACCTCCATCATGGCCGCTCCTCCCTGTGGTGTTGTCAGCGCTAGCATTGCCGCCCATCCCGCCATCATCCTTCTCGTCTTTCCCCTTCTTCCCTCCCACACCACCTTCTTCCTCCTCATCCTTTTCTTCTTCCTCTTCACCTTCATCCTTTCTGAGTTCATCCTTCTCTTCCTTCTCGTCTTCCTTCTTTTCATCCTCCTGTTTCTCCTCTTTTTCAACCTCTTCTTTTTCCTGTTCCTCATTTCCCTTATTGTGTTCCTCATTTTTGCCCTCGTCTTCATTATTTGCCTCTTCCTCCTCCTCCTCCTCATCATCCTCGTCTTCCTCCTCCTCGTCATCCTCCTCTTCCTCCCCCTCAACATCCTCATCTTCCCCCTCCTCATCATCCTCTTCTTCCTCCTCCTCATCAACCCCCTCTTCCTCCTCCTCCTCAACCCCCTCTTCCTTCTTTTCATCCACGTATTCATCCCTGTCGATATCAATGCGCTCATTGTCACCAAGTTCTGTTGCTGTTGGTGGGCTGCTCTCTAAACCGTCGTCATCATCATCATCATCTTCATCGTCATCGTCGTCATCAACTTCCCCATCGGATGCGTCCTTATCTCCAGATTAGTCATCCTAATCTCCTTCCTCCTCTTGCTATTCATCCGAAAGTCCCAGTTCCTCGTCCTCCATTTGCTCCTCCTCCTCATCAGACAACAAAAGCCTCTCCTCATCACGAGTTCTGCTGCCCTTTCCTTTCTTCTTCCATTCAACATTTTTCACTTTAGGAGTTGCCGCTACTCTTCTATGCCTTTCCTTCATCAATGGTTGACTTGGATCTGGGTCCCTGGAAGCACTCATGGCTGGCACATCATCCTCCTCATCCAGCTTGCCAACACCTAGCACAAACTTCCCCACTTGGGAAGATATTTCATAGCACATGTTGTGTACGAGCACCATCAACTTCTTCTGTTTCTGCAAAAACAACAAAACAAAAAGCGGTAGAAATGATGAGTATGTAGAAAAAACATACATTTCATTATCAACTTCGCATAAAAAAAGTGTCGGATACTAGAAAGCAAAAGAGAAGAACATACATTGTTGTCGTAATTCTGGGGCAGCTTGGCAGCAACAAACTTCTGGATATGATCCATGCTCCCAAACAGGCTGTCTTCAGCACACCTTGAGATCTCAGATTTCAACTGTTTGTGTTGATGGGCAGGTGTGAGAAATCAACAGTCAGGAAGAAAGTGGGAAAAATTAAAATCAAACAGGCAACAAAAAATGATCTTTATTGTGAGGTTTAGCAACTGCCTGACTAAAATTAGGGCAACAGCATGCATATTGTTGGGCAACTCCACAGAAACTTGGTACATGGACAAGGACACTAACAAACTGGAAAACCTCATACATAACTCTTTGGACTAAACAACATACAACTCCAAAAATGTATCCTGCTGATGAGCAACTACAAAAAAATAGGGCAACTACAACTATGCACATGGGAAACTCCAACTGTAATTAGAGCAAGTCCACCTTTGATTATGGGCAACTACAAAACCTACTGGTGAGCAAGTCCACCTCTGATTATGGGCAACTACAAAACCTACTGGTGAGCAAGTCCACCTCCAAAACTACATGCCTACTTGATAAACACGAGGCTCTACATGCTGAACAACCATGAAAAAAAATGTGCATGGGAAAAACAGGGAAAAACTTACTCGCAGCTTTCCATATACAGCCTTTCTAATCCTGTCCTTCTTCATGACTGCCCTGATGAGACCCTCGTTCCATGCTTTAACCATTGGACAAATATTTGGCGTGCTCTCATCAACAAAGTCCTTGGAAATGGACCTGTAGTCCACATCTAGCGAGTCGAGGTAAATGAGCTGTCTCACAGACCAAAACACAAACAAAGAAAAGAGAAGGCACGTGTTAGTTTCCTGAAACTATTGAAAAATAAAAACAATGAAAAGAAAGACAGTGAACCAGAAAAAAGGGGGATCTAGATCATTTTACCACTAGGTGGAATAGGCAACAACATATGGTATTCTTCTTGTCTCCAAACCCCATGAAAGCAATCCTAAGCTGGTCAACAACGAACTGGCAAACATTTGAATTCAGAATGTCGCGTGGGTTCAATGCAGCTGAATAGGCACGCGGCAACACCTTCAAGCTGGTGGTCGGTGCAAGAAAACAGCTGAAAACAATGACAAGCCAGGCGCTTAAGAACGTGTCATCATGAGCAACTCCCATCTCCTTTATCATCTCCACCCACTTGGTCACTGTTGGCGCAGACCCTGAAGGAATGTTGAACATCCCATTGAAAAACTTTACTATGTCTGGATCGATTTCATATGCAACCTTGTTTCGCCCCCTTGATAGACCCCATATCCTTTCAACACTGTCTGCGTCGACCGGGATCTTACCCCTCTCAGGTATAACAAGCTGGGACAACTTCGGGTCATAACAATCCATGACAAACTTCATGATATCTCCTATCATTGTTCTCGTGCCGATATCAAGTACGCCGCCAAAACTTATATCACAAATGGCTCGCCTTTGCAGGTCTTCAAGGGAAGCATTTAGAGTGAATAGCATTGAAGGTGATGCCCTGTTCCTTGGTGGCGGCGCACTAGTACCAATGTATGGAGAAAAAATTAGAAGAATTCAAAATTTTTAAAATAAGGCAAGGCTGTTGTGCCTAGAAAACTGAGCAACTACATCTACATTAAAAAGCAACTGGTACTGCTATACTAGGCAACTGGTACTACTATACTAGGCAACTAGTACTACTATACTATGCATCTGGTACTACTATACTTGGCAACTGCTACTACTATACTAGGCAACTAGTACTACAATACAACATCTACATTAAAAAGCAACTGGTACTACTATACTAGGAAACTGGTACTACTATACTAGGCAACTAGTACTACTATACTATGCATCTGGTGGTGAAAAAACATGAAAAAATGATTGTTTTTTGATATAAAGAAGAAATAACAACAAAAGAACAAAAAACAGCAAACCTAGTATTCAAAAAAACCTAACAAGCGTTGAGCAATGCATATTCAAGGGAAAGGCATACCTAATGTCCCTGCCTTGAGATAAACTACAACAAAAACATCCCCCCTAGCCCCCCCTACCAATTTCAAGTTTTTTTTAAGAAAAATACCTCGTCCCTGCTTTTCTTCACACGTTTTGGCTGCCTCCCTTTTTCATCACGAGGAGCGGAATCGGTGGCCCATTTCCCAGCCCGTCCACCCCGGACAGGATTATCATTCGTTCGCCCGCGCTTGTGTCAAACATTGCTTGCCGTTTGGACCAGCTTCTTGTTTCCCTCATTTCCCACTTCGCCATCAGTCCTCCCCCCAATCCTGTTGCTTTTTCGGGCCATTCTGTAAAACAAAATATGCAACACCAAAAAAAGAAAAAAATGTCATTTGGGTGGGAGAAAATACAAAGACCTATAAGCACAATTATACTTGCAGATAAAAAAAGAGTGAATTCACTATCATTGGTGAGTACAGAAAAAATGTGCCTCTGTTTAACATCTCCTAACTTCATTCACCATGACTACTGCAAAAAAAATGCCTATTATTCCTAATGACATCTCGTCTGCTATACGGGCAAACTAGGTGGTGAATCTTGGCAACTGCAGGATGTTGGGTAGGCAACTTGTAGCAACAAGACAATAAAGGACAATAAAATAACTAATTACCCAAAAATAGCAACTAATGTTATATTTCCTTGCAAAATGAGTAGTAAAATTGAGCAACTACTATCATATACATATACAACTACCCCTAGAGATCCAAGCAACCCCAAAAGCAGCAAAAAACTGATAAGCAACTTTAAAAAATATATTGTAACCAACTATTTTAACAACAAAGATTGAGCAACTACTGTCACATGGCTACACAATGCCCCCATTAGATCCAGGCGACTCAAAAAAATAGAGCCCGATGGGGTCAGAAAAAAAACAGCAACTGCTGCGCAAAAATTAATGGCAATTGTATGAAAAAAAATGAGCTACTACTGTCGCCTGGCTACACAATGCCCCCATTAGGTTAGACCCAGGCACTCAAAACAAAAATAGCACCCGATGGTGTGTGAGAAAAAAAATACAGCAACTGCTGCGCAATTTCATGGTGACTGTGTGAGAAAAAATTAGCAACTACTGTCACATGGCTACACAATGCCCCCCATTAGATCCAGGCAACTCAACAGCGCCGATGGATGAGATAAAAATCAGCAACTGCTTCGCAAAATCAGGGCAACTATGTGACAAAAATGGGACCCCCTCGTAGATCCACGCGCTCAAACAGCACCCGAAAAACAACCTAAAAACTCGACGGGATCTCAACCCCCAACCTCCCACACCGTATCGCCAACCCCAAATTCACATCTCGACCCCCTCCCCCTCCCCGACCCCCCCTGAACCCCCTACAGAAACACAACCGTTGTAGATGCTAAAGCACAGGCCCTGCGGATGCCACGGACAACCCGTGCTCGCCCTCCTCGCCCTCCGTGCTCACCCCGACACCTCACCCAAACCCTAGCCCTCGCCCTCACCAAGCCAACTCCAGGGAAAAAGTAAGGACGAGATGCGGGATTACCTCCGCCTAGAGCCGCAGCCGCCCCGCACCGACGAACGGTCTCCCACACCGGCGAATCCCCGGCGAATCCATGACCGTAGTCCCGCGCAGGTCGTCGTCGCGAGAGGAAGAGGCAGAGGCCATTTCAAAAATGGAGGAGAGGGCGGAAGATTTCGAATGGAAAGGGAAGGGGGAGGGCGTGCGAGCAGCAGTTTCGCCTGAATTAATGGGCGGGGCCCACCACTACGCCTTGGTCGGAACCGTTAGAAAAGCACGATCATGATCTCGCACATCGCACGGTCGAGCAGCGTGCGCTCACGCGCGCCTGATCATGCAGCTGCAAGATTAAGCGATTAGGTTAAATAAAACTATAAAAACAAAATAAATAAAGATATAAAGGAAAAGAGGAGGACCTAATCTACACAGCACTATGGCCCATCTAGCAAAATGTGAAAGGCCAGCCCACACCCCCCATGCCCATCCCCTTTCTCTCGCTACAGTGGCGGCAGGGGGTAGCCGTGGCCACGTGCCGGCCATCGGCGCCCTCCTCCTACCTATTTGTGCGCCGATCGCCCCCTCAAAACCGAGCCGCCATCGCCATGCCTTGACTCGTCCACGCGGCCACGGTCAACCCTGGCACCTAGGAGCTGGACCATCAGCTGCGTCGTCGTCCGCTGCATCGTACATACCCGCGAGTCCTTGCTGGGAGCCCCAACATCGCTGGATTCGTCATCGTCTTCAACCTTCGGTCACCGGCGCGTCCGCAACGATTGTCGCCGTTCTGCTACTCCTAAGCCACCAAAGGGCCATCGTGTGCCTCCGCGGTGAGGCTCCCAATCATTCCCCTCTCCTTCCTGTGCGGATCTGTCATCGTATTCATCGCTCTGTTCGAGGCCAAAGCCATCGTCCCCCATGGCCACGAGCTCGTCGTGGCCATGCTTTTTCCCCCGCGTCTCTGGTCGCCCCGGTTCGCCCCCTCGCAGGTGTGCGTCTGCCCGGGGCCGCGCCCCCCTACTGTACGTTCTTGCTCAACTGCCATCCGCGCCACCGCTGCCCACTGACCCGCTTGCCCGGCGCTCGCTCGCCGGTTCTCTGCTGCGCTGTCGCTGCTGAACCACCGCTGCTCCCTCGCAGCCACTCGCCGCCGCCGTCCAGCGCTCGCCTCGCCCCTGGCCTCACCTCTGCGTGCACGGTGCGCCCGCAGCCACTGCTGCCCTCCGCTTACTGCGCTGCTGCTTGGCGCGTGTGGCTGTGCCCCTGATGCTGCGTTTGCTCTAAGCTGCTCTGCCTGCTGCTCCTGTTCTGCTGCTAAGCACCGTCGCTGCTGAGGCTGCTTGCTAGTTGCTGCTACTCTTTGTGCCGCTTCTCAAGTTGCTGCCGCGATGGCCCTGCCGCTGCTCCGCTTGCTGTCGTTGCTGGCCATGGTGTGTGTGCGCAACGTGTGTGTGTGAGTGTGTTGTGTGCAGTGTTTGTGTTGGCCGTACGGCTCTCAGTTAGCTAATTAGTACTCCTACTAGTTAGACTAATTAGTGGCTCGATATAGTGCAAATGACAGGTGGACCCCCCCTAAATATCCACTTAAAATAAAATGCAAAATATGTGCGAATGACACCTGGGCCCCATCTGCAGTTTTGACCAGTCAATAGTCAAACAGTTAACTGTTGACTGGACTGTTGACTGAGTCAACTGGACCCCTCCTGGCCCCACCAGTCATACACACTGGCTAGGTGCTGCTGTGTAAAAAAGTATTTACTGTTTTTAACTCGACTTAAAAGAAACCAGAAATTTCAAAATATTATTAAAACTTTGAGAAATCATATAAAATAATCCGTAACTCGGATGAAAATGATTTACATATGAAAATCAATCAGAAAAATATGATGATTCTGAATATGCTCTCCATTCGTCTGTCACATGCCCCTAGCATAGTGATCGTGGAACCGTCCCCCTCCGTTTCATCTGTCCAAAAATGCCAAACTTCGAGAAGACTTTTCCCGGATGTTATTCTGCCTTCACCGGTATATGTAACACTGCGTTAGAACACCCCTAGACTGCCTATAGTCATGTCATGCATCTGTGTGCTTTGTATTTACTGTTTCTTCCCCCTCTTCTACTCCGGTAGACCCCGAGACTGCTGCTGATGCCCCTGTGATCGACTACGTCACCGACGACCCTCCTTCTTTTTCAGCAGGGCTTCCAGGCAAGCAAACCCCCCTTGATCATTCTAATATCGCCCATTCCATTCTCTCTCATGCTTGCATTAGATTTTGCTACTGTTATTATTTGCTCATATTCTCATGCATAGCCTGCTTTTGTAACCTGCTCATTGTACATTACCTGATTATCCTAAACTGCTTAGTATAGGTTGGTTAGTGATCCACCAGTGGCCCCGAACTTGTCCCAGTTGCCTCGGCTTGTTGACTGATGACTCGATCAACGTGATCGACGTCCAGAGACTGACACCTCACCTCACCCCCTTTAGTCATACGACTCTGCAGAGCTACTATCAAGTGCCGAGGGTGATACCTCCAATGCACTCCTGATGACAACTCTGTAGTGTAGCTAATCCGTCATGGTCTTCGAGGGCGATTCATCCTTCACCACTCACGATACGACTCTATCGTGCAACACCTCAAGTGTGAACCTCGAGGGTGATTCCTCCTATGTTCACCTTGATGATTACATCGAGTGGAATCCATCGAGGGTGATTCCTCGGGTTTCGCCCCTTGATGTTTTGGACACACGATTACCTTGACTTTACTTTAGACCCTTGTTAAAGTCGGGCGGGCCCAGTGAGCACCCGCGAGAGATACCTGTGAAAGTCGGGCGGGCCAGGAGAGCACCCGCGAGATGTTATGGTGGCGGCTGGTTGTTTAGCGGTATCACCCAGGAGGGGGTGGTAGCTCCGGACTTGTCCCGATAGCTGTCACCTTTAATTGTTAATACACTAATAGGTTTGGGTATTTGTTCTGAGTTGGCCACTGGCCTATACGCACTAACCACCACGCGGGAATAGTTATGGGCACTCGATGTCGCAATATCAGCTGAAGCTTTATCAGACGTCCAGTTCAGCATTGTGGCATGGTCGGATCGTGCCGACCATCCGAGGTGGTGCTGGTATTCACCCGGCACACAATGACCCGGAGTGCAACGGGCGATGGGCCCAATACCCCGGAGTGCTTCGGATGTAGACCGGCGGGGACCTCTCTGCTGAGCCTAGGTAGGGCTGCGATGTGTTGATCTTCCGAGGCCGGGCATTGACCCAGGAAATTGTGTCCGGCCAGAGTAATCAGGCATGTTGGGTAATGTCGTGCACCCTTGCAGGGAAGTTTATCTATTCGATTAGCCGTGTCCTCGGTAATGGACGCTCGGAATGGTATCCTGATCTATTATAACTAGAAATGGATACTTGAGATATGAGATGGATATGTTGGCTTCGGGATTGCTTTCTCACAGGGAGTCGAGGAAGGATCTCTGGGCATTAATTTTACAACATACTTGTTAAATATTAAATTGCTATTCTGTACTCTTCTGAATGCTGCAATATGCTTGAAGATGCTAGTCTTCGATAGGCTAGGCCTTCCCTTCTATTCTGGCGTTCTGCAGTATAGTCCACAGATACAACCCTTCCATTTGATAGCAATGCATACTTAGTATAGATCTGATGCTTGCGAGTACTTTGGATGAGTAATCACGGTTGCTTTGCTACCCCTTTTCCCCCTTCTTTCTTCTTTCCGGTTGTTGCAACCAGTTGGTGGATCCCAGGAGCCAGATGTCACCCCCGTCGACTACCACTACTACCCCGAGGGTGCCTACTACTACGTGGAGACCGCCGACGACCAGGAGTAGTTAGGAGGTCCCAGGCAGGAGGCCTTGCCTCTTCGATCGTGTTGCTTTTGTGCTAGCCTTCTTAAGGCAAAACTTGTTTAACTTATGTCTGTACTCAGATATTGTTGCTTCCACTGTTTCGTTTGTACTCGAGCTTATGTATTCGAGCCCTCGAGGCCCCTGGCTTGTAATATAAAGCTTGTATTATTTTAATTTGTGTCTAGAGTTATGTTGTGATATCTTCCCGTGAGTCCTTGATCTTGATCATACACATTTGCGTGTATGATTAGTGTACGATTGAATCGGGGGCGTCACAAGTTGGTATCAGAGCCGACTACCTGTAGGAACCCCCCTTTCCAACTCCTTGGCCAAAGTTGAGTCTAGTCTTTGAAAAACTTTTTACTAACATGGATGTGTGGCTTACGGGCCCACGTCACCAATGGGTGGTATTAGGATCTTTTTCTCCTCGTCTATACTCTGGGATTCTGATCTCTCTTCTATTCGGGTTAAATGATTTTGCTAAATCTAACATCAGGATCTTGTGATCACATCCACTCGGTAGTTTGTATTAGCCAGTTCTCGAATCGAGGGCCAAGATCTGCTTCACATTGTCCACTGACCGTAGGGTCCTCATATCGAGGGCACCCTGCGTCGTCACTTGCGAATCCCTCACTCAATTGGTTTTATCCGACGCTGATGTAGCCTTTGCTATGTCCAGCTGTTGTAGCCCTCCATCGTGTACATGTGTGCTGCCAATCATGTCTAGGATGTTTCTCTTGTCCGAACTCATACCAACACCATGTAATTGGCACCGTATATGCATCGGTATGTCTCCAATGACTACTGCTCTGTACATACTGCGCCTTTGCTCATTGTTCTGATTACACCATGAATGACTCCATACACTTGTTACACCCCTTGCTAAACTGCCCCCTGTTGCATTTAAGCAGGATGGTTAGACCCGCTGGTCGTGGCCATGGTGGCGACAATCCACCACCGCCCTAATACATGGCCGGAATGATATAGCAGTTGAGCTGAATTGCCAGTTCATGGAAGGAGTCGTGGCTTAGTTTCCGCATCCCAATATGAATCAGCAACCAGCCCCAGTGACTCTGCAAGACTTTGCACATCTCAATCCTATCAGCTACCGCAGCTTAACTCAGCCCCTTGATGCTGATGACTGGCTTCGTGAAATCACTTTTGGGTTGGTGTCTGCTGATGTAGCCCCTTCCAACTATGGCACCTTCGCGGCTTATTACCTGAAAGGTCCCGCTACTCAATGGTGGGATAGCTGCAGGCTTTCCTTACCTATTGGAAACGCCATCACTTGTCCGGAATCCCAAGCTGCTTTTCGCAGGCCAATGTCGAACCACCATGGTTAGTCTCAATGTCCCCGTTGAAATTGAAGGGCTGGAATTCCATGTTTCCCCCATTGTTTTGAAGTCATCCAATATTGATCACATTCTGGGCATGGAATGATTGAAAACACATACCGCTTCTATCATTTGTGCCACTAAAACCGTCCATCTACTACATCCATCAAATGAAATAGTGAGCTACCATGCTCATCTTGTTCGAAATGCCGAAGCACAGATTTATTCCTTGAATGCGTGAAACGCTTCTCCTTTTGTAAGAATTGAAAACGCTACATCGAGGTCTAAAGTTTCTGTCTGGTCTGCATTCTCCATCAAGCTGAACGTCGCACCCGTCAGAGGGTTATCAAATTTCTAAAAGTTCAGTGGTCAAATCCTTCTGAAGATGAAGCCACTTGGGAACTCGAGGATCGTCTTCGAGATGAACACCCCATTTTGCCTCCTTCTACCTGCTAAAATCTCGGGACGAGATTTCTTGTAGTGGAGGAGATTTGTAAAGCCCGGATAATTAAGCTACAGTAATCCTCAGAATAATGATGCCACGTCACCATGATTTCTGTTGTTAAACTCTCATTGATTCGAAACCGGTTCATATTCAAATTTAACATAAAGTCAATAATAAAAGTTTTCAAATTTCAAAACTGAAATGTGCAAACTGTGGCAAATAATTCATAAGTATTGTTGGTGAAGAAACCAAGTTTTTATAAAATGTTTAAGTGCTAAAAAATAATGAAAATAGTAGCTAAAACAATTAATTAAATGCCTTTTCTAATTTGTAAAATTTCAAACTAATTTATTTGGGACTAGAACTTTTTGTGGCATAGGTATAAATAGTAATACTAATTTAGAAACTACTTTTGTATTTTAACTAAACTAAAATATTGTGGAAATTAAATAAAACTGTGAAAGAAAATAAATAAAGATAAAAAGGAAAAGAGGAGGACCTAATCTACACAGCACTATGGCCCATCTAGCAAATGTGAAAGGCCAGCCCACACCCCCCATGCTCATCCCCTTCCTCTCGCTACAGTGGAGGCAGGGGGTAGCCGTGGAGGCCATCCGCCGGCCGTGGCCACGTGCCGGCCATCGGCGCCCTCCACCTGCCTATTTGTGCGCCGATCGCCCCCTTAGAACCCTAGCCTCCTCTGTTTTTCCCCTCGTGTCGCCCTCCTCTCTCTTCGCTCGCAAACGCGCTGCCATCACCATGCCTTGACTCGTCCACGCGGCCACCATCGACCCTGGCGCCTAGGAGCTGGACCATCAGCTCCTTCGTTGTCCGCTCCATCGTACACAACCTCGAGTCCTTGGTGGGAGCCCCTACATCACCGGATTCGTCCTTGTCTGCAACCTTCGGTCACTGGCGCGTCCGCGACGATTGTCGCCGTTCTGCTGCTCCTAAGCCACCAACGGGCCATCATGTGCCTCCGTGGTGAGGCTCCCAATCATTCCCCTCTCCTTCCTGTGCGGATCTGCCATCATATTTGTCGCTCTGTTCGAGGCCGAAGCCATCGTCCGCAATGGCCACGAGCTCGTCATGGCCGTGCTTTTCCCCCCGTGTCTCTGGTCGCCCAAGTTTGCCCCCTCACGTGTGTGCGTTTGCCCGGGGCTGCGCCCCCTGCTCTGCATGCTTGCTCCGCTGCCGCCCGCGCCCCCGCTGCTCGCTGACCCGCTTGCCTAATGCTCGCTCACCGGTTCTCTGCTCTGCCGCCGCTGCTTAACCGCGATTGCTGCCTCACAGCCACTCGCGACCACCGTCCAGCGCTCGCCTCGCCCTGGCCTCGCCTCTGTGTGCGCGGCGCGCCCGCAGTCACTGCTGCCCTCAGCTTGTTGTGTTGCTGCTTGGCGCGCGTGGCTATGCCCCTGATGTTGCGTGCTGCTCTAAGCTGCTCTGCCTGTTGCTCCTATTCTGTTGCTAAGCGCCGCCGCTGCTGATGCTGCTTGCTAGTTGCTGCTGCTCCGCATGCCGCTGCTCAAGCTGATGCCACGCTGGCCCTGCCGCTGCTCCGCTTGCTGTCGTTGCTAGCCATGGCAAAGGCCATGGCCGTGGTGTGTGTGCGCAGCATGTGTGTGTGAGTGTGTTGTGTGCAGTGTGTGTGGTGGCCGGACGGCTCTCAGTTAGCTAATTAGTACTCCTACTAGTTAGACTAATTAGTGGCTCGGTATAGTGCAAATGACAGGTGGACCCCCCCTAAATATCCACTTAAAAGAAAATGCAAAATATGTGTAAATGACACCTGGGCCCCATCTGTAGTTTTGACCAGTCAAAAGTCAAACAGTTGAATGTTGACTGGACTATTGACTGAGTTAACTGGACCCCTCCTAGCCCCACCAGTCATACACACTGGCTAGGTGCTGCTGTGTAAAAGAGTATTTACTGTTTTTAACTCGACTTAAAAGAAACCAGAAATTTCAAAATATTATTAAAACTTTGAGAAATCATATAAAATAATCCGTAACTCGGATGAAAATGATTTACAGATGAAAATCAATCAGAAAAATATGATGATTCCGAATATGCTCTCCGTTCATCTGCCACATGCCCCTAGCATAGTGATCATCAAACCATCCCCCTCCGTTTCATCTATCCAAAAATGCTAAACTTCGGGAAAACTTTCATGGATGTTATTCCCCCTTCACCGGTATCGTGTAACACAGTGTTAGAACACCCCTAGACTGCATGTAGTCATGTCATGCATCTGTGTGCTTTGTATTTACTGTTTCTGCCCCCTCTTCTTCTCCGGTAGACCCCGAGACCGCTGCTGATGCCCCTGTGATCGACTACGTCACCGACGACCCTCCTTCTTTTTCAGCAGAGCTTCTAAGCAAGCAAACCCACCTTGATCGTTCTAATATCGCCCATTCCATTCTCTCTCATGCTTGCATTAGATTTTTCTACTGTTATTGTTTACTCCTATTCTGATGCATATCCTGCTTTTGTAACCTGCTCATTGTACCTTACCTGCTTATCCTAAACTGCTTAGTATAGGTTGGTTAGTGATCCACCAGTGGTCCCCACCTTGTCCCAGTTAGAAATCATGAAACTTCATCCAGTCGGAGATCCGACCCATAAGGTCATCGAGCATAGCGCGCATGCGCCTGTGAGAGTCCTCGCCTGCCCACAACACATTTTCCTAGGCCGCCGTGGTGCGGGAGGACATCTCTGCTGCATTCGCGGCGCGGCGAAACATCTCTGCTGCTTCCGCGGCGCGGCCGGACGAGTCTGCTGCATCGACGGCGCGGCGGTACCTCTGTGCTACTACAGCCGCGCGGTGGGACATGTCGGCTGCTTTTGCGGTGAGGCAGGACATCTCTCGTGCTTCCGCTTCCATGCTCGCCTCTCCCTGGTAGTAATCTCTCGACCTAGAACTCACGCTGGCCATGGAAGACGCAAGGGAACGACGATGAATGACTTGTTTGTTTTTGGGGATGAGGAGTTGAGGAGGAATGTGCAGTCATCTTGGAGTAGTAGTATTTATAACCGAGTACTAATACGCTCCTAAGTGGGAAACAGTTTAGGTTTTGATCAGTGTGAACAGGTTTGCAATTAAATATAGCGTGGTAGTAATTTGGAATGTGATAGGACGCAGGCTCAAAATTTATTAACGGTTCTATAATTTCTAAGTGCAGCACTATTCCCAGACGGCGTAACGTGGGCACGCTTTCTCGGCCGCGTACGTGGCGTTTGCACCATAGGGTGCACCGCAATAGGCGATGTCAGCACATGTCTTGTTCCAACAACCTTGCGCGCTCGTTATTACCATCGCGCACGCTTCTTTTAATTAGAATGTGTGCCCGTCTACTGCACACACGTTGATCTGTCTAACTGTTTCTGTTTGTGTTGGCTAATCGCAAACAGTTCATCCGTGTGAAATGTATTCCGTCAATTGCAGACACGTTGATCTGGCTGACCGTTTCTGTTGTGTTGCCTAATCGCAAATAGTTCGTTCGTCTGAAGTGTATGCCCTCAATTGCAGACACCTTCATCTGGCTGCCCGTTTTTGTTGTTCCGCCTCGTGACAAACAGTTAATCTAACTGAACTTATGCCATATATCGCACACGCCTTCATTTGGCTGCCCGTTTATGTTCTTCTTCCTCATCGCAAACAATTTATTGAACTGAACCATATGCCCCGCATCACACACGCAACTAAAATCTGAACCGTGTTTGATGTATCCGCCATCGCAAATGTTTTGCATCTTTTTTGACGGTTTTTTTACATCACCATTTGCGATTAATGCATCGCACACAGTTTCGTCGAAGGGTCTCTTATTGTAGGGTCGCGTTAGCAGCATCCTGCAGTAGTGCCAGGTAATCCATTCTCTCTGATCTAAGAGTAGTAGAGCCAGGAGCTATTGTATATCTTATTGCCATGTCATCTTATAACATTTCAGTACATGTCTCTTTATACTCCAGGAGCAGGAGTAGTTCTTTCCTTTTTTTATTGATTGGGATAGTCATCCACGCAACTTTATAATGCCAGTTGTAATAATTGATATAGGACTTAACAATTTAAATTCCGTGTAGTACTAGGTAGAATCCCATCAAACAAAACTACTCCTACTTTAATTAATGTACATGGCCCACGTAACACTCTAAAATTGTTTGTCGTAGCCCGTGCCGCAGCTGGTCTATACGTACATCGCTTCCCTTCCCTCTCATAGAAATAAGCAATATGAAGTATTTTATTTTAATCCGTATCCTCTGCTTACGTCACCTTATTATACTGCATGGACCTTAACCATGCACGTCACCATGTATCCAGGTTTGAGATGCCAGGTGTACCATATGGATGGCGGCGTGTTCGACCCCCGTGATGCTACCTGGGTGCGGATGAACACACTTGGAGAGTACTCGGTTTTCATTGGGGACAGCTACCCCATAGTGAAAATGATGCCACCTTCCATGCACGACGCCGACGGCCTGCCGTTCATGAAGAACGGGTGTGTTTTCATTGCGGACCAACGGATTCATATCTTGAACGCCCCGATCCCTGATCTATGCCGCTTTAGTTTGGATGAGTCTCCATCGTGGGGAGCCACACTAAGAAGCTACGATGATATGGGCACCTGTTGCCCACCGTTATGGATCGTGCTATCTATGAAGAACACATGGGACTGGAACTTTGAGATGGACATGTACGCAGGGATGTACGAACCTGAGTAATGTTGCGCAGTAAGTGAAGTAGCCAGGCACAAATAGTATGAACCTGTTGTAACACCCTGGATTTTGCCCATTTCTTTTTCTTTTGATTTTGGTTTGGATTTGCTTTTCTGTGGCTTAGTGGTCTTGAAACCTGGAGAGATCACCCTCGATTCCTCTCCCAAGTGGCTTGTCAATCTCAAAACAATCTCAAGACCTTTCCATTTCCATCTTGGACCCAATCCAATATTCTTTTTCTTGGGAATATTCCTTTTTCTATTTAAGGAATAACCCTCTCTGCCCTGGGTTGTGAAGCAACCCACATTTCCATCTTTCCAAAGATTCCCAAATAATTCTCATAAATTGTTTGGGTCATATCTTCCTCAGATATGTCAAAACCTTCCTTGCCATGTTCAAAAATATTCCACCAATATTCCTTTTCTGATTCTGCCCTAGCTGTCCAATTGAGAAGCAAGTACCTTTTATATTTGCTTGGTTGCTCTCAAAATTTTTGGGCATTCTTTCCTATCCATATCATTGCCTCATAACAAAATTCAACTCAATTTGGCTAGTAAATATTTCTTGGCTAATTTCCAAAGTTTCTGGTCAGCTGGAAGCTTAATGAATGAAGTACTAGCTAGGTTGATCCAATTGAGTTTGAATTTTGCAAGCATCTTCATATGCCCAAATTAACACTGTCCACAAGATTTGAGCATCATCCCATCATCTATATGATCACAGCATCAAATCTTGGCTTCTAGTCATATTTTCCTATTGTGAAGCAACTATATTTTGTATTGCTTCATAATTGCTGAAAAATTACCAAAGCATTCTCTTACCCATATAACACCTCTCCAACAAATTTGGGCTCATTTCATCTAGCCATTTATCCTCAGTCATTTTTCTAAAATTCTGTCCAGTGGGATGCTGTGTGAAGGAAGTATCATTTTGGTTTATCCAAATGGTATGAAATTTATACAGGGTCCTCATATGATCAAATCATTCATTTTCCCCACATTTCAGCTCAATCCCATTTGATATGTGAGTGCTACTTCAAGATTTGTATTTCTGACCAGTAGGGTCCTTTCTACAGCAAGTACCATCCAGACAGCTCCATTCTGTCTGATTTTTGTCCAACATAGTGTTCATAGCATGTGTCAACACCATGCCAGAGATCAGTCTCTATCTCCTCTTGGATTTTCCTCAACTCAGCACAAACACCTTGCTGTGCATCAGCAGTTGACCTGGGTGTAGTCACACCAGGGACCCTCTCTCTGATCTGAACCCTCACATCGCCTATCTGATGATGTGCCCATGCGGTGGACATGGTTTGGCATTGAGTGCGGCGTGGCAACGCCATGGTCACGCAGTGACCACGCGTTTGACTTGCCAAAACTCGCGCTCTGTACATGGGACCCTCGGGGTCGTCCGTTTCTTCGACTCACTCGACACCTCTCCATGTCTAGGAGCTTCGCTCCATCGCTGTACTTCTCCTGGACCCCTCTTCCCCCTCTCCCATCCCCTCCATCGCGGTGTAGCCGTCGTGCCCGTACCCTGCCGTCTCTGCCGCCGTCGAGTCTAGTCGACCGAGCCCTCCCGAGCTCTCCCGACTTCGCCTGAACCCTCTCAACCCCTCCAAGACCTCCCTGGAACCCTCTCTAGGCGAGCTCCCGAACCTCCGGGATGCCAGCACACATGTCACCGCGGCTGTGCTCGGCCACACGAGCCGTCCGGCTATATATAGCTCCCCGCGGCTTCCCGAGCACCCCATCGCCCTTGCCTCACTCCTCTAGCACTCCCCAGCCACTTCCCCTAGCTCCGGAGTTCCTCCTCGCCGCCCATTACCGCCTCGGCCATCGCCGGTCGCCGGCTAGATTCACTCAAGGCTGGCCCCCTCACTCCGTTCCTCCACCACCATATCTCCTCTCTACCTCCGGCGGAGCCTCCCACCCCATTCCCTCGACCACCAGTGCACCATAGCCTCCGTTTCATCTTCACCGACGCCGGCCGACCACCATGGTCGATGGTGCTCTCGATCCTGCCCTCTTCGAGGCCCGTATCGTACATGGATGGACGCGCCTCGGCCTCCTGATCATGCTGGTAGGCAAAGCTTCGCGAACGGCGGCCTGTAGCTCCGGCTATCGCCGTAGGGAGCCGCCCCTCTGCTCTGCTTCCCCGGCCAGGCACGCGATGAGGAGGGAGAAGGACCTGCAGGCGGGTCCCTGCAGTCAGCGAGAGAAGGGAAGGGCGCGGCGGGCCCGCGCAGTTTAAGTGGAAACGGTTTCCACTGGAGTCGTCTTCCGAACTGGAAGGCGTATTCCACGGAAGGCGCCTTCTGCGTCACCCCGCGAGGTGCTGTTGGGCCGGCCCGTATGCAGAGTAGCAGCAGCCGCTCTTTCAGCCCAAGCCGGCCTAGAGCTGCAGTGCTCCTTTTCTTTTATCAGTGGATTTTCTGACAAGGACCCGTATGTAAATATAATATTTGCAGAAAAGTCCCTGGCAGAAATACCACTGTATCTTTTTGCTGACACCACCAAATGAGGTGACTTTAAAGCTCACTTCTTCATTTCGTCGAACCCGTTCTATTGGTATCATTTTCACCATGTGTTAACATTTTGAAAATGACCATTTTTCCCTTGGCCGTAAACAGCCCCTCCGAAAGAGAACTGTTTCGGGCGACTGTTTCCGCGGACCCTCCGCACTTCTCCCCGGTGGATCCCTCGTACCCAGGCAAGCCACGACAGCCACTTGCATGACGGATTTGCAGTAGCTATGGTTTCCTACCTGAGAAGTTATTTTAATATGTGCATGTTATTCTGTCTGAAACTACTATATATGCTCATGTTCGATACTCATCCTTATAATCTGTCTATGTGCATCTTGCTAGTTATCAGATACTCGCTGGTAGCATTATGCTCATGGTTAACACTGGCAGTAGTTCATGCTAAGATGATGACATGTCTGCATGTTTCTTTATTAGTTGTTATGGTTCATCCTGTTATCATGACTCAGCACATCATCATTCAAATTTAACCGGATGTTAATCGAACTTGAACACCTGTTGGCTGAGTCATAGTGCGGACTGAATCGAGCTCACCAGTGCAACCACACTTGCTGGGATGGGGCAGCCCTAATTCGGTCTATTGTCATGCCTCTCGCTGGTACCTCCAACCAGGGAAGGTTATGAGTGCATGCTACCATGATCTGGTAGGCGGCTATAACCTTGTGAACCCAGTTTTGCTATTGAGCTCAGGTCCCCGTTTGGGACAGTTTTGTTTGGCCACGATGGTGGCAGGTGTCGGAAGGACACAGGGGTCACCCATGACATAGGCCAAAGGGGAGTGTGTCGGAGTGGCCGGGAGAGTGCCATGCAATAGATTGGGTTTTGTCGGAACGTCGATGGCCCACCCGAATGGGAGCACGAGGCCATGAGTTCCGTGGTGTGGGTACAGTGTACTAACCTCTGCAGAGTGAATAATCTATCGATAGCCGTGTCCTCGGATATGGGCAAAGTTCGTAGTAGGACACACTATGGGTCAACAGAATAATAATCTTGTTTATAACAACCACGTTCGATGAGAAAGAAGTTGGTTGATCTTTATGTGATCGCGAGAGGATCACCGTGGTATCGAGTATACCGATGCTGGTTCATCGTGATCATGAGAGGATCACCATGGTATCGTGGATACTGCATTTGGTTGACAGTGTTGTGTGGTGATCTCGGGTAAAGGCCAAGCTCCTTGTGATCATGTTATCACTACGGTATTGCAATGCCAAGTTTGGTTGGTCCTGAGGTTATCATGTGGCACACTCGATGGTAAGTTCTTACAGGTGATGGTTACGGGGTAACCACACGACAGAGTAAGTTGCAACCTGTTGCATGTAGTATATGCCATGCCATGTTATATGGTTCTAGCATCATCATGTTTACACCTGCTTAACCTGTAAATGCCATGCTGTTGCTTGTCTTGATTGCTTTGGTTGCTGTGAGCTTGAGAGTACATTCAAAGTACTCACCTGGCGTGTCATGCCAGTTTGCAGGTCATGCCATGATTGCTTGCTTGTCGCGGATGTCGAGTTCACGATCTAGGATACGCGTTCCAGCCAGAGTCCCTACGGAGTGGAGTCCATCACCGGCGTCATTGTTCCGCTGCCAGGAGTTGCTCCGCTTCCTCAGGTTGTCCCGCTGTTAGCATAGAACTACCCTGGGCAGGCGTAGTGTCGCCGTGCTGCTGTAATCCTTGTACCCTTGTAACCTTATTCATAGTAATAAAGAGCTGATTTGTTCTATGCCAACAGTGTCATATTCCAGAAGACTTGTCTCTGGGCTAGAATACGGGGCGTTCCGGTTTCCTTTGAGCCAGGGTACTACAAGCGTTGGTATCAGAGCAGGTCTGGCTGTAGGACGCCCTAGACCGCGCGAACGTTAGAAATCGGTAGTATAGGATTCAGTTGGTTTGCTGCACTTGTTTGTTGCATTTGCTTATGCATAGCATGCATATAGATTAATTATTTTATCGCTAACGGTTGATCTGGTGAGTGTAGGTGGCATCGGTTCCTATCCACTACCTGCACCCTCCAGTTGCATCCTCGTTCCTTGGTGTGGTATCATCTTCTTCCCAGCGGAGTGATGCCAAGGTGCTTGATAGTGTTGATCCCTTGCAGGATTGATGCACAGGTACCACACCAATATATTCCCTTCAGCCACCCCTATCGTTTCGGTGATAGACATGTTTCTATCCCGGATCATGCCATCCCTCTAGCCGCTTTGGCAACCCTTATTGATCTTAGTTATCAGAAAAGGGCAATGCCGCAAGCCTTTTTTTTCCATCAATTATCCCACTCTGCCATCCATTCCCTGGACAAGTATGGTTTCTTCCGTACGCTTGATGATGATGTGGTCGTGACCTCCGTGTTCCGACCCTCGATCACCAAGTCTGTCCTCGCCTCCGTCTTCGTCCAGCTGCAACCAGTGTTAAGCCCGTGTTTGGTGTAGCTTTGTTTACACCAACCCCTTCCACACGTGGATTCACCTTCGTGCACATCGCCACAGCATGTTAGACCATAGTACCAGAGTTTCCGCGAGATTTGTGTGCTTAGGTAGGCATGCATACTATTGCTGTGGATAGTTGTATTGCTTGTGTGTGATCTCGTTACTTTGTGTGTTTTTGTTAGTTTTTTTTCTTTTGCTTCTTTCTTTGGGCCCATGGTGTTACCTTATTTCCCCTTATGGAAGTTGCTCACCGACACCGGACTCAAAGAATCAGTGAAGAGGCAAGCATTTGGAAGCTCAGCTCGACAATATGGAAATTTTCTGCCGACTGCCTGATATTGGGAATATCTGGTCTGACCACAAATGGTATTCTGGATGGATTATCAGCATCAAGTATACATCAGTGTGCAATTTTCACAACAGTAATGATCAATTCAGCAAGAAGAATAGTCTAACAACTTTCTTCATACAACAAGTGACCGACAATAGTAATATCAAGGTATATATATATATATCTGCACCCAGTTCGCATATGGCAAAAAGAAAGCTTCAGATGTAAGCAACTCAGTCTTCCTTCACAAGCTATCTGAGAAGCGTACAACACAAGGGTTCCTGTGTCTTCTTCGGCACGACACATGGACATCTTGCAATGCAAGCATGCTATCCCGGCAGAAGCTTCAGGCACAAGGTATTCAGCCTTCCTCAACAGGATATTCGCAATGGCTTCCAACACAAGACAAGCAACCCTCGTCAGTAAGGCATCACATCCTCACCAGTACAAGATAATTCCCAGTCAGTTGGCCGCATATGACCATGCATCCCAAGGATCACACTACTAGGAAAAGGGCTATAGCTGATATGGACATTAATGGCGCACCATGTATGTGGTGCGCCACTGCTATATAGCAGTGGCGCACCAGATATAGGTGTGCCATTAGTGTCCTCATTACTAATGGCGCACCAGACACACGGTGCGCCATTACTAGCAAATTTTATTTATTTTTATTTTTCCAAAACTATTAATGGCGCACCAGGGCACAGTGCGCCATTACTAGTTTTAACTAGTAATGGCGCACCACACACTCCGTGCGCCACTACTAACAAATTTTTTTTTACTTTTTTTTTCAAAACTAGTAATGGCGCACCTGGGTACAGTGCGCCATTACTAGTTCAAACTAGTAATGGCACACTATCCACTGGTGCGCCACTACTAAACATTTTATTTTTATTTTTTTTGCAAAACTAGTAATGGCGCACCACGTAACAGGTGCGCCATTAGTAACCAGGGTTACTAATGGCGCACCTGTTACGTGGTGCGCCATTACTAACTTTCTGAGTCTTACAATTTATTCACCAAATGCACCCCCCACCCCAAGTGGACCACCTTTTCAGTTTAAAAAAAATAAAAGAAAATGATAGAAATGTCAAAAAAATAAAAGAAAATAAGATTCCCATGTGATATGTGGTCTAGTTGTTAGCAAAATTTACAAACATGAATTTTTGACTTTTTTGCAAAATCTCTCGAGAATTTGTAAAATGGGCATAACTTTTGCATATGAACTCCGATGAAAAAGTTTTTTATATGAAACATCATCTACTCGAAAAGTTACATCCGAAACCCCGTTAAACATTTTCAGAATCTCCAAAAACCTAACAGAACGAAAGATACGGAGCTTTTAAGATCTAGAGGGGAAAAAATGGAAAAAAATTCAAACTTACTAGTGGCGCACCATTTGCTAGGTGCGCCACTAGTAACAGAAAAAAAAATTGGTTTCGAATTTTTTTTTGGAATTTTTTTTCAAAATATGATACGTAATAGGACCGGGAAGTTTGAAATATTTTTTCAAAATTTCATCACACTAATGAACATGAACAAAGTCCTAGACATCAACAAGGTTTAATAGGATTGATATCATAGATATATCAACAAGAGCTTGTTAAGTGAGGTGGTGCTGGGGTTGGATAGAACTGCGAAGTTAAGCATGCTCGGGCTAGAGTAGTGTGAGGATGGGTGACCTTCCGGGAAGTTTGACCACTTAGTGCGATTTGACTTGAGATTAAGCATATTGACCCGAGATTAAGCCATAGTGACCCGAGATTAAGAAAAAAATGAAAAAAAAATTTGAAAAAAAAATTTGAAAAAAATTTGTTAGTAATGGCGCACTTCTATGTGGTGCGCCATTACTATCTGACTTAGTAATGGCGCACCACATAGAAGTGCGCCATTAGTAACCCAGAGCACAAGGTAAATATGGCCTCCTGGGAGGCATACTAATGGCGCACCAGGGGACATACTAATGGCGCACTTCCTGGTGCGCCACTACTGTCTGGTATACTAATGGCGCACCAGGGGTGCGCCATTAGTATTAGTTACTAATGGCGTGATGATAGTGGCGCACCTGTAGTGCGCCATTAATGGCCAAAACAGGTGCGCCACTAGTAGGCCTTTTCCTAGTAGTGTCATCTCCACAACAGTTTGGTCAGAAGGCAAGAATCGGTCAGGATGCAAGTCTGCCTCAGAAATCAAATGCCCAGCTACACATGTTTCCATAGATATGGTGAACATGCTGCCAAGGTTATACGAGTTACTCATACAATGATACCAGCCCATGAGCTGTATGGGACACTACTGAACCCTTGCCTGCCTTTCTTTAGCAACGGCACCACGCCTGTGTTCTGAGCTGTTTACGGCCGTCCGGGGTGGATGCCGACTTTTATTTCTCTTGTCAGCAACTGTCCGTGTTCTGAGCTGCTTTTCGGCCGTCTCGGGCAGCTGTTGAATTTCTTTCCGTAGTAGTGACCCTATGTTCTGAGCTGTTTTTCGGCCGTCTTAGGGAACTGCTACTTTCTTCTTCTCGACACTGTCTCATGCTCTGAGCTGCTTTTCAGCCGTCTTGAGTCGGGGTTGAGTTACTCCAGTAATGTCCCAGATCTGAGTTGTAAAGACCGTTCTGGTGGCTACTGGTTTATTTGCTAGTTTCATCAAGGGCTCAGATGGTCGTTACCCTACAGCTACAACTTGTAAAGTAATATGCCTGCCGGAATATTGTACCTGACAACACCCATGGTCACCCGAAGAATCAAGAATACATAAGGCCAAGCTCTTTCAGCTAAGGATCCAGGCAAAGAAAACCATAATGAAGAAGCAAGATGGGCCATACAGGTATGATAGCGGTTGCATGGTACCGATACCCCGAACAGTCTGAATCGTCCGCCGACAAACCAGTTTAGTATATACGAAGGGACAAGGCAGTTCGTCGACATTGCCATGGATTCACAAGGCGGTGCTGCTTCTCATCCTCGTCCATGTTGGGAGACCTTGGATGACGATCCTTTGGGAGAAATCGCAAGTCGCTCCCACTTCCTCACTTCCGCAAGACTCAGCGGTACTTGCACCAAATATTTTAAGACTGCACATAAATATGCGTGGGAGAAGGTCTGCCATGCATCCTCGAGGACGACGATGTTTCCTAGGGGGTCTCTCTCACTACTGGAAACAAGGAATTTGCCATCAGTCAGCTCTTTGCCGTCTGCCAGCGGATGGCAAAGAACGTCTTTGCCATCCGCTTACAAAAAACAGATGGCAAAGAACTAACAGACGGCAAAGAACCTGATTGCCATCTGCGAGCTGATGGCAAAGAATCTTTGCCGTCCACTGGCAGATGGCAAAGAGGTGGGTGGGGTCCAGTGGACGCCGGTGCTGTAACGGCCTATCAACCCACCTCTTTGCCATCTGCCAGCAGATGGCAAAGAATCTTTTCCATCTGCTGGCAGACGGCAAAGAAGTGGGTGGGGCCCAGTGGATGACGGCGCTGTAACGGCCCACTAGCCCCACCTCTTTGCCATCTGCCAGCAGACGGCAAAGATTCTTTGCCATCTGCTAGCTGATCGCAAAGAGGTGGGCCTTTGCCATCCGCTGGCTGATGGCAAAGAGGTGGGACTATCTCCTCCCCTCTCCTTGCTAAAAAAAAAGCAAAGAGTGAAAAATTAAAGAAAAGAAAACCCCTAGCCTCCCTAAAAAAAAAAGAAAACCCCCAGCCACCCCGAAACAGTCCCAGCCCACTCCCGTGCGCCCTCACCGGTCGCCACCGCCCTCACCGTTCGCCGCCGCCGCCCTCACTGGTCGCCGCCGCCGTCGGTTTCCCCTACATGGCCGGAGGATAGGGTTCCCCGCCGCCCTCACCGGTCGCCGCCGCCCTCACCGTTCGCCGCCGCCGCCCTCACCGGTCGCCGCCGCCCTCACCGTTCACCGCCGTCGCCCTCACCGGTCGCCGCTGCCGTCGGTTTCCCCTACATGGCCGGAGGATAGGCCATCCCGCTGGTCCATTCCCACCCCACCGCGAGGGAGGAGACCGACCGGTTGCGCCTCCCTGCCGGTCGCCGCCCGCCACCCCAAGGATCAAGGCCGGCCGCGCCGGTCCCCATCGGTCGCCGCTCCGGATCCAGCCCGCCCACCGCCCCGCCCCCGTCAGCCCGATACAATCTCTGCCTCCAACCCAATCCTCGAATCTCCGCCTCCAATCCTCGACTATCATCTGTTTGCACATGCAGTACATGAGTAGAATCAAATCCAGAGCCACCTCATGCAGTATATGAGTAGATGAACTCGTCAAAATAATTTTGCACATGATCTGTTTAACCCTATCATTATGATTGATAGAATGTAATTTTGCACATGATATGTTCAAAGAAGATAATCTGAAACATTGCTTCTTTTCTTGAGAGCCATGGTAAGAAGAAAGGGAAGAAAGCTAGTATGCTAGATGTGCAGGGGACTGCCGATGTGACCGAGAATTTGTGGTTAAAGAGCGAACATAGTCTTCTTTGAACATAGTCTTTTTGCTATGAATGTTACAATTGCATATGCTATACTGGCTTGAATGTTGTCCATCCATTTGGCTCCATCTCCGATGCTGCTTGATATATTCTGAATCAAAATAACAAATTGTTTATGGTGTCAACAACTCAACACATAAGAAACAGGAACTCCCTGTTACTAGTAGTTCCCACAACTTGGAGAAGCATGGCAAACAAAGGCCACACGAACACAGAACATATTATTTTTTGGTTTCTTTCTTTCTTGCGTATTTTCTTTTGGTTAGATGTTGTTGAGCTGCGAGATGATGTTGTTGATGTTGTTTATTAGATTGTTGTGTGAGTGCTTATGTTGGTTGTGCCGGTGCTTTTCCTGTGCAGGTATCTTCTCTTCATCTCGAGGAGCACCATTGGTCCCGTTGTCGTTGCCCTCGTCGTTCGACTACCGCCTCTACGTACGGTCTAGGGGTGAGCTCGACTATCATCTCTTCCCCCTCCCCTATTTGCTTTGTTCCGGTCGTCGTGCTGATGCCAATAGATTTTGCTTTCATGTCAAGTCTCGTAACCTAGGCGTCTCCCGTTCGAAAGGGCGACATCTATAAATATGCATGTCTTTGCATATTTATAACCGTCATAAGATTGTCCATCTGGAGAGCGTCTCCCGTTCGAAAGGGCGACATTTATGGCCATCTGGAGAGCACAAATGAAACTTTCTTCAACAAAGTTGTATATTCAGTTATTTCTCTTTTAGCTGTTGCTTGTCATTTTATTTGAATGTCTTTTAAAGTTTTTCTACATGTCCGATCATTACCAGAAAGTGATCTTATAGGCAATATCTTATACACACTGACATCAAGCTTAGAAGATTCAGTAAAGTTCTACTGGATATGTCTTGGAAAACACTATAGGAAATTTTATATTTTTTATTGAAATGAACAGAGTTCATAAGATCCACTTTAAATGATTGATTGATTGATTGCAATATCTACTGTTTTAGGTAGAGAAATAACTCAAAAGTACATACTTTTCAATTACGCAAGTCATGCTCAGTGAAGGTACTACAATGATCGAGACATGCATGTGCAAACACATCCCACGATAATACCCAGTCTCATCTGCCGCCCTCTGATTATTGTCCAGCTTGTTGCACTATCCCATGTGAAGAAGCAATCTATCTGAGAAAGAAATTTTAAGAGGCTGGCCTATTAATTTTAAGAGGATTTTTAACCTAGCTTTTTCTGTTTAGTGCTGGTTTGGCTTGATCCAGCATTAAGGGAGGCAAAGGAGGAGATTGGGCTTGATCCAGCCTTGGTCACTGTCGTTTCCTCGCTTGAGCACTTCTTGCCCAAGGTAAGATGTCTATGAGTTCTCGCTTATACCCCTACTGAAAGAAATCACATTGTACAGCGGACAGACTATTTAAGTGCACACTGAAAGGCATGTTAGTTTTTTTTCTTCTTAGACTTCGAAAAAACACATGCATGTAGCCAAGATTTAGGATATGCTTATAGATGTTTTGTGGATCATGTAGCAGGCTTTTCTTTACAGTCCACTTTTGCCGGATAGAATTTATCTTTATCCCTTTGACACCACGACACCCAGACACGACACCCCCGACCCCCGACACCTCTTCGGCTTCCTGTTGACTGAAAAGATGCTTTTTGGCCTTCCAGAGGCCGACGGGGTCATATATTTATGAATTATGAGTTAGGTCATATATTTTCCGATTTTGTTATGAAAAACATCATATATATTTGTGTTGATCGGGTGGATTTAAATGTGCAGTTGTTTCGTCGCTGCGAGGGTCTGGTGTTCGACAACCTCCCCGTGCGTTCAACGGGCTCCGCCCCGGCGTTTGTGGGTGAGCACAAATGACATCTCCTCCTCCCCCAATCATTTGCTATGTTCCGGTCTTCGTGCTGATGAAACATGCTAGCTGTAGGTAGATTGAATCATCAGTATGCGTGACCACTATGCGTCTCCCGTTCGAAAGGGTTACATCTATAAATATGCATGCATTTGCATATTTATAACCGTGATTCTTTCGAATTGTCCAACGTTATCCATGGATAGCCCGAGTATGTGTAGATTGGGTTTGTTTTCCCATATGGTCTGCTCCAGATCTGATGCAGAATTTCATCAGTGCCTCCCTGTTGTTCTCCGGGTACACATCCTCTCTGCTTATTGCCGAGACGTGTATCAGGAGAACAGTGGGGAGGTGCTCCCGAAATTTTGCGTCGGATCCGGAGTAGAGCATGGGAAAACGAACCCAATCTACACATACTCGGGTGGGATTAGGACCTATCTTTACCTATTAGCGTCTAGGTTGCATGGACATAATAAAACTGACAAACTCTATTAACTGATGAATATGGTTTGCTGAATTATATATATATTCCTTGTGTGTCCAGTAGCTAGGCAAGATGAGTGATCGTGCGTGGATGTACACCGGTCACACTAGTCAGAAAGGCATGACCCATGAATGGATAACAAAAACCAAGGGGTTTGTGAGAGTCGCATTTGCAAATGGACAGAGAAAACCCTAGTGCCCCTGTGTCTAGTGCGACAACTATCATAAGAGGTCAGAGTTTGAAATGATCAAACACCTACAAAAGTGGGGTTTTACGCCTAATTATACGGTCTGGACATTTCATGGTGAGTCTGCCCAACGTGCCAGAGCTGAGGAGGGTCGTCGTCGCACCGACGAGCATGGTACCAGGATGGAAGACATGGTGGAAGACTTTAATGATGCTCGGGATTCGGATGATGAGATGGAGGAATCTGCAAAGGCCTTCAATGATATGTTGGAGTCTTCAAAACGTCCTCTCCACGAGCACACTGAGCTTTGTCAGCTGGATGCCATCGCACAAGTAATGGCTCTAAAGGCTCAATTCAACTTGGGCAGAGAATGCTACGACGCGATGATGACACTATTTGGACGCTTTCTACCCAAAGGCCATGTAATGCCTGCAAACCTGTACCAGTCGGACAAAATCCTCCGTTTACTTAAGATGCCCTATGAGAAGATAGATGCCTATGAGAAAGGATGTGCCTTATTTAGGCTTCAGTATGCGGACTTGAAGTATTGTCCCGTTTGCCAGTCTTCCAGGTATGTTGTGGTAGACAACGGTATGGGTGAGAAGAGTCAGACAAAAATCCCAGTTAATGTTCTTCGGTATATGCCAATCATACCAAGACTTCAACGTCTTTTCATGGTCGAAGAGACGGCCAAACAGATGACATGGCACAAATTGGGCAAAAGAACCAAACTAGATGCAGATGGGGAGCCGATGTTGGTACACACATCAGACGGTTTTGCGTGGAAGCGCTTCGATGCAATACATCATGCTAAAGCGGCAGATCCAAGGCATCCTCGAATCGCCATAAGCACGGATGGGTTCAACGTGTTTGGTATGATGGCAGCCCAATACAGTTGTTGGCCTGTATTTGTCATTCCACTCAATCTCCCTCCCGGACAGATTATGCAAAGAAAGAACATTTTCCTGACGTTGGTAATTCCGGGGCCCAACTATCCGGGGAAGAGTATGAATGTGTACATGCAGCCTCTTATGGATGAATTGCAAGAAGCTTGGGACAATGGGATCAAGACATACGACGCCGCTACAAAAAAAACTTCCTAATGCGTGTGTGGTACATGTACTCGATGCATGACTTGCCGGCGTATGCGCTATTCGTTGGCTGGTGTGTGCATGGTAGGTTCCCGTGCCCCACATGCAAGGCAGCTCTTGAGTTTCGTCGGCTGCAGGCGGGTGGCAAGTTTTCTTGCTTCGACATGCATAGACAGTTCCTGGATCCTCGCCATAAGTTCAGAAAAGACAAGAACTTCATCAAAGGTAGAGTTGTCAAAAACTCTGCACCACCTGCGTTGACAGGCCAACAGACCCTGGATCAGTTAAACGCTCTCGAGTCGGATCCAGAGCGTCCAGGGTATTTCAAGGGGTATAATTCGGAACACGCCTGGACTCACAAGACATGCTTGTGGGATCTGCCTTACTTCAAAGACCTCCTTTGCCCACACAACATCGACGTGATGCACACTGAAAAGAATGTCGGCGAGGCCCTCTTTGGTACATTGTTCGGCATAGAGGGGAAAACAAAGGATAATCCTAAGGCTAGAGTCGATCAGGAGGCTCTATGTGATAGACCGCTACAAAACATGCGACAACCGAAAGGAAAGAAGAACTGGGCGACGCCAAAGGCATGGTTCAATCTTGGAAAGCCAGATATGAGGGAAATTATCCTGTGGGTGAAAAAGGAGTTGATGTTCCCCGATGGGTATGCAGCGAATCTAAAGAGGGGAGCGAGCCTTGAAAAATTGAAAATATTTGGTCTCAAGAGTCATGATTGGCACATATGGCTTGAGCGGGTAATGCCGGTGATGTTGCGTGGCTTTATCCCTGAGGATGAATGGCTAGTACTGGCAGAGCTGAGCTATTTCTTCCGTGTTCTTTGTGAGAAAGAACTATCGCCTGGCTTGCTAGAAGAACTGGAAGAGTTGGCGCCAGAGTTGATCTGCAAGTTAGAGAAGATCTTTCCACCGGGCTTCTTTAATCCAATGCAGCATTTGATTTTGCATCTCCCGACCGAGGCACGATTGGGGGGGCCTGTGCAGAATCGTTGGTGCTACGCAACTGAGAGGATGCAGAAGACACTTCGAGCAAAATGTAAAAATAAACGTCGAATTCAAGCATCGATGGCCGAGGCATTCATTACTGAGGAGGCGGCAAACTTTGTGACAGCACACTACGAAGCCAAAAATCGTCATTTGCATAATCCGAAGCCTCGGTACAATGCTGGCGACCCTAAAAAGGGTGGATCCAACCTCAGCCTATTCAAAGGGAAGCTCACACCAGCCGGTGCTTATACTCCCTTATTGTTGGATGTCGACGAATGGCGGACCATTATGTTGTATATCTTGAACAATCTAACAGAAGTGCGGCCGTACATCGAGTAAGTTCTTGGTACATTGTTTGCAACCTCTAATTCCTTTGAACTGCTCTTATTCCCGGATATTTGATACAGTCGATACGTCGCCAAATTCTCGTATGGAGTGGTGATCCAAAAGTATTCCGTCGAAGAGTATGAGCTTCTGGCAATGCATGGACGCAGCTATCCCGGTTTCATCTCTTGGTTCAAACAAACGGTAATTTCCATTAGACCATTTCATTTCTTCGTCTATTTTCCGGCTAATGCAACAATCATTTTGTATTAAATTTGTAGGCTAGTTCAGAGTCTATGGACGCCGAATTGAGACAAGTCGCTAATGGTTTTGACTATAAGGTCCATTCATTTGACAAATACGACATCAACGGGTATCGCTTTCGTACCTATGGTAAAGAGCTATCTATGGCCGACCGAAAGTCTACAAATTGTTGTGTCTCTGCTATCGGCGAAGGAGATACCGAGTATTATGGAAGAGTTGAAGCAATTTATGAACTTCTATTCTATGGTGCAAACCCACCGAACGTCGTAGTCTTCAAATGTTATTGGTTCCAGCCAAAGGAGACTAGAAGGACTCATGAACATCTAGGGCTAGTCAAAATCAAACAAAGCACCCATTTGGATGTTCCCGATGTCTATATTACGGCTCAACAGGCAACCCAAGTTTTCTATCTACCGTGGGCCTACCAAAGTGATCCAAATCTCAATGGTTGGGATGTCGTTTATGAAGTGCCGCCACATGTTAGACCACCTCCCCCCAATGAAGAGGATTATGAACCTCACATTAACCCAGACACATATGAAGGAGAGTTCTTCCAAGAAACACGTCTTTCCAAAAAAACGTTTCAAGAACCGCTCTACTTCACCCCAGAACATTGAAGTAGACAGCAACAGTGAATCCGAGCATGAGCCGGAACAAGAAGAGCCGGAACAAGAAGAGGTTACTGCTGCGGATGACCTGTCAATGCTTGACCGATTACGTAAAGGAGGCCTTCCACATGTTGATGCATTTATTGATGATGATGATGAGCACGTCATTACTGATAGTGATGATGATGATGCATTTATTGACCCTGAAGCATATATAGACGATGAAGATTAATATTATAGTTCATGTTAGGTATTCCATTTTTTTATGTCCATGATGATACACTTAAATTATATACATATTATTATTCATGTCAGGTATTCTTTTTTTATGTTGTACTAATTTCGTTTACTCTTTGTCATTGCAGGTGTTGACAGATGGTGGGCGCGGGTCGAGAGCCCTCCGAGGCTCCTTCCTCGGTGCGTGGTGGGAGGGGTAGTTCCATTCCACCCTAGACCCTCCGGAGAGCGCTAGATCTCAGTATGCAGACACCACCGGCGGTCGCTTCTTCTTCGGCCGGGAGAGGTCGGGGGGGGGGGGGGAAGAAGGAGAAGGCTAGTAGAGGTGGACGTGGCGGCGGGAGAGGTAGGAAGGCTGCCGCTATGCCTTCCTCGCCGCCACCCCCAGCTGATTCACCTGACCACAGGACTACTCCGTCTGAGATGGAGCCGCCTGAGGTGGACCCGTGTTGGACCCCGGTCCACGAGCCTCGGGCCGACGAGCTTTCGCCCCATGAGACTCCGGTCCCAGAGGCTCCGTCCCACGAGACTCTGGATCAGGCTACGTCGTAGCCGAACCAATTGGGGGACTGGCCGGAGTTGAGTGGCCATGCTGATGGTGGCCAGGGTGGCTATAGTTCTGATAGCTATAGTGAGAGGGAGCGGGTTGAGGGGGGCAATGTCTACCAGCGTGGTGGTACAAAGCTCCCGCCCACCCCGGCGACCCTTGACCAGAGGTGGTTGATTACGCCTGATGGGGAGAAGTAAGTGCATTTACTCTTTTTTAACCTTTTTCCTTCATGTTTCTTCGAATAACTAATGCGTTAGCCTTGTCATACTGCAGGTCTTGGAAACACGGTCATGGTGTCCGCAGACCCAACACAGTCCTTGGTGTGATTTGTCGCCAGAGCTTCCCGGGGTGGGTCACGTTGCCTGGTGAGGGCCAGGTTCCAGAGCTAGGAATGACCTGGGAGCACTACTTGGCTGCCCCGGCCCCGCCGGGGGAGAGGATCGGCGGTGTCGAGTGCCACACGGTGGCCGACGTTGTGATCTAGACATTTTGGGTAAATTTTCCTCTCTCGTCTACGTTGTGTTTTCTTGTTTGATTGGCAACCCTAGTGATTGTACTAATCCGTGTTTTCTTGTTTGATTGCAAACCTTCTACAGGTGTGCTGAGGGACAGGAGGAGGCCGCGGCTCGGGTTATCGATGCCGAGTGCAGGCGCGTACTTCAAAACTGGCGGAGCGGGGCTCGGACGCAGGCTACTCGAGACTACTTCGCCTCGACTGGTATTAGGATGCCCAAGTCGAAGTGCCGCACAAAGTATCTGAGTAAGGAGAAGTACATGAAGGTAATTACCTATTCTTAAGGCCTTGTATTTAGTTTCCTTGATTTGATTCGTAGGCGTAGAGCTCAAATTTCTCTTACTTAACTTAGGTGCCCCCGAGATGGTGTGCGGATAGGTTAGATTGTTGGGAGGCGTTGGTGGATGAGTGGTGCTCTCCCCAATGGCTATCCACCCACAATAATGCAAAGGATCGGCGTGGCAAAATGAGCGGTGTGCCACACCATCAAGGCAGCGTCAACCTATATCAGTACGGGGATAACTGGGTATGTTGTTTGCTTCATGATTCATGCAAATTCATTCTTCATGCTAGCTTGAGCCTTTAACTAATACTTTGTTCCTCTCTTTTAGGCGCGGCACAACAAGACGGATGTGCCAGAGCTGTTCGACCTCTATGCCATGGCCCATAGTGCCCCGTATAAGAAGGACAAGGCATTCTCTGAGTCTGATCTCGATGATCCAAAGAACTTCACCAACCGCGCCTCCCACAACAAGCTCGTGAAGTACAGAGACGAGGGGAAGGCGAGGAAAGGGCTGGACTTTAACCCGAGCCAGCCTATTGATCCAGAGCTGGTGATGATATCTGGTGGCGGGAGGCACCATGGCTTGTTAGCCATTGGGGATGGACTGATACGTTGTACTAGCACTCTCCCGCAGATCAAGAGGTGCCAGACGAGCTCCGATCCTGAGATAAGGCCTCGTCCACGGCCAATGGATCTCGAAATCAAGGTTAGTTATACAGAATCAGATACCTTTCCTCCATTACATTATGTGTGCGGCCGTCGATGATTACAATGCTAAAGAGGAGTGGTGTTGCAGGCTGCTATTGAGGAAGAGAGAGCTAAGACCCAGGAGCTTCTGGCGGAGGAAAGGAGGCAGGCGGCGGAGAGGGAGAGGGAGATTGAGGAGAGGACGGCTAGGCTTTTGGAGGAGGAGAGGAACCGGAATGACTTGGCTAACCGGGCCATATACGAGCTCTTCACGGTAAGTTTCTTCTGCATATTAGCTAAATCATGCACGTAATGTTCCTTTCATTAGTAACTAATATGACTGACTCGTCAAAACCAAATGTGCAGTCCATGTGCGAGAAGAACGGTCAGACCCCTCCACCGATGCCAGTCATTGCTCCGGCGGGCACGGTGAGTTTCATTTGAATGGACATTACTTATTAGTCTTCACATTTGAGTTGCATCATGCTAACGAGACATTGCAAATGATCTTTAATTTGGTGCAGCATAACTCCCAACAAGCATCAACGTCTGCCATTGGCGCGAGCAAGAACCCCGATCCTCCTCCGTCTGCCACTACCACGGGCAAGAACCCTGATCCTTCACCTAGGGGTTGACGGTAAGTTTTGCCTAGTGCTTTGCTTAACAAATGCATACTTAGCTTAAGAAATGACCTATTTAGCTCTAAAATGACCTATACTTAGCATTTATTCCTCCAAAATGACTTAATATGCTTAGCTAGCTCCAAAATGACATAATATGCTTAAGAAATGACCTATTTAGCTCCAAAATGCTATAATATGCTTAGCTAGCTCAAAAATGACATAATAACCTTAATTAGCTCAAAAATGACCTATTTAACCTAGGATAGCTCTAAAATGACCTATACTTAGCATTTTTTCCTCCAAAATGACTTAATATGCTTAGCTAGCTCAAAAATGACATAATAAGCTTATTAGCATCCAAAATTGACCTATTTAACCTAGGATAGCTCTAAAATGACCTATACTTAGCATTTTTTCCTCCAAAATGACTTAATATGCTTAGCTAGCTCAAAAATGACCTATTTAACCTAGGATAGCTCTAAAATGACCTATACTTAGCATTTTTTCTCCAAATGACTTAATATGCTTAGCTAGATCTAAAATGACATAATATGATTACGAAATGACATATTTTAGCTCCGAAATGACTTCATATGCTTAGCTAGCTCCAAAATGACATAAGAACTTTTAGTTCCTAAATGACCTTACTTAGCATTTTTTACACCAAAATGACTTAGTATGCTTAGCTAGCTCAAAAATGACATAATAACCATACTTAGCTCCAAAATGACCTATTTTACAGATATAAGTTGCATCATATTAATCTTCACATTTTAGTTGCATCATAATAATCTTCTTCTTCTAACTTTCTTCTTTCCCATTTTGTAGATTTGCTTCAGATCACGGAAGCTTGGGTTGATGGAGTGCTTGTCTTTAGTTTTTGTTTTGACTTTGTGAAACTTGCTACCTATGATGAAACTGCGTAATATTGATGAAACTATGTATATGTATGGATGAAATTTGCTACTATTGGTAACATGTGTTGGATATATATGTGTTCATGACTATTGGTAATATGTGTTGAATATGCTATATTGGTCATATATATATATATATCTATGTTTGATTTTCTGTGAAAATGAATTGATATAAGAAAAAACAAAATTAAATGAGGCAATATAGGCACTTTGCCATCTGCTGGCCGATGGGAAAGAGCTTTGCCATCCGCTGGCAGATGGCAAAGAGGCCACGTGACAGCAACCTGTGGAGCGCTCGTTTGGCCTATTTGGTCTCTTTGCCATCCGCCAGCAGATGGCAAAGAGCCTGCATCCTTTGCCATCCGCCGGCAGATGGCAAAGAGCCTGCATCCTTTGCCATCAGCTAGCGGATGGCAAAGAGCCTGTAGCCTTTGCCATCAGCTGGGAGATGGCAAAGAGCCTGCAGCCTTTGCCATCTGCTGGCAGATGGCAAAGCACGCCGTTAGCCTCCTAACGTGGCTAACCCCGTTCCTCTGCCATCCAGAGGCTTTGCCATTGGCCAGCTGATGGCAAAGGCTACAGGCTCTTTCCCATCTGCCAGCAGATGGCAAAGAAGCCTTTACCATAGTTTATTCAGCCGGCCCTTTGCCATCCGCTGGCAGATGGCAAAGCCCTTTGCCATCAGCCGGCCGTGCCTTTGCCATCTGCCATGGCAGATGGCAAAGTGCCTGATTCCTGTAGTGTCTAGCGCGGCGTGCCCGTAGTTGCAAGTTGACGCCCCTTGAGATGCCGACGTTGAAGGGCACTCGGGTGGCTGCAGGTGCGCTGCTATGACCCGGTTGGTCAATTTTTTTCGGGCAGATGTTGCCAAGTGGATTTAGGGACAGGGTCCGGCTCTAAAACTTGAGTGAACACATGTTAAGCAACGCTCAAAGGCCTAAAAGTATGCCGCTTATGAACATTGTACACCAACTTAAATTCCTATATAATACTACAGTAGTAACTAGTACAGGTAGATGCCCGTAATTAGTTAAACAAATGTACGGGCGACACAGACACACACACTTAACTACTACTACTTCTCACATGCTGGCTAGACGTAATCGTTCTCTTTGTCATTCTTGTCGGCGGCACCCCACCATGCTTGGATCTCTGCCCAGCTCTCCTAAGCGTCGTGGTAGCTATCGCCGCGATCCTGGGAGGTGGAGGCATCGGGGCATTCTAGCCAGACGCTATCGTTCTCCTTCCTGGCCTTGTCGGCGACACCCCACCGTGCTTCGATCTCCACCGAGCTCTCCTGAGCAGCGCGTGCGTCCTCTTCTTTCTTGCGGCGGCGGGACTCTCTTTTCTTGAGTGCTCTCTGCCTTTTCCGCTCCCTCTGTGTGGCTCTGGCCACCTCTTGCTCTACCGCCCATTCGTCATGGGCAGTTTCAAAGTTAGCCCACGTAGGTGTGAGGTCGCGAGCGGTGATAAACTCGGCACGGCGGGATGCCATCGCTTCCTTACCATTTTGTGTGCGGTCGTGGGCGGTGAGGAACTCGGCACGGCGGGATGCCATTGCTTCCTTACCGGTTAGTGTGCGGTGTGGTGGCATGAACGACACTTGGAGAGAGCTCTGGGGCGGAGTGGCCAGACAAACGTACTTATAGTGCATTGGTTTGTCAACAGCTCAAGGACAAACGACGAAGGAAATTTGGATTCCCCTTCAATCCTGGTCATTTATTATCGCACACGGTTAATTTCCATAGCCTCTGGAAACTGTGTGCGCTTACCCTATTCTGGGTTGCTTTCTGAGTGGTCGCCAGCCCAGCCACGTGGATTGCACGCATGCACCGAGATTGAACGACATTCCACGTCCGTGTCATCACACCCGTGTAGCTGTAGCTGGGATTCGATGTTTCTGCGCTAGTACTACCTCCGTCCTAGTTTATTGGTCCCTTCACATTTTGTGCTAAATTTTGACTTTAGATTTACCTAACAAAATGTTGATGCATGTAACTACAAATAATATCACTAGGACAGCCCCGAGGCGGATGAGGAGGAGGCGAAGGCAATAGCCAGAGCGTCAGTTCTCGGGGCTCATGGCCGGACATGGTGGTCGGGCGCCGGTGATAATTTAGATTAGGTTTTAGTACGGTTTGTGTGAAAAATATAATGAATTTCGTCCCGTTTATAGGAAAAGTTTTTGAAATGTAACGAAATTCATCCCGTTAATATGAAATTTGCTTTGTTTGCATGAATTTCGTCCGGTTAGTTCATATAGTTGTCGAAAGGTACGCGGGCAGCATTGGATGGCATCCTCTGGCATCAGTGTCCGCAAACAAATGCCGATGTAACTTGTGGGTCAGCGCTGTAGATGCCCTAACCATCATGCTATAATCCCTAACAGCGCTCAATTTTTTTTCAGGGAACAATTATCCCTCAATCAAAATCAGATCGCCGATCGTGGATGTACATGGGGCATTCGGTCTCACACGGACTACTATCTTAGCAGTCGTTATGCATGGTGCCACGATCTATCACAATCGGACCCAGATCATGTATCCAGGTTTGAGATGCCACGTATACCAGATGGACGGCGACGTGTTCGACCCCGTGATGCTACCTGGGTGCGCATGAATACACTTGGAGAGTACTCGGTTTTCATTGGGGACAGCTACCCGGACAGTCATATCACGTTGCTATCGTGTTTCACACTCCTCCCTCGTAAGAGTGGAGATGCTTGCTTACATTAAAATGGAACAAGTGGAGATGTTGTACGACGCTGTTCATGTCCTCATCTATCCGCAGGAGGCGTGGTGAGCAATCTTCAAGTATCACCTTGTTTCAAAAAATCTTCAAGTCATCAAGTCAAGAAAAAAATCATCAAGTCATCAAGTCAAGTTAACAAAATCCTCAAGTCATCGGACGAATGAACCATCAGGACTTCGTTGAATCCTCTTATTCAACAAAACTTACCGCACCAGCTGTACTACTACCACACACGAAAACTGGACGGCACTATAGCACGTCATATCACTCAAACCCACTAGGCCAAACTAGACCACCTAACGCACGGGAAAGCCCCACCCACGTCATTTTGTTCAGGATTCCTTTCAATCGATCGCACGAACATAGCCTAGTGTAGTGTTTCCGTGTCGTGGGAGTGGAGATCTGTGCGACTGAGGGAGTTATGGACTAAGGGGTCCTCGGGGCGTCGGCCCATTGAATATGGGCCGGACTGGTGAAGCCGTATAGCGACAGGCGATCCACGAAGCCGTGGTGTGCCCTCCAAGTCAAGGATAGGCAGGATCTTTTTATCCCTTATTGTAATCTATCCCCGGTAAGCCTAACCCTACTAGTGTCTATATAAACCGAGGGTTGTAGTCTTTAGGGCTAGAGCTATATTCATCACCTCATCACCTTAGGGTTGAGCTCATGCTGATCTCGAGGTAGATCTACTCTGTAAACCATACTATACATCCAATATAATCAAGCAGGACATAGGGTATTACCTCTTCGAGAGGGCCCGAACCAAGGTAAACATCATGTTCATCATCCCTTGTTCCCCATCGATCTCAGATCCATAGCTCGGGACCCCTACCCCGAGGTCTGCCGGTTTTGACACCAACATTGGTGCTTTCATTGAGAGTTCCGCTATTGGATCACCGAAAGGATCGATCGCTCAACCAGTCGCTAGAGACCACACCCGTGCCGAGGGCTTCCCCGCCCCGGATCGTCTCTTCGTGTTCGGTGGCGTATTATTACGCGACGATCACACTGGTCGCCTCGACCAGATTGAAGGCTTCGCCCCCATGGAGGGACCCGCCGGCTTGGGGGCATCAACCCCGGGGCCAGTAGACCCAAAAGAATCAGATGTCTCCTAGGGTTCGGCCTTGAAGCCTGACTCCGACAGACCATCCACAAGATCCCCCGCCAAATCTCTGGAGTGTTCGGCACCCCCGTGTGCCCAGCCGGCAGACCACCTTGCAAGTCTATTCCTCGCAATGGGAATCTCCCTTATCAGGCCCACGGCCTATGATCAGGTCGGGCTTAAACCCGATGACCGAGAAATCAACACCCCTCCGGTCACGCACCTCATCGCCACCGTCGAAGAGGCCCAGGAGGGACCACATCCTTATAAGCTAAAAACAGTGTACACTCGAGTCTCTAGCTCGGAGTCAAGCACCAGCTCAGAAATACGTCCGGACTTAAGACCTAAATCAGTATCCGGCCTCGAGCCGATGCAGCCGCACATCAGTCCGGATCCGAACCCTCCGCGATCAAAACCGGACGCAACTCAACCTCCTATTGAGGATAATCCGGGCCCACCATAGGTGGGAATCCCAAAAAAATTCCCACCCACCCACCATGCAAAATACTCCCAGGATTTGGGAAATCCGGACATATGGGACCTCATGAATGTCAAACAGCTGCCAAACGAGACAGTCCATCATTATTGGGCTAGATTTCTCCTTGTAAAAAACAGGATGGCATCTTCCTGCGACAAAGAGGTAATCAAAGCTTTCCAGTTCACCTGCAAGGACGAGGGCATTTTGAACGCCCTCGCTCGTCGCCGATTTCAAAGCTTCACCAAACTATCAGACATGGTACACAAGTATTGTGCCATGGAAAACACGTGGAGGGCGCAACAGATGAACATGGGGTCACCGCCCGCCGTGCAGCACGGAAAGTCTTGCGTTAAACGAGCATACACACATCAGTCGCCGGAACGTGAGCCCGATGAAAAGAAAACCAGACCTAGATCAGTGCTGGACGAGTTGCTGGATAAACCGTGCCCAATACACTCGGTCTTGCTAGACGCAAACCCAACCCACAGACTTCGAGCCTGTTGGGTGGTAAGACAAGTGGCCAAATATGGCGAGCCAATATTGGGCCTTACACCTCCAGATAAGTAGTCCGCGGCTTCACCACAGGACCAGAATGTCCTTACGGTATACGAAACGTTCGCCTCAAACAATAAAAGGAAAAAGGCTCTTCGAGAGCTCAGCCAGATATATCAAGTGACGGTCGCACAGCCATGGGCAGCCGTGACTATTACCTTCGATGAGAAGGACGAGCCAAGTCCACGTAGCAACCACGCACCAGCCTCACTTGTCCTCGACCCCATTGTCGATGGTTTTTGGCTGACTAAAGTGCTGATGGACGGAGGCAGCGGCCTCAACCTCATCTACGAGGATACTCCCGACAAGATGCAGCTCAACAGATCTCGCATCGAACGCAGCCACACCACATTCCAAGGTATAATACCCGGTAGGGAGGCACACTGCTCGGGACGCATAACCCTGGACGTTGTGTTCGGCACACCCGATAACTATAGATCCGAACCCTTGCTATTTCACATTGTGCCCTTCCACAGCGGATATCACGCCCTCCTAGGACGTGAGGCATTCTCGAGATTTTAGGCCATACCACATTACGGGTACATGAAACTCAAAATACGAGGGCCCAATGGGGTAATCTAACATAAAAGCGACCCAAGCAAAGCCTTACGAGCCAAAAACAAGACGGCATCCCTCACCCTAGAGGCACTATCCGAAGCCCTCGTGGCCAGAGAGTTGACAGCACTACGCACTACGGTCGACAGTGATGATGTGGTCCTCAGTAAAAGACAAAAATCCACATCATTCAAGCCAGCAGATGAAATAGTAAAATTTCAAGTGCACCCAACAGATCCCAATAAAACGGCATCCATAGGAGCACCACTAGACCCCGTAGTCGAAGAGGCATTAAGAACGTTCCTGCATGAAAACTGGGAAATATTCGCCTGGCACCCCTCAGACATGCCGGGAATCCCCCACAGGCTGGCAGAGCACAACCTAAACATCTTAAAAGGCTTCAAGCCGGTGAAACAGACTCTACGTCGGTTTTTCGAACCCAAATGGCAAGCCATGGGCGAAGAACTCACAAAACTGCTGGAGGCCGGATTCATCCACGAGATCAAGCACCCCGAGTGCTTAGCAAATCTGGTTATGGTACCCAAAAAGGACAAGTCCTGGCGGCTCTTTTTCGGTTTTAAAGACCTTAACAAGGCCTGCCCTAAGGACCCTTTCTCCTACCAAGGATAGACCAGATCATCGACGCCACAGCCGGACACGACTCGCTATGCTTCCTTGACGCGTACTCCAGATACCTCCAGATCAAGATGAAGGAGTCCGACCAGGCGGCAACTGCATTCATCACTCCTTACGGGCCTTTCTGCTTCAACACCATGCTGTTCGGGCTGAAAAACGCAGGAGCCACATACCAATGCATGATTCAAGCATGCCTCAAAAACCAAATTGGCAGAACGGTCGAGGCGTACGTGGATGATGTGGTTGTCAAAACCAAAAACATCGACCAGCTGATAGACGACCTCCACCAAACCTTCGACAACTTGCGAGCCTATGATATACGACTCAACCCGGAAAAATGCGTCTTCAGGGTCCCTGCCGGAAAGTTGCTCAGATTCATCGTCTCCCATAGAGGAATCGAGGCCAACCCGGCAAAAATTAGTGCGGTATCCCAGCTCGCAATACCAACAGAGCTCAAGCATGTCCAGAAATTGGCCGGATGCGTGGTAGCTTTGAGCCGCTTCATATCTCGCCTCAGAGAAAAGGCGCTCCCACTCTACAGACTGCTTAAAAAAACCAAGAACTTCAAATGGACAGACGAAGCAACTGCAGCGCTTTAGGAGATTAAAACACTTCTCGCTGGCAACCCTATCCTGGCCGCACCTAGCGTCGGCGAGCCCATGCTACTATACATTTCAGCCACAAACCAGGTGGTTAGCGCGGTGCTCGACGTGGAGTGAGAGTCTGAGGGCCACAAGTTCCAAGTCCAGAAGCCGGCCTATTATGTGTCCGAGGTACTTACGCCATGCAAATCACGATACCCCCACTATCGAAAGTTAGCTTATACGGTTTTTATGGCGTCCCTAAAGCTACGACACTACTTTCAAGAAAGTTCTGTCATAGTGGCGTCAGAGGTCCCCTTGAATGATATAATCAACAACAGGGACGCCATGGGCCGCATCGCCAAATGGGCCATCGAGCTCCTTCCCTTCGAGATAACAAACAAACCACGTCGAGCTATTAAATCTCAGGTACTGGCCGATTTTATAGCCGAATGGACCGAAGCCGAACTACCCCAAGAGTACAGTACATATTCGGACTGGGCGATGTATTTCGACGGCTCAAAAATGTTAGCCGGACTGGGGGCCGGGGTCATCCTAATCTCCCCTATAGGCGACACTGTTCGTTATGTCCTACAAATAATGTACATGGACTCCAACAACGCAGCCGAATAGGAAGGACTACTACATGGTTTTCGTCTGGCCACGTCATGGGAGTGCAGCGCCTCGAAGTAAGGGGAGATTCAAACATAGTGATCTCTCAAGTCAACGGCGAATTCTACGCCAAGGACCCAAAGATGGCGGCATACAGAAATGCGGTTCTCCGGATATCGGCCCGATTCGAGGGCCTAGAATTCCACCATGTCTCTAGGGACAGCAACCAAGCCGCAGACGTCCTCGCCCGCATGGGTGCCAAGCGTGACCCGGTTCCCAAAAACACTTTCCTCGAGCGGCTCTTCAAGCCCTCCGTAGTATGGTAGGACGGTGATGCCGGCGCACTAATAATTGAGCCCGCTCACAATGTTTCCCCGGAAAAGGAGCCCGACGGCCATATCATCGGCGGCTCCGCACTCAAGGAAACACCTTCCGCCCACGAAATCACGGCCGTAATTGCCCCCTGGACAGAACCTCTGCTCGCCTACCTCATTCAACAACAGCTCCCGGAGGACCAGACGGAGGCACGACGTATAGTCCAACGCTCTAAAGCATACAAGGTCCATGAGGGCGAGCTTTACAAAAAAAGCACCACAGGAATCTTACAAAGGTGCATCTCCAAAGAAGAGGGGCATCAACTCCTGGCAGAAATACACGTGGGCATGGGCGGCCACCACGCGGCAGCTCAGGCCTTGGTCAACAAGGCTTTCCTAGAAGGATTCTTTTGGCCTACCGCCCGTGAGGATGCTCGGGCTCTCGTCCAACGTTGTGTTGGATTCCAGCTGTTCGCAAATCAAAGTCACATGCCCCCCACAGCTCTTCAGACGATACCGATAACATGGCCTTTCACGGTCTGGGGTCTCGACATGGTCGGGCCACTCAAAGGGGGCACTAAGAAAAAGAAGTACCTATTGGTCATGGTCGACAAATTCACCAAGTGGATTGAGGCAAGGCCCACCACTTCGGCAGAATCCGGACTGGTCGTCGACTTCTTATCTGACGTCGTACACCGTTATGGTGTCCCCCACAACATAATTACCGATAATAGTACCAACTTCACCGCCTAGGAAGTCAAAGACTGGTGCGGCAAAATGGGCATTAAGCTCAATTACGCTTTGGTGTACCACCCACAGACCAATGGACAGGTCGAACGGGCCAACGGGCTCATTATGAGCGGCATCAAGCCTCGCCTAGTCCGATCACTTGAACAATCAGATTGCCATTGGGTCGAGGAACTCGATTCCGTATTATGGGGGCTGTGCACTACTCCCAACCAATCAACCGGATACACACCATTTTTTATGGTATACAGTGCGCAAGCCGTTTTCCCATGCGACCTCATCCATGACACGCCTAGAGTGTGCATGTACGAAGAAAAGGAAGCCGAGTTGGATCGGCAGGATGACTTGGACGCTCTCGAAGGAGAACGGGATATAGCTCGGGCTGGATCCGCACTTTATCAGCAGCAAGCACGGCGCTACCAAAACCGCGAAGTCCGGGCAAAGACATACAACATGGGCGACCCCGTCCTCCGGCTCCTCGAAAAGCAGAAGCATAAGCTCTCGCCCAAATGGGAGGGCCCGTACATCATTGACGAAGTACTTACAGTAGGAGCATATCACCTTCACCGCCCGTCCGATGATCGCCTCGAGCCGAACCCGTGGAACGCAGCCCGGCTGCGGCTTTTTTACGCCTGAGTTAGACATCGTCACCCGCGTACATCCTCACCTCTCTTTGTTTTTTCCTTTATTTTGGACATGGCAGGCGTTCGGCTAAACCGAACCATACCAAGCTAATACCGTATACATCATTGAATGTAACACCCAGCTTTGCATGGGGGCTCCCTTAGAGGAGCCGAATAATATAATCAATATAGATCGCATTCATTTCGATTACAGCCTTCTCATATCTTTCAAGCCAAAATATGCACTTATTTGACTCAAGATCTTTGCCAAGCTGGGTTGCCTGGCTCCTGTGCTTACCCCTACATTCCCGATTATTCGGCTAGGGAGTAAAGGGAGCACCTCTGCGACTGTTACGACCGGGTCATCCGGGACCGTACCTCAGACGGGTGAAGCCAAAAGCTAGCGTTCTTACATAATACAATAAGTCGGCCTAAGGGAAGTGAATATAGCCTCCTGCTTATCACCAGGGTTTTTTCGCAGCCATTGGTCTCCGTTGATCTCACCTATCCGGACTATAATTTTACCTGAAGAAAGGAACCTTTGGAGGAACTATTTTCATCGAAAGATGTTTCTTACATCAAACAGTAATATAACATAACTCTCCGCACATGTTTCGTCCGTTCGATCCAGATGGCCGGATTGCCTGGTACCCGAAGTGTTGCCTTGTTTCCCAAGGCACGTAGTATGAAACACTTCCCGATCACTGATTGGGGAGGTAGAAGCCGATGGCCGGTTAAGACAACATTCTTTTAAAATAAGAACACGGATTAAGCTCGGTCAACGTAAAGTACATAGATATATACAATTGACAGAACTACTCTTGATCGACATTGTCTATCAATTGCTCTAAAGCACAATCCTTCTGAGAATAGCGAGTGGCTAGCATCACATCATCATACACCAAGCTTAGAGGTATCTCTCGGCCGTCAGGGTCCACTAGACCAACCTGGACCATATGCTCCGGGTCTAGCTTGGTGAAACGGGTCTTTACCATAGCCCACACCTCGCGCGCTCCTTCTCGGCAAGACGAGATCTTCCATAATTCAAACCTTCGCCGAGCTCCCTTAAAGCAACTGGCTAGTTCACCATATTCTCTGGCGGCACATCTAACGGCCATAATGCCTTCGCCATGCTCTTCATGGCTTTCCGGGCCCTCTCGTAAGTCTTCGACAGCTCCTTTAAAAGGTTCCCGTCATAGGTGCTGACTTCTTCCTCGGGCCGCCCAGTCAGGAGACCTAACAAGTAGGTGTTGCATATTGTCATTAAAATGCTAATGGTACTTGCCAACGGAGCAGTAAGATCGGTGCTTACCAAATATGCCACCTTTCAGCCTCTGGTTTTCCTCCAAGGCTTGTGCTAGTTGAGTTTTCAAACTCTCAATTTCCTCGGCTTTCCGCTGATTCTCTGCCTTGAGCTCATTTTTCTCCTCGTGACTTCGCGTCAGCACTCGTTTACTAGCCTCCAGCTCCTTCTGCAACCTGCTTACAGCTCCCGCGGCTGTATGGAGAAAAAGGTGTTAATGCATAGAATAAACTGTATACCTTTCTACGCGTTGTGAAACAGTTTTTTCCACTTACTGGACAATTCCCTGTTGGCTTTTCGAGCCGCGTCCAGTTCGGCCTTGGTTTCGACCAACTGTGTCCGGCTTACCTCAACGTCCTCGGATAGCTTTTTGCTCTGCTCACTTGCGGCCTACAAAAATCATATCATTAGAAATCCTTAACTCGGCCGTCCCGCCCAAATTAAGGCTTGGGGGCTAGTTGGTTAGGGAACATGATCTGCTTTCAAGCTATTTTAGTTACATACCTGCACTCAGGTGGCAAAAAGGCCGGCGATCCCTTCAAGACCTGTCTGGGCCACTCCAAGGTACGCATCCACCAAATTAAAGGCACTAAAATCCTGGTCAGCAAAGGCAGTATGACGTAAAGTTTCCCTCCAGCGGCGATGATTCTTTACGCTCTCGACTTCGAAGTTGGTGACCGAAACATCATCAGAATCCGCCGGAGGTTCGCCGGCTGCCGCGTGTTCGGGGGAAGCTCCGGCTTGTGCCGAAGACTTAGGACCGGAGCTGCGATTCAGCGCACCCAGGGAATCTTTGGACTGATGCAGGGGCATACTTCTTCTGCAAAATTAAGCAAGCTTTAATAAAAGGGTGTTAAAAGCAACCCTCGCTGTAATTCCGAAATACGTCACCTGTAGGCCAAGGAGGCAGGTGCTTCCGCATCGGTGGAGGCCTTCTGCTTTGATCTCCCATTAGGGGCCGAAGCTGGCACGGTCCGCACTCCTCCCAAGATGGTTTGACGCGTAGTACAATGACCTTTGGGAGCAGAAGTCAGCACATGGGGAATAGCGCGAGATGAGTGCCCTGTTTGGGAGAGGGTCTTCTTTTCACTTACTGTGGAAGAGGGAAGAGCCCCGGGGTGATCGGCTGTCAGAGCGACCTTGGCGCCATTAAGGCTCTCCTGATAAAACATCCCGTCTTCAAAATCAATCGACGTCTCTGGGTTGTCATGATACCCTGGATCGTCGTCACGAGAATGATCCTCCGGTTGAGGAGGAGGGCAATTAATGGACGTAACTTGACGCCTCCATCCCTATTCAAATACAACCAGTCAGAGTTTGGGCGTAATCCGTGAGCTCAAGACAGTGGATTGTGGCTTACCCAGTCCGCCAAATTGTATCCGGATCAACCTTCCCGGATACTCATTCGAGCAAAATCTGCCTCCTCTCCCTTGAAAAGATCGGCCAATATTTTGGCCAGAGCCGCCTTATTGTCTGGCCCTTGTCGCTGGTAGCGGGTTACATCGTTAGTCCCATTATAGCACCATAAAGGATGACCCCTTTGTTGGAGGGGTTGCACGCATCGGGTAATGGTGATGGCCATCACTCCGATCATGGTCAGCTTACTGCTAGTTAGCAACCTGACCTTGGCCACCAACGAACGCACCTCTTCGCTGTCCTGTTGGGAAGGTCCTTTGGGCCACCAGTTGAACCGCTTTATAGGCGGGTCGTTTGAGTATTCGGGCAACCCTTGCCAAATTGGATCGATGAGGGGAACGTCTTCAATATAAAACCACTCCGAGGTCCATCCTTCGGGAGCTTTTCGTGGGGTTCCAATTGGGTACCCTGTCCCAGCTATCCGCCATACTTCGGCGCCGCCCACCTCGAATATGGATGCTCCCTGGAGGCGAGGGACAAGACAGAAATACTGCCTCCACAAGTCGAAGTGGGCCTCGCAACTCAAAAATATCTCGCAAAGGGCTACAAAGCTAGAGATATGCAATATGGACCCTGGGGTGAGGTTGTGGAGCTGGATCCCATAGAACTCCAACAAACCCAGTAAAAAGGATGGATAGGAAAGCCCAAACCTCTTATAAGGAAGGGCACAAGACATACCCTCTTCTCCTTACTCAGAGCGGGGGAGTTCTCCCCGAGGGCGCAGCCATCGACGGAGATGAAACCGGCGTGGACGGGAACCAAATCTGCCGGAGGGAGGAAAACACTGTGTCTGCAAGCGCCTCAGCTCAAGGTGTGAAACTGAATAGCTCGACCAATCGCCTAGGAGAGGGCCGTGCGGGTGCGAGGATGAACCTGGGAGGTCGGCCATGGCGCTGGGGAATTTCTTCGGTGTCGTTCCTTGTGAAAGGGGGGAGGTAAACTGTCCCCCGCGCCTTTGGATCTATAAATGGGCATCTTACCTTGAAGCTGGAAGGACGGTCTTGTGGAAAGATGGCATTGGGCCGCACGCCTTCTGAAAAGGTGCATGAAGCCCTTGCCCCGAGGAATTGCATTAAACTCTAATGGCCCACCTCAATCTCGAGATATCTTCGGAGCCCAGATTCTTGAAACTGTCCGGGCCCAAGCACATTAGTTCGGGTTCCGGATAGAGTTCGACGAGATTGATACGGCTCCAAACTGAATAAAGGAATGGAAGAACTCATCTCGCAAGCCGATGATATGAAGATTCCAGACGACAATCCCCGGCATTTGAGGCTAGTTCGGGGGCTACTGAGGGAGTTATGGACTAAGGGGTCCTCGGGGCATCGGCCCATTGAATATGGGCCGAACTGGTGAAGCCGTACAGCAACAGGCGATCCACGAAGCTGTGGTGTGCCCTCCAAGTCAAGGATAGGTAGGATCTCTTTATCCCTTATTGTAATCTATCTCCGGTAACCCTAACCCTACCGGTGTCTATATAAACCGAGGGTTGTAGTCTTTAGGGCTAGAGCTATATTCATCACCTCATCACCTTAGGGTTTAGCTCATGCTGATCTCGAGGTAGATCTACTCTGTAAACCATACTATACATCCAATATAATCAAGCAGGACGTAGGGTATTACATCTTCGAGAGGGCCTGAACCTGGCTAAACACCGTGTTTATCGTCCCTTGTTCCCCATCGATCTCAGATCCACAGCTCGGGACCCCTACCCCGAGGTCTGCCGGTTTTGACACCGACAGCGACCGTACGTGCACATGGTTTTAACTTTTTAGTTAAAATATTTCCAAAATGTAAACATTTGCCTTCGGTTTGTATGAAATCCAGTCGGGTTTGCATGAAATCCGACCTTGTTTGCACGAATTTCGTCCGGTTGGTTTGATTTGTTTTGAAACTTATTGCAGCTGGCGTTTGATGGCTGCCTCCCGCATCCGTGTCTACGGATGGATGCGGGAGGTTTTTTGCGGGTTGCCATTGGAGATGCCCTAATGTGAATGTATCCGTGAACCAGCTCTTTAAGTTTGATGTGAATGTTGAACTTGGAATGCATCACGTCTGTACATTAATGTATAATTGTGGACTATTGTCTGATTAATCGCTAAGCCAAGTACTACTATGAACTACTCGCTCGGTACGTGAAAAATTCTACATCTAGCATTACAAAATTTTCCAAGCTATAGGTTGCATGTCTATCCTTAATTACAGCATGCAACAACCTTCATTTAATTTTCTTCTCTCAACGGGCACATGCACACATAAGTCTGCTACTTTTGGGTGTTAATTATGCCATGGAGTTCCGGTTCCTCTTGGTCAATGTGTAAATCTCTATGTACAGTCTTTCACGGATGGAGGGAGTAGTGCACATGCCAAGTTCACTGGGCTGCCGTGTTTCACACTCCTCCATCGTAAGAGTGGAGACAATAGCTTTCATCAAAAATAAAAAAATGAATAGTATAAAAGAGCACTGACATTATACCGCTCGGTTTCCTTGCTCGTCCTTGATATCGGAAAGAATACTTTCATTCGCCGACATGTGGGACGTTGACCATCCTGGTCCACTTGCCATGCACCAAAATTTAGAGTGCACCACACAAAACTGCATGGGAGACTCACCCCAGTCGTGGCGCCGCAGTAATAATGACTAATGATTCGTCAAATCGCAAGCCCAACTTTTCCCACTGTAAGCTGCTCGAACGAATGAACCATCATGACTTCATTGAATCCTCTTCTTCAAGAAAACTTACTGTACCAGTAATACTACTACCACACGCGTAGACTGAACGGCACTGTAGCACGTCATATCACTAAAACCCACTAGGCCAAACTAGCCCGCCCAACGCCTGTACGTCTCTGTACTGCTATGATTTTGTTGACGACTAAAAAGAAATGGAGGGCCTTTCTCTCTCTCTCTAGGATCCCTCTCCATCCCACAACCCCTCTCTAGCACACGTACACACTCTTCGTAGCCACTCCGAAAGTACGATGTCAATACACATTCACGCTTCCAGAAAAAAATTACACATTCACACGTGTTACAAGTAGTACGTGCCAATTTTGTTCCCAATGCTGGCTATTAATGTATAATTGTGAACTATTGTCTGATCGATCACTAAGCCTGCAATTTTAGGAGCTTGGGCTATTGGCCGATTGACGACCAGACCTATAAGCGTACAACAAGCTGATCAGCCCTAACGTTTCTCTTCGGTGAGTGTTTGCAAGTACTATTTCTTGCACAGTAGCTAGCCTAGTAACACAGTGTGGAATCAGTCGAGGTTTGACACCAAGAATCATCAAACAAGCCATGCTTATATGATAAATAGTTCAAACTTACGTCTAAGCACTCATGCCATATATTACATCTAAAGCTGGCGAGCATACATCTGTTTCCATAACTCAGAGAGGGTTCGCATGATTCACTATCAAACAAAAAGTAGCAAGTACCACCCACACAAGAGAGTGCACTAGCCCTAAGATGGTTTGATAACACGCATCGGTCTGGTAATTAAACACAATGCAAACTACATTGAAAGATTAGCGCGACCAACTATTTCTTGTCATCGATCTCTGGGGCAATGTCCACAGGAGGGACAGCGGCATGGGAATCGATCTCTGGGGCAATGTCCATAGGACGGACAGCCGCATGGGAATCGATCTGGCGATGTCCACAGGACGGATATCGGCATGGGAATCGATCTCTGGGGCGATGTCCACAGGACGGACAGCGTCATGGGAACCGATCTCTGCGGCGATGTCCACAGGACGGACCGTGACATCGGAATCATCAAGGACGTCCACCGACACCTGCACAACCCTAACATATTAGCAAGCACATTCCAAATAATCAAAAACCACAACTATGGTAAGCCAATTTTTTACCTTGTGCAGCTCACCGGGGGATCCCATGATTCCCATCCCTCCGGGGGCCATCTCCTCGAAGGGGGCGATCACCTTGCCAGGGAAATACTGCTTCTCAATGGCGACTATCTCCTCAAACCCGGCCTTGCGCCTCTCATAGGTGGCCATTAGAGTTTCTGGGGTAGGCACGATGGGGCCCTTGCTGTTCTTCTTGCTTTCTTTGTTCAGGAGTTCGTCCGCCAACGTTGTCAACTCTTTGGCCAGTGCTTGTTTCTTGGAGTTCTTCGTCTCCATGGGATGGCCTGCCAACATCGCCAACTCGTTGGCCAGTGCTCGCTTCCTGGAGATCTCTATCTCGAGTGGGTTGTCCGCTGGCAACTCTTTGCCTAGTGCTCCAGGATCCATCAATAAACTGACAAACAAAAAGCAATCAAAAGGAAACCATAATCGCAATGAAAACAGGAAAAGAATAGGCAGTGAGAATCGGTCGGTGCTTCGCAAAAAGAAGATTATTGGAAAGAAAATAGAGTAGCATCACTGATTCGCCGACCTTTCCTTCATCGCTATAGAAGAAAAATGGCAGGAGTGAGTAGCCTGGAGTGAGGTTTTCTTCAAGATAGGGGAGAAAGGGCGTCAACGAGCGTTCCAGTGAAATGATGGTTTGCTTCATCCCGTCCAACTTCGAGGCCACTTTACCACTGCTGGTAAAGGTGTGGGTTTTGTGATATGATGGGTCATGATGGCCACTACGGGTGGTAACTGGTGAGTCTCAACTGCAGCACTTTGTTGTGATTTGGTGGATGGCACGTGGGCCCGGATGCTTGATGTCCCGCCAGTCCATGAAACAATGTAATGGAGCGGCTAGTCATAGAGTTTGGACGACAGAGGAGGAGCTGGCAATAGTAGTACTCCATAAAAACTGTACTCTCACATTTTGTTTTGAGGATTAACTGTACTCCTACATAGAAAATATAAATAATAATGCATGTTGGTGCAGCCCACGTTTTCGATAATTTGAGCCGTGGGCTTGTTTGCAAATTTTACGAGGCCGTGGTTGTTCACTTAACGGGGGGTCTATTACGTGACATGAACAATACAAAGTGCGACCTGGCATACCGAATAGGGCTGGAACAAAAGCTCGTAGCTCGCGAGCTTAGTGAGCCCTCGATAGTTCGGCTTATTATGCTCGTGGGTCGCTTCTTAATGAACAAAGCCAATCATCAATTTCTTAATGAGCTGAATGAACGAGCTAACAAGACGCTAAGTTTGTTAGTAACAACACAACACATGTTTCATCTTACATGACAAAATTGTTAACGAGCGCCCACGACCTTAACGAGCTTCAAACGAACCGAGCCGAGTAGGGTATTTTGCTCGATAATCTTTCCGAGCTTATCGAGCTGAGCCTTAACGACCACGAGCTTAACGAGTACGAACTTAATGAGTGAAGCAGCTCATTAATCCACCCCTACACACCGCTTGGAATAAGCGGGTAGCTATCTCAAAAACCAATCAACAACTGAAAGAAAACGGTGACCTGGCACGTACACAATTTTAAACGATTGTTTTGATGGAGTGAAAAACGAAAACTACCCCACTATACATATATATATATATATATATATATATATATATAGGAAGGAGCCTCCGTGCTTGCTTGCTAGGGCTGCTCTATTCACACACTCTCATCCTCTTTAGATCTAAACAAGATAGTGATAGTAACACTGTCTTTCTATCCTCACCGCTAGTTACAGATCCAGACGCATCCCCTCCACCAGGGAAGGGGAGGAGGGGCAGCATTTAGGCTGTCGTCGACGGCGAGGGAGGAGACCCTCGGCCGTCCGCACCGTTATCTCTGGCTGAGCGCCGGCGCGGGAGGTCCTCCGATCCCTTCGCCGCTGCCCTAGTGTGGGCGGATCCGGCCTCCCGCCGCCCACCTAGCCACACCCCGACAACCTTCAGGTATATCTTCCTTCGAAACTGGCCTAGCTCTACTTCCCCAGCTTGCTATGTCACTGCATGTGCATCATTTTCTACCTCTCAGCCCCCCTCGTAGCTAGGCTCGATCGGATGGTCTAACGCCACCTATTTTTTTCTATTTTTAGAGGTAAAGCTACTTCATGGAGTCGAATCTTGTACTTGGTTCAAACAGGAAATAAAGGGGGAAAAGTTAGTATGTACGTACATATGACTTGGTACAAACAGGAAAGAAAGGGGGTGAAAGTAGCATAGACTGGCCATCCAACTGATCTCTTGGTCGAAAAGGGAAATATAGGGGAAACGCTGTACACAGTGGTATGACCAGGACTAGATTTGCTATCCACACATACAAATAGATGGCTAAAGTGAAAAAAAATGGGACCAACCCAGATATGTTGCTTGGATGTTTGTTTCTAGGGGCAACAAACTCTGAATCACCACTTTATGCCCCGGTTTAGGTACATGGTGCTAGACTACTGGTGCACCCACTGTCCCATGGCCTTATAGAAAATATTTAGTTGTTCTTAATCTAATACCCCTGGTAAAATGAAACCATGCCACTGTTATATGTCATGACAAGTTAAACCAATTATTTTTTCCAGTAATTGTTTGAGACTCTGACTGTTTCCTCTGTAGCTTTTTGTGCAAACAAGGATATCCATTTCACCTCGTTGATATTTGCGACCTTTTGGTGCACTGCACAAAACACTTCTTAAAAGAAGTGATTTTTGTGCAGTTTAACTGGAATGTCACACCAGAACTGTTGGTTCATTTCGGTGGAATTGCACAAAGGGAGATCTGTGTTCCAATCTTCATCCTCCATATTGGCACCCTAAACTTCCCTTAGGTAAGAATGATATTTAATGCATGTGTTCACCTCTATTTTGCAACTGCCATGAGCAAATAATGCTATTGTTTACTAGTACACTTGTACTCCCTCACTGACAAAACCAAATCTGACATGGAAGGCCAATCATGTGCTTGGTTTCACCAATTGGTGAGGAGAAAGAGAAACGGACCAAGAAGAGGAAGACGAAGAAGAAGAAGAAGAAGAAGAAGAAGAAGAAGAAGAAGAAGAAGAAGAAGAAGAAGAAGAAGAAGGAAATGAAGAAGATCACACGCTGGTACCGTCCTATGTTATCCTGACATCTTGCTAGTGGTATTGTATTGCTGTGTTGCTACTAGTATTAATTTACTTGAAGAAATGCACTTGTAGTACATAGGAGAGTAGTACTTGGCTTAACGACACATCATACTAATTAACTGGATTCTCGATGCATGTGTGACCTAGCTCTACACGATCAACACTGCCAAGGTGATCTTCCTGAAGTCGAGGCCTTAGTCGAGGCCATTCAAGGACTCCGGCAACGTCTGCCTTACATGTGAGACGATCCTGCAGGAACCCTTCCACTTCTGTTGTCTCTCCTGCAAGGTCACTTAATCAATTAGTAGCACCCATGCTGAATCATGTATGTGTGTGTGTGTCTGTGGAGGTGGACCATGTGGTGGAGCAGGGAGGGGATCTTTGTAGTGTCATGAGATAATAATGCTATTGTTTTGCATGTCAATTTGTTGCAACTGGTTCAATGAGGCAATGTTTTGCTATTGAATTGTCATCATGAATTTGATGCTACTGTTAAAGTAATATGCTATTGTCTTTCTATCCTTCCTCACTAAGCTAATGAAGGTTTCACCTTGTTCCTACTTGTGCAAACAGGGATCATGTTGTGCCAATCGTACATTTTAGTGGAACTGCACAAGAGGATACAAAGAACTGTATCCCAGCCAGTGCTTTAACTCTGCTGGAAGTTCTTGATAATCTTTCAATATAATCTCACTACTGGTAAACAATAGTGGTGTCAACCATACATTGGAAGTGCACAAAAATACATACTATTGAATGATTCCAATCAGTGCTTTATCATCTCTTCTGGGACTACTTGAATAAGCTTCCTTGCTCAGGTTGGTACTAGCCTAAGGCCTTCATCCAGATTAGTGTGTTGTCATCTCTATTTGTATTGTGCTACTATTTTGCTACTGTCATGAGAAACTCCTTTATCTTTGCACGTTAAATCTTTGCAACCTATGATTCATGGCAATGCTTTGAGTGTTGAGATAATTGGCACTGGCTAAATAAACTAATACCTCTCTTTAAGCAAGACTACTATGTTGCTAACTTTACCCATTAAGATAATGAGGATGCTTCTATTTTTAGTGCATGTTTCATCAACTAGTGCCACTATTATAGTAATCTTACTTTCTCAATATATGTGCCAACAAGGATGCTCGATTTTGGTGGAACTGCACAAAAACTTTGGGTGCTTTATTGCCTCGACTGGATCCTTCCTTTCCGGTCGGTCGCTTATCTCGGCTTCCAATCAAAGGAAATACTAATTGATATGCTTCCTAACACAGGTTGGTACCGGTCTTTATCCTGATTATTGTGCTTGTCATATGTATTGGTAATTTGGTATTGTGCTACTGTTGGCCTATTTCATAAAGGAGTGACTTGGAGACTGAACTCGCAGGCAAATCATTACATTGGGCGATTTCAGTAGAACTGCACAAAAAGATCAGATGGACAAATACTTATGCTGTTGCTATGTACTCCAAAGTTCACTCAGACAAGCATCGATGTAGACAAGAAGAAGTGCCAGAGTGAACGCCAACAATATTGCTTGGTGCATAGCCCAGAAAAATGAAGTCCAGTCTTTGGTCCCAACTTGTGCTTTTTGGTTATCGCCATGTATGCTGGTAGCGAACTGTATGGCATGGAGTCTAAAGATTCCAGACAAGTTGGTTGACGCATATACGCCAGGGATGCTCCATTTCAATTGAACTGCACAAAAAATTAGGGTGGTTCATTTTTTTGACCGCCTCCTTTATTGTTTGCAATGTAGAATTTTGGCGAGCTACATGACCAAGATGAGCCAGTAAACTACTTGGATGAGAGTAGTGGCCAAGTTGCTCAAACCTCTCGCGGCATGGAGGCCACTATCTTGAGGATAAACCTACAAGAAAAGTTGGTCTGTGCTGCCTCTTATGTACTCTAAAGTTTGCTCGTACAAGCATTAATTTTAGCAAGAAGTCCCACCGAATGAACACCATTTACCAGTATGTACCCTAGGTAATTAAAGTTTGTCCATGCATGATATTGGCTATGATACCTCAATCATTTGGATGTATAAACATGCTGAACTTGTGTATATCTGAATCTTTTTGTGAATGTTAGCTATGAATATTGTCTTGTGATCTATCAATCATTTGGATACATAGACATGCTGAACTTGTGTATATATGAATCTTTTGAGTTGTTGATTGTGAATGTTCGCTATGAATATGAACATGTCCTGTGCACCTGAGTTTGATACGAATATTTACCTTTTCTGTTGTACTTGTGTGTGAACTTGTGAGTGCCAACGGCACACCTTCGTCCCGAGAAGAATTGCACCTGCTTGTTAGGGTAGCAACGGCGCATCAGTTTTTTTTTATCTTTTTTGCACTGTCTCCCCCTCCCCGCTCAACCCCTACCGTAATGTTTTCGGCCTAAAAAGACATAGTACCACATTGTTTTTGGGCCTTGATGAAAAATCAAGTGCTGCGTTCTGTAGGTTGGGCCGCCCATCAAATGGGCTGCTCGTCCACCGCAGATGGGAGGCTAAAAATACATGTTGTATCATGCGGAGGTAAGTAAAAAAAGCCATCGAGAGCCATCCACTGAAAAAAAATTGCGTCTAATGTGCTCCTTCAGTCGCGCCGCCGGCCCCCTATTTAATCCAGTTCACTCCATTCCCCTACCGCTAGCATGAGACGAAAATTTATCTTCTTCCCCCTCGCGCTGCCGGGGGGTTGAATAAGTGCATCATCGAATCCAACACTGCTACTTCTTGAGCTTGCGTTGATTTTTCCCTTGAAGAGGAAAGGGTGATGTAGCAAAGTAGAGATAAGTATTTCCCTCAGTTAAGAACCAAGGTATCTGTCGTGGGAAACCACGGCCATCTATGGGGCCATCGGCCCCTTTGTGGTTTGGCGGGGGGAAGAGCGCATTGCACAAAGAGCAGAGAGCATAGCACAGCACGGCAGAGATCACACGGGCAGTTTTTACCCAGGTTCGGGCCACCGCGAGGCGTAAAATCCTACTCCTGCTTTGGTGGATTGATGAGAGGACCGTAGTGGAGACATAGCGCTATAGCCCGGCAGGGTTACCTCGGGGCGAGAGCAGCTACGCGCGTATGAGTTGAAGGAAATATGCCCTAGAGGCAATAATAAAGTTGTTATTTTATATTTCCTTATATCATGACAAATGTTTATTATTCATGCTAGAATTGTATTAACCAGAAACTTGATACATGTGTGGATACATAGACAAAACACCGTGTCCCTAGTAAGCCTCTACTAGACTAGCTCGTTAATCAAAGATGGTTAAGTTTCCTAACCATAGACATGTGTTGTCATTTGATGAACGGGATCACATCATTAGGAGAATTATGTGATGGACATGACCCATCCGTTAGCTTAGCATATTGATCGTTCAGTTTTATTGCTATTACTTTCTTCATGACTTATACATATTCCTTTGACTATGAGATTATGCAACTCCCGAATACCGGAGGAACACCTTGTGTGCTATCAAATGTCACAACGTAACTGGGTGATTATAAAGATGCTCTACAGGTGTCTCCGAACCTATTTGTTGCGTTGGCATAGATCGAGATTAGGATTTGTCACTCCGAGTATCGGAGAGCTATCTCTGGGCCCCCTCGGTAATGCACATCATGATAAGCCTTGCAAGCAATGTGACTAATGAGTTAGTCACGGGATGATGCATTACGGAACAAGTAAAGAGACTTGCCGGTAACAAGATTGAACTAGGTATGGAGATACCGACGATCGAATCTCGGGCAGGTAACATACCGATGACAAAGGGAATAACGTATGTTGTCATTACGGTATGACCGATAAAGATCTTCGTAGAATATGTGGGAACCAATATGAGCATCCAGGTTCTGATGTTGGTTACTGACCGTAGAGGTGTCTCGGTCATGTCTACATAGTTCTCGAACCCGTAGGGTCCGCACGCTTAATGTTCGATGATGATTTTGTATTATATGAGTTATGTGATTGGTGACCGAATGTTGTTCGGAGTCCCGGATGAGATCACGAACATGATGAGGAGTCTCGAAATGGTCGAGAGGTAAAGATTCATATATAGGACGATAGTATTCAAACACCGGAAGTGTTCCGGGGGTACCGAGTACATATCGGGTCAGCGGAAGGGGTTCCGGGCACCCCCCGGCAAAGATATGGGCCTATTGGGCCAAGAGGGGAAACACAGCAGCCAGCATGGGCTGGTGCACCCCCCTTGTTGGCCGAATAGGAAGGGGAAGGGAAAGGGGGAAGAGAGAAGGAAGGGGAGGCAATTCGGCCTGCCCCTTCCTTCCCTCCTCTCTCCCCCTTCCTTCCCTCTCCGGAAAACATGGAAAGGGGGGGCCGAATTGGACTAGGCCCCAAGTAGGATTCCTCCTACTTGGGGTGCCCTAGGGCTGTGCCCATCCCCCTCCCAGCTATATATACATGGGGAGGGAGCGCCTAGAATACACACCAACAATTGTTAGCCGTGTGCGGCGCCCCCCTCCACAGTTTGCGCCTCCGGTCATATTCACGTAGTGCTTTGGCGAAGCCCTACGCGGATCACTTCACCATTACCATCACCACGCCGTCGTGCTAACGGAACTCTCCCTCGACACTTTGCTGAATCAAGAGTTCGAGGGACGTCATCAAGCTGAACGTGTGCAGAACTCAGAGGTGCCGTACGTTCGGTGCTTGATCGGTCGGAAGGAGAAGAAGTTCGACTACATCAACCGCGTTAACAAACGCTTCCGCTTTCTGTCTACGAGGGTACGTGGACACACTCTCCCCCTCTCGTTGCTATGCATCTCCTAGATAGATCTTGCGTGAGCTTAGGAAATTTTTGAAATTGCATCCTATGTTTCCCAACAGTGGCATTAGAGCCCGGTCTATGCGTAGATGATATGCACGAGCAGAACACAAAGAGTTGTGGGCGGTGATAGTCATACTACTTACCACCAACGTCTTATTTTGATTCGGCGGTATTGTTGGATGAAGCGGCCCGGACCAACCTTACATGACCACGTTCATGAGACCGGTTCCACCGACAGGCATGCAACTAGTTTTTTATAAAGGTGGCTGGCGTGTGTCTGTTTCTCCAACTTTAGTTGAATTGAATTTGACTACGGCCGGTCCTTGTTGAAGGTTAAAATAGCAAACTTGACAAAACACCGTTGTGGTTTTGATGCATAGGTAAGAACGGTTCTTACTAGAAGCCCGTAGCAGCCACGTAAAACTTGCAACAACAAAGTAGAGGACGCCTAACTTGTTTTTGCAGGGCATGTTGTGATGTGATATGGTCAAGACATGATGTGATATACATTGTTGTATGAGATGATCATGTTTTGTAAAAGTTATCGGCAAATGGCAGGAGCCTTATGGTTGTCGCTTTATTGTATGAAATGTAATCGCCATGTAATTGCTTTACTTTATCACTATGCGTTAGCGATAGTTGTAGAAGCAATAGTTGGCGAGACGACCACGACGCTACGATGGAGATCAAGGTGTCAAGCTGGTGACGATGGAGATCATGACGGTGCTTTGGAGATGGAGATCAAAGGCACAAGATGATGATGGCCATATCATGTCACATATTTTGATTGCTTGTGATGTTTATCTTTTATATGCATCTTCTTTTGCTTAGTACGGCGGTAGCATTATAAGATCATCCCTTACTAAAATTTCAAGGTATAAGTGTTCTCCCTGAGTATGCACCGTTGCGACAGTTCACCGTGCTGAGACACCACGTGATGATCGGGTGTGATAGGCTCTACGTTCATATACAACGGGTGCAAGAAAGTTTTACACATGCGGAATACTCGGGTTAAACTTGACGAGCCTAGCATGTGCAGACATGGCCTCGGAACACTGGAGACCGAAAGGTCGAACATGAATCATATAGTAGATATGATAAACATAGAGATGTTCACCATTGAAAACTACTCCATCTCACGTGATGATCGGACATGGTTTAGTTGATTTGGATCACATGATCATTTAGATGACTCGAGGGATGTCTATCTAAGTGGGAGTTCTTAAGTAATATGATTAATTGAACTTAAGTTATCATGAACTTAGTCCTGATAGTATTTGCATATCTATGTTGTAGATCAATTGCTCGCGTATAGCTCCCCTGTTTTATTTTGATATCTTCCTAGAGAAAACTAAGTTGAAAGATGATAGTAGCAATGATGCAGACTTGGTCCATGATCTAAGGATTATCCTCATTGCTGCACAGAAGAATTATGTCCTTAATGCACCACTAGGTGACAGACCTATTGTAGGAGTAGATGCAAACGTTGTGAACGTTTGGTAAGCTCGATATGATGACTACTTGATAGTTTAGTGCGCCATGCTTTGCGGCTTAGAACCAGGACTTCAAAAACGTTTTGAATGCCACAGAGCATATGAGATGTTCCAAAGAGATGAAATTGGTATTTCAAACTCATGCCCGTGTCGAGAGGTATGAGACCTCTGACAAGTACTTTGCCTACAAGATGGGGAAGAATAGCTCAGCTAGTGAGCATGTGCTTAGAATATCTGGGTACTACAATCGCTTGAATCAAGTGGGAGTTAATCTTCCAGATAAGATAGTGATTGACAAAATTCACTAGTCACTATCACCAAGCTACTAGAATTTCGTGATGAACTATAATATGCAAGGGATGACGAAAATGATTCCTGAGCTCTTCGCGATACTGAAATCGGCGAAGGTAGAAATTAAGAAAGAGCATCAAGTGTTGATGGTTGACAAGACCACTAGTTTCAAGAAAAAGGGCGAGGGAAAGAAAGGGAACTTCAAGAAGAATGACAAGCAAGTTGTCACTCCCATGAAGAAGCCCAAAGCTGGACCCAAGCCAGAAACTGAGTGCTTCTACTGCAAAGGAAATGGTTACTAGAAGCGGAACTACCCCAAATACTTGGCGGATAAGAAGGATGGCAAAGTGAACAAAGGTATATTTGATATACAAGTTATTGATGTGTATTTTACTAGTGTTCATAGTAGCCCCTGGGTATTTGATACCGGTTCAGTTGCTAACATTAGTAACTCGAAACAGGAGTTGCAAAATGAACAGAGACTAGTTAATGACGAGGTGACGATGTGTGTTGGAAGTGATTCCAAGGTTGATAAGATCACCATCGCACACTCCCTCTACCTTCGGGATTAGTGTTGGACCTAAATAAATAAATGTTATTTGGTGTTTGCGTTGAGCATGGATATGATTGGATCATGTTTATTGTGATACGGTTATTCATTTAAGTCAGAGAATAATTGTTGTTCTGTTTACATGAATAAAACCTTCTATGGTCATACACTCAATGTAAATGGTTTATTGAATCTTGATCACAGTGATACACATATTCATAATATTGATGACAAAAGATGCAATGCTGATAATGATAGTGCAACATATTTGTGGCACTGCCGTTTAGGTCATATTGGTGTAAAGCGCATGAAGAAACTCCATGCGGATGGACTTTTGGAATCACTTGATTATGAATCATTTGATGCTTGCGAACCATGCCTCATGGGTAAGATGACTAAAAACTCCGTTCTCCGAAACAATGGAGCGAGCCACTGACTTATTGGAAATAATACATACCGATGTATGTGGTCCAATGAGTGTTGAGGCTCGCGGCGGGTATCGTTATTTTCTGACCTTCACCGATGATTTGAGCAGATATGGGTATATCTACTTGATGAAACACAAGTCTGAAACATTTGAAAAGTTCAAAGAATTTCAGAGTGAAGTGGAGAATCATCGTGACAAAAAATAAAGTTTCTATGATCTAATCGCGGAGGCGAATATTTGAGTTAGGAGTTTGGCCTTCATTTAAAACAATGTGGAAAAGTTTCACAACTCACGCCACCTGGAACACCACAGCGTAATGGTGTGTCCGAACGTCGTAATCGTACTTTATTGGATATGGTGTGATCTATGATGTCTCTTACCGATTTACCACTATTGTTTTGGGGTTATGCATTAGAGACAGCTGCATTCATGTTAAATAGGGCACCATCTAAATCCGTTGAGACGACACCGTATGAACTATGGTTTGGCAAGAAACCTAAGCTGTCGTTTCTTAAAGTTTGGGGTTGCGATGCTTATGTGAAAAAGCTTCAGCCTGATAAGCTCGAACCCAAATCGGAGAAGTGTGTCTTCATAGGATACCCAAAAGAAACTGTTGGGTACACCTTCTATTACAGATCCGAAGGCAAGATCTTTCTTGCTAAGAATGGATCCTTTCTAGAGAAGGAGTTTCTCTCGAAAGAAGTGAGTGCGAGGAAAGTAGAACTTGATGAGGTAATTGTACCTTCTCTCAATTTGGAAAGTAGCTCATCAGAGAAATCTGTTCCCGTGATGCCTACACCAACTAGAGAGGAAGCTAATGATAATGATCATGAAACTTCAGATCAAGTTACTACAGAACTTCGTAGGTCAACCAGAACACGATCCGCACCAAAGTGGTACGGGAATCCTGTACTGGAAGTCATGTTACTAGACCAAGGCGAACCTACGAACTATGAAGAAGCTATGATGAGCCCAGATTCCGACAGATGGCTTGAGGTCATGAAATCTAAGATAGGATCCATGTATGAGAACAAAGTGTGGACTTTGGTGGACTTGCCCGATGATCGGCAAGCCATTGAGAACAAATGGATCTTCAAGAGGAAGACGGACACCTGGTAGTGTTACTATCTACAAAGCTCGACTTGTCGCAAAAGGTTTTCGACAAGTTCAAGGTGTTGACTACAATGAGATTTTCTCACTCATAGCGATGCTTAAGTCTGTCCGAATCATGTTAGCAACTGCCGCATTTTATGAAATCTGGCAAATGGATGTCAAAACTGCATTCCTTAATGGATTTCTTAAAGAAGAGTTGTATATGATGCAACCAAAAGGTTTTTTCAATCCTAAAGGTGCTAACAAAGTGTGCAAACTCCAGCGATCCATCTATGGACTGGTGCAAGCATCTCGGAGTTGGAATATACAGTTTGATGAGGTGATCAAAGCATATGGTTTTATACAAACTTATGGTGAAGCCTGTATTTACAAGAAAGTGAGTGGGAGCTCTGTAGCATTTTTGATATTATATGTGGATGACATATTGTTGATTGGAAATGTTGTAGAATTTCTGGATAGCATAAAAGGATATTTGAAAGGAATTTTTTCAAAGAAAGACCTCGGTGAAGCTGCTTACATATTGGGCATCAAGATCTATAGACATAGATCAAGACGCTTGATAAAACTTTCGATGAGTACATACCTTGACAAGATTTTGAAGAAGTTCAAAATGGATCAGTCAAAGAAAGGGTTCTTGCCTGTGTTGCAAGGTGTGAAGTTGAGTAAGGCTCAAAGCCCGACCACGGCAGAAGATAGAGAGAGAATGAAAGTCATTCCCTATGCCTCAGTCATAGGTTCTATAAAGTATGCCATGCTGTATACCAGACCTATTGTGTACCTTACCATGAGTTTGGCAAGGAGGTACAATAGTGATCCAGGAGTAGATCACTGGACAGCGGTCAAAATTATCCTTAGTTACCTAAGAGGACTAAGGAAATGTTTCTCGATTATGGAGGTGATAAAGAGTTCGTCGTAAAGAGTTACGTCGATGCAAGCTTTGACACTGATCTAGATGACTCTAAGTCTGAATCTAGATACGTATTGAATGTGGGAGCAATTAGCTAGAGTAGCTCCATGCAGAGCATTGTAGACATAGAAATTTGCAAAATACTTACGGATCTGCATGTGGCAGACCCGTTGACTAAACTTCTCTCACAAGCAAAACATGATCACACCTTTTTACTCTTTGGGTGTTAATCACATAGCGATGTGAACTAGATTATTGACTCTAGTAAACCCTTTGGGTGTTGATCACAAGGCGATTTGAACTATGGGTGTTGATCACATAAAGATGTGAACTATTGGTGTTAAATCACATGGCGATGTGAACTAGATTATTGACTCTAGTGCAAGTGGGAGACTGAAGGAAATATGCCCTAGAGGCAATAATAATGTTGTTATTTTATATGTCCTTATATCATGATAAATGTTTATTATTCATGCTAGAATTGTATTAACCGAAAACATGATACATGTGTGGACACATAGACAAAACACCGTGTCCCTAGTAAGCCTCTACTAGACTAGCTCGTTAATCAAAGATGGTTAAGTTTCCTAACCATAGACATGTGTTGTCATTTGATGAACGGGATCACATCATTAGGAGAATGATGTGATGGACAAGACCCATCCATTAGCTTAGCATATTGATCATTCAGTTTTATTGCTATTGCTTTCTTCATGACTTATACATATTCCTTTGACTATGAGATTATGCAACTCCCGAATACCGGAGGAACACCTTGTGTGCTATCAAACGTCACAACGTAACTGGGTGATTATAAAGCTGCTCTACAGGTGTCTCCGAAGGTGTTTGTTGGGTTGGCATAGATCGAGATTAGGATTTGTCACTCCGAGTATCGGAGAGGTATCTCTGGGCCCTCTCAGTAATGCACATCATGATAAGCCTTGCAAGCAATGTGACTAATGAGTTAGTCACGGGATGATGCATTACGGAACGAGTAAAGAGACTTGCCGGTAATGAGATTGAACTAGGTATGGAGATACCGACGATCGAATCTCGGGCAAGTAACATACCGATGACAAAGGGAATAACGTATGTTGTCATTACGGTACGATCGATAAAGATCTTCATAGAATATGTGGGAACCAATATGAGAATCCAGGTTCCGCTATTGGTTATTGACCATAGAGGTGTCTCGGTCATGTCTACATAGTTCTCGAACCCGTAGGGTCCGCACGCTTAACGTTCGATGACGATTTTGTATTATATGAGTTATGTGATTGCTGACCAAATGTTGTTCAGAGTCCCGGATGAGATCACGGACATGACGAGGAGTCTCGAAATGGTCGATAGGTAAAGATTCATATATAGGACGATAGTATTCGGACACCGGAAGTGTTCCGGGGGTACCGGGTACATATCGGGTCACCAGAAGGGGTTCCGGGCACCCCCCGGCAAAGATATGGGCCTATTGGGCCAAGAGGGGAAACGCAGCAGCCAGCATGGGCTGCGGCGCCCCCCTTGTTGGCAGAATAGGAAGGGGAAGGGAAAGGGAGAAGAGAGAAGGAAGGGGAGACAATTCGGCCTCCCCGTTCCTTCCCTCTCCGGAAAACATGGAAAGGGGGGCCAAATTGGACTAGGCCCCAAGTGGGATTCCTCCTACTTGGGGCGCCCTAGGGCTGTGCCCCTCCCCTCCCACCTATATATACATGGGGAGGGGCGCCTAGAATACACACTAACAATTGTTAGCCGTGTGCGATGCCCCCCTCCACAGTTTATGCCTCCGGTCATATTCACGTAGTGCTTAGGCGAAGCCCTGCGCGGATCACTTCACCATCACCGTCACCACGCCGTCGTGCTGACGGAACTCTCCCTCGATACTTTGCTGGATCAAGTGTTCGAGGGACATCATCGAGCTGAATGTGTGCAGAACTCGGAGGTGACGTATGTTCGGTGCTTGATCGGTCGGAACGAGAAGACGTTCGACTACATCAACCGCGTTAACAAACGCTTCCGCTTTCAGTCTACAAGGGTACGTGGACACACTCTCCCCCTCTCGTTGCTATGCATCTCCTAGATAGATCTTGCATGAGCATAGGAAATTTTTGAAATTGCATGCTACGTTTCCCAACATGAGTGTACAAGGGTCCGAATCCTTTCTATGGTTGCCATGGCCCTCCTTTTATAGATCAAGGGGTCACCACAATGGAAAATCAGTCATTGTGTACTGATTAGATAGCAAATAGTGCTATCATACCTAACCCTGGAGACAGGGCAGAGCGCATTAAATGCGCCGCTTAGTGTCACATCGTGGCATGCCCGGCAAGCCTTGCCGGGCCGTTCGGCCACCTTCTCGTCTGTCTACTTAACACGTCTCTGGACGGGTGTCATTTGGAGGTGGTTTCCTCTGGAAATGGCTGCCATGTGTCAAATAACAGCCACTTAGTCACTTGGGGGCTTGATACCGCACCGATCGATGACTTGCGTCGCTGTGAGGATGAGCGGCGGAGCCTTGGCGGGGTAGGCCTCCCTTGGCATCCCCGGCAAGCTTGCCGGGGCAGTCTTGAGGTTTGCTTTGGGGTAACTTCGACCTCACTGGGCTCGCCTGCTCGGCAAGGGAGGTTTTTCCTTAGTGGAGTCTTGCTCATTTAGCTTGACTTGGTCTTCTTGATCTGCCCTTTAATCTCTCAAAGAGCTGATCTCTCCTTGCTTGGTCTTGTCTCGAATGCTAAGAGTTGCCGGACCAGTGGTTTACTATCCATGCACAAGTTAGGGGAACACATACACCCCTATTTGTGTACCCCGACAGAAGCCCCCGGGCCTGAGCCATACGTGTCGCTGGGCACATTGGGTTAGGCCCCAAACAGTGCACTGACACGTGGCGAGAGGGTGTTGCGCGTGCAGTGGTTTGCCATGATGACCAGTCAATCCAACGTCCACTTCACGTAAATACCACGGGTCGTGGGGTCGTGGGACTATAGCAGTTAATGTGAAATGGTAACTTTCTGAAGAGTCGCGTCCTTTCCTTAAGATAGGAAGACGCGGAAGGGTACTGCTCATCCATCGTCTGCTTCGCCCCTCCACCATCTTCTTCCTCAAGCCAAACAACTGCCCTTCCTCCTTGCCCATACTCGCCGCCAATCCCCACCCAACTTTCTTCTTCCACCTCCGCCGCAAATTGAACAGGTGGGGAAGAAGACCACTGCTCTCAAGGGGAAGCGGACAGCTGCCGCGAAGGAGACGGCGGCTGAGGGGAGCAAGAAGAGAGCAATAGAGCTGGACAGGAAGTGAAGGGGAGATGTCGTCTTCTTCCCATCGAATCTGGACGGTGAAGTGCTGGAAGCAAGGTATGGATACCTGTGGGGGAGGGAGGTCCCGAAGGGGCATGGCACACCCAAGGTCCTGGTAGAGGGGGAACAGGAGCCGCCTGATTCATATCGATTCTTTTGCGCGTACTTCATCTGCGGCCTCTGCCCTCCTTTTTCGATTTCGTTGAAGCAATGATGGTGATCTATGGATTCCATCTTCTGGACTTCACACCAAATGCAATGGCGTGCATGGCGATCTTTGCCCATTTCTGCGAGAACTTCGTTGGAGTTGCCCCCAATGTCGATTTGTTCAGGCACTATTTTGTCCCGCGGATGGAGAACAAAGCCCACCATTCTGGGAACATAAGTTGGATGCCACGGGTGGCGGGGGAAAACTGGGGTTACCTCCCTGGTCAGCAGCGTGGCAGATGGGAGGAGTGGAGGGCGGATTGGTGTTGGATCCAGGACGAGAAGGCCCCAGATTTCTGCCAACCACGGACAGAGTGCGTTGAGCGCGGCAACGATTGGAGGGAAGTCGGCCTCTCCAACGGCAGGCTCCGCCCGGCAATAAATAGGATAACCCGCCTAAAGGCTGCCGGGCTAACTATCGGACATGTGGGGGCCAACTTCCTCCTTCGTCGCATTGCGCCACTGCAGAAGAGGGGCAGGTTTACCTGGCAGTATGGAGATGCTACAGATAGGATGAGGTTGCTTCCTAGCCTGACCAACAATCTGTCAGTCTACGGCCACGCTTGGTTGTGTGAACAACTATTCGGCATCCTTGGGACATTCAAGTTGCCGGCAAATGTCATCCCACTGAACATCAACTCCGCCAAGGACCAGATTCTGAAATGGGTGCCAGACTGCAACGCTCATGGAGTTGCAGGTGATTGGCAGCTTCCCAAGCTCAACGAAGAGCTTGCGTGGTCTTCCACCTTGGTGGAAAGGGCTACCAGGGTGGAAACCAGCATGTACAAGCGCACCTCCAAGGTGGAGGAGGTGTACATCAGGAGGCGGCTCAAGGAAGACAGGGCATTTCGAGCCGCCGCAATGGCGAAGGCCGGGAAGGCAGCGAAGGGAAAGGAAGAGGTTGAGGATGAAGGCTCCTCCCATGGCAGAAGCGATGCGGAAGCCATGGAGGAGGCTGCCGGGGGCGTGCTTGCCGGGGACGGGCCTGCCGGGGATGAGCCTTCCAGGATTGAGGCTCTATATGCCGTGGCAGTAGAGGCCCAGGAGGAAGAGGGTGTTGAGGAGGTGGAGCAGCCTGGAGAGGAGTGGCTCGCGGCAGGCCCTCAAGCCCCCGAGCCAGTCTTGGACCCACACCCTCGCAGGCGGGCAGCCAACCAGGGAGCAGTGGCTCCTGATCCCATGCCTGCTACCAAGAAGGTGAAGAGGACCGCCTCCAGGAGCAGCAAGCCAGAGGCAGTACGAAGATAGTCCCTGCGCCTTTCCCAGGCTAGGACCTCACCCGCCAAGCAATTGGCAGCCGTGGGAGTTGACTCTAGCTCCCAGTCTGGCTCGAGCTCCTCACATAGCTCATCCTCGTTGGAGCCCCCTGCGCCTCCGCAGGGCTCGAAGTTGCCGGGAAGCACTGTTCCCCCGCCCCAAAAGAGAAGCAGGGTGCCCTCGCCGCCCATGGAGTTTGAGCTGAGCTCCATGCTCATCGACGAAGAGCAAGAAAGAGCAATCTCCTTTCCTCTCCGCCATTTCCGCATATTCTCTTGCTTGTGGACTGATCTTTGCTTGTCGTCTTCGTCAGGGAGGAGGAGGAAGAAGGCGAGACCCTCATCCACCGAACCAAGCGGCTCAGGCGCGCGGGGCCACCGAAGACTGTTTAAGGCGCGAGCCCGGCAGGAAGCAGCGCGTACGACCCGGCACCAAGCCCCCAGCCCAGCCCTCGGCCTGGGAGTGCAGAGCTGGCTCCTCCTGTTGTAAGTGATGGAGGAGAACTCCCCACCTCTGCAGCCAAAGGAGGGGAGGGGACTACCTGGGGCGAGTCCTCCCAGGAGGGGCCCACTCCTCCTGCCGATCGAGTTGAAGGATCCCCGCCAAGGCTTTCCACGGAAGGGTCCGCCCAGGGCAACGCCGTGGTTTCCAAGGGAGGGGATGGTGATCTTGGCCCAGCAACTGACATTGCCGGGGAAACTAAAGCTCCTCCATGGCAGGCATCTCTAGGTAATCCATTTATTCTTTCTGTGTCGCGCTGCCCTTATCATCCTGCTCCAGGCTCCTGTCTTGCTAAAAATTCTGCATTATTGACATTGATTGCTGACTCTGCTTACTGCCCCTTTGAGCGAAGAGCCAGAACTGCTGGATGAGGTGGCCAGCATAGGGAAGGACGCTGCAGAGGAAGCCGCCAAGATTGCTGCCGCGGAGGGGCAGGTGCATGCTGTCGGGGGTATCCAAGAGCTCCCGAAGGAATCAGAGAAAACCCCTGGCAGTACATCAGGGTCAGTGGTGGAAGAAAATATCCCCCTCCAAGCCATGGAACCCCTTCCCTCATTTGGCACCTCGGCAGAGTCTCCACCACCAGCTTCAAGTCAACTGGCATTGGTGCTTGCACAACCTGGGCTTGGAGCTTCTGGTTCATCAGCGGCGATGAGCGCGGAACTTGATGGAGAGCTCCAACGTATCCTTGCATCACTGTACCAGGGGGTCGAAGAGGCAAGTGACTCCGCCACCGTCGTCATGGACTTGTCCTTCCTGGAGTCCATGGCAGCAGGCATTAAGGACATGCAAGCTCGGCACAGCCAGAAATGGCAGGTGCTCAAGGAGCAGCGCAAGTCCGCCAACAAGGTGGACCAGAAGCTGAGGGACAAGGGCATCGAGTTGCGCGAGTGGCACGGCAAGCAGTTCCAGGTCCTCATGAGGCAGCAAGAGACTATCTCGATGACGAGGGAGGATGTCATTGCCCGGGAGGCTCGCCTGGTGGAGCGCAAGGCACTTCTGGACGCCAAAGAGCAGGACATCTCCCTTCGGGAGGAGAAGCTCGAGGCCACCCTCCGTGCCAAGGACGATAATCTAGAGGCCCTCATGTAGCAGCACACCACTGAGCTAGAGGACAAGCACAAGGCCACCCTGGATGGCCTCACTACCGACTCTGCCGCCCAACTGAAGGAGCTCGTTGACGATCTCGCCGCTGCCTCTTCTGCCAAGGTTGATCTCGACCAGCATGTGGCCAAGCTGACAGAGGAGCTTGCTGAGAGTATCAAGGAGGTCGAGGCCCTCAAGGAGGAGGCGCGGAAAGTAGAGATCCTTCTGAAGGAGGTGCAATCGCAGCTCTCCTCCAAGAGCCAAGTTCTTGCGACTGCCAACGGCACCATTGAAGACATGAAGGCTAGGATTGGCACCTTAGAAAGCTCGGCAGAATCCAGCGGGGCTCGCAAGAATCAGCTGACGAAGGATCTGGACACCGCAAGGCGCCTTCGAAAGGACGTAGAGGACAAGCTGGCAAACCACTCCGGGCAGGTCGACCTTTGGATCAAGAGCCTGACCGACATCACCGAGCGTCTCGCCGCGCAAACTTCAGCGATGGGCATGGATAGGTCAGTCTACTCAGCCAGCAAGCATGAGGTCCCCAGCGTCAAGCTAGGGGTCTTCTTCAATGAGCTGATCGAGAAGCTGAAGGCGCACGAAGAGGGAAGGGCCGGCCGCTTCGCGACTGAATGTCGGAAGCTTGCCCGCAATGCCCTCTTCATGGTTCTGAGCAACATCGCCTGCCGCCATCCGGATCTCAACCTCCCCGATGGCTTCAAGAAGCCGCCGGAGGGCGCAGATGTTTCGGCTGCCGAAGAGAAGGCCGCCCCTCTCGCCGACAAGGTCCTTGCTGTCCCTACCGCTCCACGAGGTCGCCAGGCCCGGCCTTGAATTATCCTTGCCACTGCGCTGTCCTGTAACAAAACATGATGTATGTCTTGTGTTTAGACACCGTACTGCGTATGCTTGTGTGGAATTGATGCTTTTAATTAATCTCAATTGCATGCTTATCCCTTTAGAGTTCACCCATAAGCATTCGTATGATTAGTCTCTGTGCATGTTTTGGTTGCCTGCCGGTATCATATTGCCGCGATTGTCGTAAGGGTCGGGCCCTTAGCATTCATCTTGGCGAGGAAACATCCCGGCAGGTTTTTCCCTGGTAGTTTCTGACGCAGTCGCCCATTCTGCGAGCAGGCTCGGAACAGAACAAGGCGCAGACAGAGAACTAGCAAGGTGCTATCATGTGAATGATTTCCTCATACGAACACTTCGGTACCAAAGGGATAAACGAATGCGAATTCTTAAATCTATGAGGGAGCAGCGATCGCATGGACTTAGCTTTCGTCCTTGCTTCCTCCCACTCCCTTCAGCCGCGGCCGCTTGTCACGTTTGCATGTCCCTGGAAGGATAGCTGTCGTGCGTGTTGTTCCCCGGTTCCCGGCAGGGGCCGGTAAAAATCATATGTATCTTGCGGGCGGCAGGACGCGGTGCAAGGCACGACCAGTTTCTCTCTCCTCCTCTCCATACTCTTTAAACAACCTGGTGGCGGCTGGCATAAAAGTCACGCCAATGCAGACGGCCTTGCCGGAGCGCACTTGCCGGGGCATCAATCAATGGATTCGCACTAGCGCTCCACTCAGGATTTCCCTAAGCAGGGTAAATGCTGAACCGAGTTTCGCGCGGTGCTCATTGACATTGATGATGCTAAAACCCAGAGTGGCTCGATTGTCGATAAGTGAGAGTGGTGGAGAGAGAAACCTTGTACCCATACACTTTGTTCCTTTCCCCTGGACGGGGCTTGCATGGCGACCATGCTGCCTGATCCGTTAGGGTTGGCTCACCGCCGTCATTACTGGTTCTCGCCGCTGCAGCGGCCGCGGCGGAGGGAGGCGATGGAGATCGAACAGGCGGCGGGGGAAGCGATATCGCTCCCCCTCTCCGTTCCCACCATCCCCCGCCTTTTCTTGGGCGTCTGAGATGATGAGGCCGTCAATGAAGCAGATGATGAAGATGACACAGTGCGTGCACTCTCGGGTTCACGCAAGTGATTCCCCCTACCTGGCGCATCAAAGATGTCGTGGGAAACCACGGCCACCTATGGGGCCTCGGCCCCTTTGTGGTTCGGCGGGGGGAAGGGCGCATTGCACAAAGAGCGGAGAGCGTAGCACAGCACGGCAGAGATCACACGGGCAGTTTTTACCCAGGTTCGGGCCACCGCGAGGCGTAAAACCATACTCCTGCTTTGGTGGATTGATGAGAGGACCGTGGTGGAGACGCAATGCTCTAGCCCGGCAGGGTTGCCTTGGGGCGAGAGCAGCTACGCGCATATGAGTGTACAAGGGTCTGAATCCTTTCTATGGTTGCCATGGCCCTCCTTTTATAGATCAAGGGGTCACCACAATGGCAAATCAGTCATTGTGTACTGATTAGAAAGCAAACAGTGCTATCATACCTAACTCTGCAGACAGGGCAGAGCACATTAAATGCATCGCTTAGTGTCACATCATGGCATGCCCGGCAAGCCTTGCCGGGCCGTTCGGCCAACTTCTCGTCTGTCTGCTTGACATGTCTCTGGACGGGTGTCATTTGGAGGTGATTTCCTCTGGAAATGGCTGCCTTGTGTCAAATAACAGCCACTTAGTCACTTGGGGGCTTGACACCGCACCGATTGATGACTTGCGTCGCCGTGAGGTGGAGCGGTGGAGCCTTGGCGGGGTAGGCCACCCTTGGCGTCCCCGGCAAGCTTGTCGGGGCAGTCTTGAGGTTTGTCTTTGGGGTAACTTCGACCTCGCTGGGCTCGCCTGCCCGGCAAGGGAGGTTTTTCCTTAGTGGTGTCTTGCTCATTTAGCCTGACTTGGTCTTCTTGATCCGCCCTTTAATCTCTCAAAGAGCTGATCTCTCCTTGCTCGGTCTTGTCTCGAATGCTGAGAGTTGCCGGACCGGTGGTTTGCTGTCCGTGCACAAGTCAGGGGAAACATACATCCCTGTTTGTGTACCCCAATAGTATCAATCCAGTAGGAGGCACAAGCAAGTCTCCAATCTATGCACCTGCACAAACTAACAAACACTTGCACTCAATGCAAAAAAGTGGTTGTCAATCCCTTCACGGTCTCGAACAAGAGTGAGATCTAATAGAGATAGGTATAAAATAAAAATAAAAAGGCAAACTAAAGTAAATATAAATAAATTGCAGCAAGGTATTTTTGGGTTTTTTGGTTTATAGATCTGAAAATATATGATGGAAAATAGACCCGGGGGCCATAGGTTTCACTAGAGGCTTCTCTCTTGAAGAAAGCATACGGTGGGTAAACAAATTACTGTTGAGCAATTGATAGAAACGTGCAAAGTTATGACGATATCTAAGGCAATGATCATGAATATAGACATAACGTCCATGACAAGTAGACTGACTCTTGCCTGCATCTACTACTATTACTCCACACATCGACCACTATCCAGCATGCATCTAGAGTATTAAGTTCATAAAAACGGAGTAACGCCTTAAGCAAGATGACATGATGTAGAGGGATAAACTCAAGCAATATGATATAAACCCCATCTTTTTATCCTCAATGGCAACAATATAATACGTGCCTCGCAACCCCTTCTGTCACTAGGTGAGGACACCGCAAGAAAAACAAAGATATCTTAATCATGCATAAAATAGTTTAGATAAGACTCAAATAATATTCATAGATAATCTGATCATAAATCCACAATTCATCGGATCTCAACAAACGCACCGCAAAAAAGTATTACATCGAATAGATCTCCAAGAACATCGAGGAGAACATTGTATTGATGATCAAACAGAGAGAAGAAGCAATCTAGCTACTAGCTATGGACCCGTAGGTCTGTGGTAAACTACTCACACATCATCAGTAGGGCAGCAAGGTTGATGTAGAGGCCCTCCGTGATCGAATCCCCCTCCGGCAAATCGCCGGAAAAGGCCCCAAGATGGGATCTCACGGGAACAGAGGCTTGTGGCGGCGGAAAAGTATTTTGGTGGATGCCTCTGATGGTTTGGGAATATTTGGGAATTTATAGTGCAAAGATTAGGGTTGGGAGACCTCCGAGGGTCCCACAAGCCCTTAGGGCACCCCTGGCAAGCTTATGGCCTCCTCGGGAACCTTCTGGCCCTCTCTCCAAGTCACGTAGGTGTCTTCTGGTCCAATAAAAATCATAGCGAAAGTTTTATTCCGTTTGGACTCCGTTTGATATTCCTTTTCTGTAAAATTCAAAAACAAGGAAAAAACATAAACTGGCACTGGGCTCTAGTTTAATACGTTAGTCCCAAAAATAATATAAAATAGCATATTAATGCATATAAAACATCCAAAACTGATAATATAATAGCATGGAACAATCAAAAATTATAGATACGTTGGAGACGTATCAAGCATCCCCAAGCTTAATTCCTGCTCGTCCTCGAGTAGGTAAATGATAAAAATAGAATTTTTGATGTGGAATGCTACCTAACATATTTATCAATGCAATCTTATTTATTGTGGCATGAATATTCAGATCCATAAGATTCAAAACAAAAGTTTAATATTGACATAAAAACAATAATACTTCAAGCATACTAATAAAGCAATCATGTCTTCTCAAAATAATATGGCCAAAGAAAGTTATCCCTACACAATCATATAGTATGGCTATGCTCCATCTTCATCACACAAAGTATTTCATCATGCACAACCCCGATGACAAGCCAAGCAATTGTTTCATACTTTTGATGTTCTCAAACTTTTTCAACTTTCACGCAATACATGAGCGTGAGCCATGGATATAGCACTATAAGTGGAATAGAATATGGTGGTTGTGGAGAAGACAAAAAGAAGGAGAAAGTCTCACATCAACTTGGCAAATTAATGGGATATAGAGATGCCCATCAATTGATATCGATGCAAGTGAGTAGGGATTGTCATGCAACGAATGCACTAGAGCTATAAATGTACGAAAGCTCAAAAAGAAAATAAGTGGGTGTGCATCCAACTTGCTTGCTCACGAAGACCTAGGTCAATTTGAGGAAGCCCATCATTGTAATATACAAGGCAAGTTCTATAATGAAAAATTCCCACTAGTATATAAAAATGACAAAATAGGAGACTCTCTATCATGAAGATCATGGTGCTACTTCGAAGCACAAGTGTGGAAAAAGGATAGTAACACTGTACCTTCTCTCTTTTCTCTCTTTTTTTGCTTTTGTTTGGGCTTCTTTGGCCTCTTTTATTTTTTGTAAAGTCCGGAGACACATCCCAACTTGTGAGGGAATCATAGCTTCCATCATTCTTTCCTCACATGGGACATTGCTCTAATAATGATGATCATCACACTTTTATTTACTTACAACTCAAGAATTACAACTTGATACTAGAACAATATATGACTCTATATGAATGCCTCCGGTGGTCTACCGGGATGAGCTATGATCAAGAGTGACATGTATAAAAAATATGAACGGCGGCTTTGCCACAAATACTATGCCAACTACATGATCATGCAAAGCAATATGACAAAGATGGTGTGTGTCATAATAAATGGAACGGTGAAAGTTGCATGGCAATATATCTCGGAATGGCTATGGAAATGCCATAATAGGTAGGTATGGTGGCTGTTTTGAGGAAGGGTATATGGTGGGTTTAATGCACCGGCAAAAGTTGCGCGGTACTAGAGAGGCTAGAAATGGTGGAAGGGTGAGAGTGCGTATAATCCATGGACTCAACATTAGTCATAAAGAACTCACATACTTATTGCAAAAATCTATTAGCCATCGAAACAAAGTACTACACGCATGCTCCTAGGGGGATAGATTGGTAGGAAAAGACCATCACTCGTCCCCGACCGCCACTCATAAGGAAGACAATCAAAGAATAAATCATGCTCCGACTTCATCACATAACGGTTCACCATACGTGCATGCTACGGGAATCACAAACATTAACACAAGTATTTCTACCAATCCAAAATTACACACTAGCATGACTCTAATATCACCACCTTTATATCTCAAAACAAATGCAAGGAATCAAACTTCTCATCTATTCAATGCTCTTTATATGAAAGTTTTTATTATATCCCTCTTGGATGCCCATCATATTAGGACTAAATTCATAACCTAAGAAAAATACCATGTTGTTTAAGACTCTCAAAATAATATAAGTGAATCATGAGAGTTCAACAATTTCTATAAAATAAAGCAACCGCCGTGCTCTAAAAAGATATAAGTGAAGCACTAGAGCAAACTGCCTAGCTCAAAAGATATAAGTGAAGCACATAGAGTATTCTAATAAATTCATGATTAATGTGTGTCCCTCTCAAAATGTGTGTACAGCAAGGATGATTGTGGCAAACTAAAAAGCAAATAAAGCAAAGACTCATATCATACAAGACGCTCCAAGCAAAACACATATCATGTGGTGAATAAAAATATAGCCTCAATTAAATTTACCGATGGATTGAAGACAAAAGAGGGGATGCCATCCGGGGCATCCCCAAGCTTATATGCTTGGTTGTCCTTGAATATTACCTTGGGGTGCCTTGGGAATCCCCAAGCTTAGGCTCTTGCCACTACTTATTCCGTTGTCCATCTAATCTTTACCCAAAACTTGAAAACTTCACAACACAAAACTCAACAGAAAACTCATAAGATCCGTTAGTATAATAAAATAAATCACCACTTTTGGTACTGTTGTTAACTCATTCTAAATTTATATTGGTGTTATATCTACTGTATTCCAAATTCTCCATGGTTCATACCCCCGATACTACCCATAGATTCATCAAAATAAGCAAACAACACGTAGAAAACAGAATCTGTCAAAAACAGAACAGTCTGTAGTAATCTGGAAATTTCTTATACCTCTGTAACTCCAAAAATTCTGAAAAATTAAGAAAACCTGGGAAATTTGTATATCAATATTTTTTTAAAAAGATCAGATCAAAATCACGTTTCTGTGATTTTCTAAAATTCTGGCAATGAGCGCAAAAGTTTCTGTTTTTCAGCAAGATCAAATCAACTATCACCGTAGACCATTCCGAAGGTCTTACATGGCTCAAACACTAACTAAAACTCCAAAACACAATTACTACAGAGGTAATAATGTTTATTTATTGAAGAACATAACCAAAAACAAAAACCATAAAAATAAAAATTGGGTTGCCTCCCAACAAGCGCTATTATTTAACGCCCCTAGCTAGGCATAAAACATAGATCTAGGTATTGTCATCTTTGTTATGCAATCCTTCAATTGCATGTTTATAACCCCTAGGAGATTCTTTGGGTCTATTGATAATCACACTCCTAGGTAAGTAATCAAGAAATTCACTTCTAGCAATTGGTTCCTTAATGATACTGACAAAGCTTGGGTAAATACTTATCATCTTAAGATCTTTGCTTCCTTTACTAGATGATTCACCCTTATTTTTAGGAACATAAATAAACTTAGTAGCCTTAGTATAAGGAAATTTTGGAGTAGTTTTAACAGAGGCAAAAGCTGAACCCAAGTTGGTAATAATGTCGTCTAACTTATCAATTCTAGTAGAGTCTTGATCTATTTTCTCATTAACCATAGGTTCTTTTTCCTTTAGATTTTTCAAAGTAATTCCTACCTTCGATCCAATTTGAGAAATGTGATTACGGATCTTTTTAGCCAAGTTTTCAATAAGCTCTATGGTAGAAATTTTATTCTCAATAATATCAAGCTTTGCATCACATGTTCCAAAGTTAAAACTGTTTCATTAACCATAAGTGGTGGTGAACCCACCAAATCTATCATAGCATTGTAAGCATCCAAAGTATGGATACCCAAAAAATTACCTCCAGTAATGGTATCTAGCACATATCTATACCAAGTAGTAACACCCACATAAAAATTATGGAGGAGAACGGTAGTAGATTGCTTATGAGCAGATCTATTTTGAGCATTGCAAATTCTATACCAAGCATCTTTTAAATTTTATCCCTCCCTTTGTTTAAAATTGAGAACCTCACTTTCAGGGGTACTAACAATGGTAGGAGGACTAGCCATGATAGCAAAACAAGCGATCTAGCACACAAGCAAACGACAAGAAAATGAAAAGACAAAGGAAAGAAGGGCGAATAAAAAGGCAAATATTTTTGTGTTTTTCTGAAAACATTTTAGAAGTGGGGGAGAGGAAAACGAGAGGAAAATGGCAAATAATGTAATGCAAGAGATGAGAGTTTATGATGGGTACTTGGTAGGCTTGATGTAGAACCTCCCCGGCAACGGCGCCAAAAATTCTTCCTGCTACTTCTTGTGCTTGCGTTGATTTTTTCCTTCAAGAGGAAAGGGTGATGCAGCAAAGTAGAGATAAGTATTTCCCTCAGTTAAGAATCAAGGTATCAATCCAGTAGGAGGCACAAGCAAGTCTCCAATCTATGCACCTACACAAACTAACAAACAATTGCACTCAACGCGAAAAAGGGGTTGTCAATCCCTTCACGGTCTCGAACAAGAGTGAGATCTAATAGAGATAGGTATAAAAGATAAATAAAAAGGCAAACTAAAGTAAATATAAATAAATTGCAGCAAGGTATTTTTGGGTTTTTTGGTTTACAAATCTGAAAATATATGATGGAAAATAGACCCGGGGGCCATAGGTTTCACTAGAGGCTTCTCTCTTGAAGAAAGCATACGGTGGGTAAACAAATTATTGTTGAGCAATTGATAGAAAAGCGCAAAGTTATGATGATATCTAAGGCAATGATCATGAATATAGGCATCACGTCCATGACAAGTAGACCGACTCCTGCCTGCATCTACTACTATTACTCCACACATCTTCCGCTATCCAGCATGCATCTAGAGTATTAAGTTCATAAGAACGGAGTAATGCCTTAAGCAAGATAACATGATGTAGAGGGATAAACTCAAGCAATATGATATAAACCCCATCTTTTTATCCTCGATGGCAACAATACAATACGTGCCTCGCTACCCCTTCTGTCACTAGGTGAGGACACCGCAAGATTGAACCCAAAACTAAGCACCTCTCCCATTGCAAGAAAAACCAATCTAGTTGGCCAAACCAAATCGATAGTTCGAAGAGAAATACAAAGATATCTTAATCATGCATAAAAGAGTTCAGAGAAGACTCAAATAATATTCATAGATAATCTGATCATAAATCCACAATTCATCGGATCTCAACAAACGCACCACAAAAAAGTATTACATCGAATAGATCTCCAAGAACATCGACGGGAACATTGTATTGAAGATCAAAGAGAGAGAAGAAGCCATCTAGCTACTACCTATGGACCCGTAGGTCTATGGTAACTACTCAGACATCATCGGTAGGGCAGCAAGGTTGATGTAGAGGCCCTTCGTGATCGAATCCCCCTCCGGCAGATTGCCGGAAAAGGCCCCAAGATGGGATCTCATGGGAACAGAGGCTTGCGGTGGCGGAAAAGTATTTTGGTGGATGCCTCTGATGGTTTGGGAATATTTGAGAATTTGTAGTGCAAAGATTATGGTTGGGAGACCTCTGAGTGGCCCATAAGCCCTCAGGGCGCCCCCCCAAGGGCACGCCTGGTAGGCTTGTGGCCTCCTCGGGAACCTTCTGGCCCTCTCTCCAAGTCACGTAGGTGTCTTCTGGTCTAAGAAAAATCATCACGAAAGTTTTATTCCGTTTGGACTTCGTTTGATATTCCTTTTCTGTAAAACTCAAAAATAGGGAAAAAACAAAAACTGGCACTGGGCTCTAGGTTAATAGGTTAGTCCCAAAAATAATATAAAATAGCATATTAATGCATATAAAACATCCAAAACAGATAATATAATAGCATGGAACAATAAAATTATAGATACGTTGGAGACGTATCAAACACCGGCGATGGCTGCATGTCCAAGTGATTTTCAGATAAGAAACTGCATGTTTCAGAGGCAGAGCATTTAAATTAACATGCACTTTTCAAACATGGATAATAGAATGTTGGGAATTTTATTCATAGTCAAAAATGGAACTAACAACAAGTTAACATCATGCTGATCAACATTCATGTATAGCACATCTTCATATGATGCACAGTCAAAAAGATATGCTATTTTCAAAATGCCAAGACAATGTTGAGTGTGCGAAAAACTAGGTAAACTAGGGATGAAATTTTGGCAAGTGTTAGATATTTTTCAACTGCAGCAGTTGGAATAGAACCCGGGTATTACAACTTTTGGGTGAGAGGGCTGTAGCCACCGGGCTACTGCGGTGTGTTCGAAAGAATGAAGGCGTCTTCCCCGGCTCCGGTTCGTTCCCGTCCGTGCCCGGGTGCGCTCGCCGCGGCACCGCCGTCTGCCGTTGTCAACATGCTCAACAAATGAGAGGAATCCGGAGAGGACTGTACGTCGAGAGGCTGACAGTGGGGACCCACCAGGTCCAAGGCCGTACGCAAGCAAGTGCCTCATTGAAAAAAAAGGTTCTTCCTAATTGTATACTAATGTTGAGGCCCACGGGTTTGTCAACCTAGTCAATAAACGAAATAAATTTACAACGAAGACTGTCATCGGGGAGCTTTTTTTAGGGGTATCGGGGATCTAGCAGGTATCATTTTTGTGAGAGGGCGAACAAGTATCTGCTAGGCCTAGGTTTTGTGCTTTAACATGCGTAACCCACGACATACCGACACAGTGGTTTCAACTTATTTTTTTGAGGTCCATCATGTATGTACCGGCCTGTGGGCCTCCGAGCTTAGGTTGTAATGTTTCTTAAACATCGGCAGCCCAATTTATTTTTTTAATAAAACGCAGATCTCTGTTCTATTTATCTATATATAAGAATAATAATGCAGTGTCCAATTTATGTTTTCCCTTCTAACCACATTATATATATATTTATATTATTACTATTATCATATATCTAATAGAAACTTATATATACATTATAAAAACATCCCATGTCTTATTAACTTATAAAAATAAATGTTCAACAGAAGTTGGCAAGGAAAATCCTGTTTGTTTTTGACTTTCAGGCAACGAAAATCCTGGTGATTGCGTACAAAAGCTTGCGAAGATTTTAAGGACCAATGTAATAATAACGCGCTCATTTTTCTTTTGAGCAATAACTTGCTAATTTTTTAATTTTATATATAATAAAATGTGTACCTCCGGTTTATTTTTTGATATTAATTGCTCCTTCTAACGGAACAATATATATACAATAAGCCTGCTAATTCATGTATTTCAAGAAAGTGCAAATGGGCTGTGATTTTTTAGAAAAAATTAAATGGGCCGCATTGACGCTAAATTATTTGTTCACCCAGCCCAGCAAATGGACTGTAAATTCTAGAAAACATGGGTTAAATATATGCCACATTTTTGCAGGCTGACCTGTGGGCCAATAGGTCGAAGCCTACGCAAGGCATTGTCAACTTAGTCAACAAATGATTCTGACATCCACAACCATTGGATTTATATCCAATGGCTGGCATGCACCTTCAATCTAGCATCTTCTTCCTCCAGCACCGCCGAGACCGCCTGCTCCGGCCTCCGGCGGCTAGCGGCTTTGCTTAGCACGCATCGCTACGAAGCGCTAGCCCACCGCCGGAAGGATATCCCTCTGCCCCTCCACACCCCCTGTTATTCTCCACCAGAACCATGGCGCACCAGAACCAGTTATAACCCTCATACTCCTCTTCGTTTGCGACTCCACTACCGCGTCTTCCCATCTCTGGGTCGTTCCCGTCTGGGGACTCGCCGTCGTCCACCGCCTTGCTGCGCTCGGTGTGGCGTGGTCTACAAATGAGAGTCATCGAAAGAGGACTGTACGTGGAGAGGCTGACAGTTGGGACCCACGAGGTCCAAGGTCACACGCAAGGAAAGTTCCTCCTTATTAAGCTGAAAAAAATGTTTCCTCCCGCTGACAGCTGGGACCCACCAGCTACATCTTCGCACGCAAGGAAGTGCCTTCTTATTACGCGAAAAAAATGATTCCTCCCCCTGACAGCTGGGACCCAGCAACTATATCTTCGCACGCAAGGAAGTGCGTCCTTATCCTCCCTGACAGCTGGGACCCATCCGGTCGAAGCATACGTAGCGCTGTCTGTCTAGTCGAGACCGTGTACGTACGTACTGGTCGATCGGTCTCTCTGCAAGTATGAACCGTGGCCGAGTAAGTAGTGGCACGTGTCGTAGTAGACCACTCAACGTAGCAGTTCACGCAGTCCCGTCTAAATCCAGTACACGTATGTACAGCCAAAGGGCAAAAAATACGGCCACATACGTACATACGGGCGGGGTCTCGAACGCGTACTCGCGCATACGGACGGCCAAAGCTCATGTACATGGAGAGGCAACGGACGACAACAACGGCGTCCTATTCACCGGGCAATGAACTGGCTGGGTCGGAACGAAGAAACAGCGTCCTATTCATCGAGAGGCAACAGACTGGGTCAGAATGCGTCCTGTTCAACGGGAGCCAACCGGCTTGGACGGAACAGCCGAAACGCGGTCTGGCGTACCGCAGAACGGAGGAAACGGCCTTGTGTTCGACTGGTCACGGTCGAAACGGGGTCCTGTTCATCGGGAGGGGTCTGGCGTACCGCCAAACAGAGGAAACGGACTTGTGTTGGAGTGCCTAGGGTCGAAACAAGGTCCTATTCATCAGGAGGGGTGTGGCGTACCGCAAAACGGGACTCCACGGGCTACTGTTCATCCACTGTCGTCCTCCAGACTCCACATGCTACTGTTCCTAGAGCCTCCATAGGGTCTTGTTCATCCACCCCCAACCGGCTGGGGTGTGTGGGACTCCTCGGGGTCTTGTTCATCCAGCGGCAATCGCCTACTACCACGAGGCCCTGTTCATCCAGCGGCAACCGCCTACACATGGTCGGGGTCCTGTTCATATCCAACCCCCACCGGGAACTGTTCATCCACAGCCAACCAACCGGCTAGGTCGACTCACCACGTATCGACTCGTCCTATGTATCGCATGCGCGACATCAACAGGCACTGTTCATCTAGAGGCAACCCAACACACCGGGTGGTTACGTCTCGCACGGGGGCTCGATCAGCTTCAGTAATCACTCAGGTTCAGTTAGCAGCACCATGCAGCAAAGGAGTCGCCCGGGTTCAGTTAGCAGCGAAGGGATCGATCGGCTTCAGTACGTAGCTATATAGCTAGTGGGATCGATCGATCGCTTGGGTTCAGTAAGCAAACGCCTCGCTCGGGTTCAGTTATAGCGAACACGACTCGCACACCACACGCGCGTACGAGAGAGAAACGCGTAAACAACACTGCATCGCCCGGCCCGACCACCCATCGTAACCGGCAACTCCGCGAAAATTTCCTCGCCCTCACTTCTATCATGATTTTTTATGTCATGGACATCCCAAAGAATGTCATGCAGGTGTGTCCCCGGCCCCCCAGGACGAAAAGCCCATTTTCTGTCATATTTTTTGTCATAGAAGTAGAAGCCCACCACATCTATGATGATACATGGTTTTGTCACAATTATCGTCATAGAAGTGTCATAAGCATGACAGAAAAACTTTTCAATCGGGCCAAAATGTCACGGATGTGTCTTTTTTTGTAGTGATAGTAATCGTCGTAGCTGCGTCGCTTTGTCGGCGGGTCCGCAATTGCTATCTTCTTCAATATCATGTAGGCATCATCATACGTATTCAAGCCCAGATAGTCCGGAAGGCCGATCCCTGAAGGAAATATGCCCTAGAGGCAATAATAAAGTTGTTATTTATATTTCCTTATATCATGATAAATGTTTATTATTCATGCTAGAATTGTATTAACCGGAAACTTGATACATGTGTGAATACATAGACAAAACACCGAGTCCCTAGTAAGCCTCTACTAGACTAGCTCGTTGATCAAAGATGGTTAAGTTTCCTAACGATATACATGTGTTGTCATTTGATGAACGGGATCACATCATTCATCCGTTAGCTTAGCAATATGATCGTTAAGTTTTATTGCTATTGCTTTCTTCATGACTTATACATATTCCTTTGACTATGAGATTATGCAACTCCCGAATACCGGAGGAACAACTTGTGTGCTATCAAACGTCACAATGTAACTGGGTGATTATAAAGATGCTCTACAGGTGTCTCCGAAGGTGTTTGTTGGGTTGGCATAGATCGAGATTAGGATTTGTCACTCCGAGTATTGGAGAGGTATCTCTGGGCCCTCTTGGTAATGCACATCATGATAAGCCTTGCAAGCAATGTGACTAGTGAGTTAGTTACGGGATGATGCATTACGGAACGAGTAAAGAGACTTGCCGGTAACGAGATTGAACTAGGTATGAAGATACCGACCATCGAATCTCGGGCAAGTAACATACCGATGACAAAGGGAATAACATATGTTGTCGTTGCGGTTTGATCGATAAAAATCTTCATAGAATATGTAGGAACCAATATGAGCATCCAGGTTCTGCTGTTGGTTATTGACCGGAGATGTGCCTCGGTCATGTCTACATAGTTCTCGAACCCGTAGGGTCCGCACGCTTAACGTTCGATGACGATTTGTATTATGAGTTATGTGTTTTGGTGACCGAAGATTGTTCGGAGTGCCAGATGAGATAACGGACATGACGAGGAGTCTCGAAATGGTCGAGAGGTAAAGATTGATATATTGGAAGGTTATATTCGGACACCGAAATGGTTCTGGAGTGGTTCGGGTATTTTTCGGAGTACCGAGGGGTTACCGGAACCCCCCGAGGAAGTAATGGGCCTCATGGGCCACAGTGGAGAGGAGGAGGCAGGCCGCAGGAGGTGGCGCCCCCCCCCCCCCATGTGGAGTCCGAATTGGACAAGGGGGAGGGGGCACGGCCCCCCTTTCCTTCTCCCTCTCTCTCTCCCTCCACTTCCCTCTTTTCCCCTCCGTTGGAAAGGAAGGGGGGAGACTAGGACTAAGAGTCCTAGTTGGACTCCCCCCACTTGGGCGCGCCCTAGGCCGGCCCTCTCCCCTCTCCTCCTTTATATACGGGGGCAGGGGGGCACCCCAAAACACACCAATTGTTCTTAGCCGTGTGCGGCGCCCCCCTCCACCGTTTACTCCTCCGGTCATATTGTCGTAGTGCTTAGGCGAAGCCCTACACGGATCACTTCACCATCACCGTCACCACGCCGTCGTGCTGACGAAACTCTCCCTCGACACTTTGCTGGATCAAGAGTTCGAGGGACGTCATCGAGCTAAACGTCTGCAGAACTCGGAGGCGCCGTACGTTCGGTGCTTGATCGGTTGAATCGAGAAGACGTTCGACTACATCAACCGCGTTAAGCTAACGCTTCCGCTTTCGGTCTACGAGGGTACGTGGACACACTCTCCCCTTCTCGTTGCTATGCATCTCCAAGATAGATCTTGCGTGAGCGTAGGAAATTTTTTTAAATTGCATGCTCCGTTCCCTAACAGTGGTATCAGAGCCAGGTCTATGCGTAGATGATATGCACGAGTAGAACACAAAGAGTTTTGGGCGATGATAGTCATACTGCTTACCACCAACGTCTTATTTTGATTCGGCGGTATTGTTGGATGAAGCGGCCTAGACCAACCTTACATGAACATGTTCATGAGACCGGTTCCACCGACAGACAAGCAACTTGTTTTGCATAAAGGTGGCTGGCGGGTGTCTGTTTCTCCAACTTTAGTTGAATCGAATTTGACTACGGCCGGTCCTTGTTGAAGGTTAAAACAGCAAATTTGACGAAACATCGTAGTGGTTTTGATGCATAGGTAAGAACAGTTCTTACTAGAAGCCCATAGCAGCCACGTAAAAGTTGCAGCAACAAAGTAGAGGACGTCTAACTTGTTTTTGCAGGGCATGTTGTGATGTGATATGGTCAAGACATGATGTGATATACGTTATTGTATGAGATGATCATGTTTTGTAAAAGTTATCGGCAACTGGCAGGAGCCGTATGGTTGTCGCTTTATTGTATGAAATGCAATCGCCATGTAATTGCTTTACTTTATCACTATGCGTTAGTGATAGTTGTAGAAGCAATAGTTGGCGAGACGACAACGACGCTACGATGGAGATCAAGGTGTCAAGCCGGTGACGATGGAGATCATGGCGGTGCTTTGGAGATGGAGATCAAAGGCACAAGATGATGATGGCCATATCATGTCACATTTTTTGATTGCATGTGATGTTTATCTTTTATGCATCTTATTTTGCTTAGTACGGAGGTAGCATTATAAGATGATCCCTCACTAAAATTTCAAGGTATAAGTTTTCTCCCTGAGTAAGCACCATTGCGACAGTTCGTCGTGCCGAGACACCACATGATGATCGGGTGTGATAAGCTCTACGTTCACATACAACCGGTGCAAGACAGTTTTGCACGCATGGAATACTCGCGTTAAACTTGACGAGCCTATCATGTACAGACATGGCCTCGGAACACTGGAGACTGAAAGGTCGAACGTGAATCATATAGTAGATATGATCAACATAGAGATGTTCACCATTGAAAACTACTCCATCTCACGTGATGATCGGACATGGTTTAGTTGATTTGCATCACGTGATCATTTAGATGACTCGAGGGATGTCTATCTAAGTGGGAGTTCTTAAGTAATATGATTAATTGAACTTAATTTATCATGAACTTAGTCCTGATAGTATTTGCATATCTATGTTGTAGATCAATAGCTCACATATAGCTCCCCTTTTTATTTTGATATGTTCCTAGAGAAAACTAAGTTGAAAGATGATAGTAGCAATGATGCGGACTGGTTCTGTGATTTGAGGATTATCCTCATTGCTACACAGAAGAATTATGTCCTTGATGTACCGCTAGGTGACGGACCTATTACAGGAGCAGATGCAGACGTTATGAACGTTTGGCAAGCTCGAAATGATGACTACTTGATAGTTTAGTGCGCCATGCTTTACGGCTTAGAACCGGGACTTCAAAAACCTTTTGAACGCCACGGAGCATATGAGATGCTCCAAGAGATGAAATTGGTATTTCAGTCTCATGCCCGTGTCGAGAGGTATGAGACCTCTAACAAGTACTTTGCCTACAAGATGGAGGAGAATAGCTCAGCTAGTGAGCATGTGCTCAGAATGTCTGGGTACTACAATCGCTTGAATCAAGTGGGAGTTAATCTTCCAAATAAGATGGTGATTGATAGAGTTCTCTAGTCACTATCACCAAGTTACTAGAACTTCGTGATGAACTATAATATGCAAGGGATGACGAAAACGATTCCCAAGCTCTTCGCGATGCTGAAATCAGCGAAGGTAGAAATCAAGAAATAGCATCAAATGTTGATTGTTGACAAGACCACTAGTTTCAAGAAAAAGGGCAAGGGAAAGAAAGGGAACTTCAAGAAGAATGGCAAGCAAGTTGTCACTCCCGTGAAGAAGCCCAAAGATGGACCTAAGCCTGAAACTGAGTGCTTCTACTGCAAAGGAAATTACTGGAAGCGGAACTGCCCCAAATACTTGGCGGATAAGAAGGATGGCAAAGTGAACAAAGGTATATTTGATATACATGTTATTGATGTGTATTTTACTAGTGTTCATAGTAGCCCCTGGGTATTTGATACCGGTTCAGTTGCCAACATTAGTAACTCAAAACAGGAGTTGCAAAATGAACAGAGACTAGTTAATGATGAGGTGACGATGTGTGTTGGAAGTGATTCCAAGGTAGATAAGATCACCATCGCACACTCCCTCTATCTTCGGGATTAGTGTTGGACCTAAATAAATGTTATTTGGTGTTTGCATTGAGCATGAATATGATTGGATCATGTTTATTGCGATGCGGTTATTCATTTAAGTCAGAGAATAATTGTTGTTCTGTTTACATGAATAAAACCTTCTATGGTCATACACTCAATATAAATGGTTTATTGAATCTCGATCATAGTGATACACATATTCATAATATTGATGCCAAAAGATGCAAAGTTGATAATGATAGTGCAACATATTTGTGGCACTGCCGTTTAGGTCATATTGGTGTAAAGCGCATGAAGAAACTCCATGCAGATGGGCTTTTGGAATCACTTGATTATGAATCATTTGATACTTGCGAACAATGCCTCAAGGGCAAGATGACTAAAACTCCGTTCTCCGGAACAATGGAGGGAGCTACTGACTTATTGGAAATAATACATACTGATGTATGTGGTCCAATGAGTGTTGAAGCTCGCGGCGGGTATCGTTATTTTCTGACCTTCACAGATGATTTGAGTAGATATGGGTATAGCTACTTAATGAAACATAAGTCTGAAACATTTGAAAAGTTCAAAGAATTTCAGAGTGAAGTGGAAAATCATCGTAACAAGAAAATAAAGTTTCTACGATCTGATCGCGGAGGCGAATATTTGAGTTACGAGTTTGGCCTTCATTTAAAACAATGTGGAATAGTTTCACAACTCACGCCACCTGGAACACCACAGCGTAATGGTGTGTCCGAACATCGTAACCATACTTTATTAGATATGGTGCGATCTATGATGTCTCTTATCGATTTACCACTATCGTTTTGGGGTTATGCATTAGAGACAGCTGCGTTCATGTTAAATAGGGCACCATCTAAATCCGTCGAGACGACACCGTATGAACTGTGGTTTGTCAAGAAACCTAAGCTGTCGTTTCTTAAAGTTTGGGGATGCGATACTTATGTGAAAAAGCTTCAGCCTGATAAGCTCGAACCCAAATCGGAGAAGTGCGTCTTCATAGGATACCCAAAAGAAACTGTTGGGTACGCCTTCTTTCATAGATCCGAAGGCAAGATCTTTGTTGCTAAGAATGGATCCTTTCTAGAGAAGGAGTTTCTCTCGAAAGAAGTGAGTGGGAGGAAAGTAGAAATTGATGAGGTAATTGTACCTTCTCTCAATTTGGAAAGTAGCTCATCAGAGAAATCTGTTCCCGTGATGCCTACACCAACTAGAGAGGAAGCTAATGATGATGATCATGAAACTTCAGATCAAGTTACTACCGAACCTCCTAGGTCAACCAGAGTATGTTCCGCACCAGAGTGGTACGGTAATCCTGTTCTGGAAGTCATGTTACTAGACCATGATGAACCTACGAACTATGAGGAAGTGATGATGAGCCCAGATTCCGCGAAATGGCTTGAGGCCATGAAATCTGAGATGGGATCCATGTATGAGAACAAAGTGTGGACTTTGGTTGACTTGCCCGATGATCAGCAAGCCATTAAAATAAATGGATCTTCAAGAGGAAGACGGACGCTAATGGTAGTATTACTATCTACAAAGCTCGTATTGTCGCAAAAGGTTTTCGACAAGTTCAAGGTGTTGACTACGATGAGATTTTCTCACTCGTATCGACGCTTAAGTCTGGCCGAATCATGTTAGCAATTGCCGCATTTTATGAAATCTGGCAAATGGATGTCAAAACTGCATTCCTTAATGGATTTATTAAATAAGAGTTGTATATGATGCAACCAGAAGGTTTTGTCGATCCTAAAGGTACTAACAAAGTGTGCAAGCTCCAGCGATCCATCTATGGACTGGTGCAAGCATCTCAGAGTTGGAATATACGCTTTGATAGTGTGATCAAAGCATATGGTTTTATAAAGACTTTTGGAGAAGCCTGTATTTACAAGAAAGTGAGTGGGAGCTCTGTAGCATTTCTAATATTATATGTGGATGACATATTATTGATTGGAAATGATATAGAATTTTTGTATAGCATAAAAGGATACTTGAATAAGAATTTTTCAATGAAAGACCTCGGTGAAGCTGCTTATATATTGGGCATCAAGATCTATAGGGATAGATCGAGACACTTAATAGGACTTTCACAAAGCACATACCTTGATAAAGTTTTGAAGAAGTTCAAAATGGATCAGCCAAAGAAAGGGTTCTTGCCTGTGTTGCAAGGTGTGAAATTGAGTAAGACTCAAACCCGACCACAACAGAAGATAGAGAGAAAATGAAAGTCATTCCCTATGCCTTAGCCATAGGTTCTATAAAGTATGCCATGCTGTGTACCAGACCTATTGTGTACCTTGCCATGAGTTTGCAAGGGGGTACAATAGTGATCCAGGAGTAGATCACTGGACAGCGGTCAAAATTATCCTTAGTTACCTAAGAGGACTAAGGAAATGTTTCTCGGTTACAGAGGTGATAAAAAGTTTGTCGTAAAGGGTTACGTCGATGCAAGCTTTAACACCGATCCAGGATGACTCTGAGTCTCAATCTGGATACATATTGAAAGTGGGAGCAATTAGCTAGAGTAGCTCCTTGCAGAGCATTGTAGACATAGAAATTTGCAAAATACATACGGATCTGGATGTGGCAAACCCGTTGACTAAACTTCTCTCACAAGCAAAACATGATCACACCTTAGTACTCTTTGGGTGTTAATCACATAGCGATGTGAACTAGATTATTGACTCTAGTAAACCCTTTGGGTGTTGGTCACATGGCGATGTGAACTATGGGTGTTAATCACATAAAGATGTGAACTATTGGTGTTAAATCACATGGCGATGTGAACTAGATTATTGACTCTAGTGCAAGTGGGAGACTGAAGGAAATATGCCCTAGAGGCAATAATAAAGTTGTTATTTATATTTCCTTATATCATGATAAATGGTTATTATTCATTCTAGAATTGTATTAACCGTAAACTTGGCACATGTGTGAATACATAGACAAAACACCGAATCCCTAGTAAGCCTCTACTAGACTAGCTCGTTGATCAAAGATGGTTAAGTTTCCTAACCATAGACATGTGTTGTCATTTGATGAACGGGATCACATCATTAGGAGAATGATGTGATGGACAAGACCCATCCGTTAGCTTAGCATTATGATCGTTAAGTTTTATTGCCATTGCTTTCTTCATGACTTATACATATTCCTTTTACTATGAGATTATGCAACTCCCGAATACCGGAGGAAAACCTTGTGTGCTATCAAACATCACAACATAACTGGGTGATTATAAAGATGCTCTACCGGTGTCTCCGAAGGTTTTTGTTGGGTTGGCATAGATCGAGATTAGGATTTCTCACTCCGAGTATCAGAGAGGTATCTCTGGGCCCTCTCAGTAATGCACATCATGATAAGCCTTGCCAGCAATGTGACTAATGAGTTAGTTACGGGATGATGCATTACAGAACGAGTAAAGAGACTTGCTGGTAACGAGATTGAACTAGGTATGAAGATATCGACCATCGAATCTGGGGCAAGTAACATACCGATGACAAAGGGAATAACGTATGTTGTCATTGCGGTTTGACCGATAAAAATCTTCGTAGAATATGTAGGAACCAATATGAGCATCTAGGTTCCGCTGTTGGTTATTGACCGGAGAAGTTTCTCGGTCATGTCTACGTAGTTCTTGAACCCGTAGGGTCCGCACGCTTAACGTTCGATGACGATTTATATTATGAGTTATGTGTTTTCGTGACCGAAGATTGTTCGGAGTGCCGGATGAGATCACGGACATGACGAGGAGTCTTGAAATGGTTGAGAGGTAAAGATTTATATATTGGAAGGTTATATTCGGACACCAGAATGGTTCCGGTGAGGTTCGGGTATTTTTTGGAGTACCGAGGGGTTACCGGAACCCCCCCGGGGAAGTAATGGGCCTCATGGGCCATACTGGAGAGGAAGAGGCAGGCCGCAGGAGGTGGCGCCCCCCCCCATGTGGAGTCCGAATTGGACAAGGGGGAGGGGGCGTGGCCCCCCTTTCCTTCTCCCTCTCTCTCTCCCTCCACTTCCCTCTTTTCCCCTCCGTTGGAAAGGAAGGAGAGGGCGACAAGGACTGGGAGTCCTAGTTGGACTCCCTCCACTTGGGCGCGCCCTAGGCCGGCCCTCTCCCCTCTCCTCCTTTATATACAGGGGCAGGGGGCACCCCAAAACACACCAATTGTTCTTAGCCGTGTGCGGCGCCCCCTCCACCGTTTACTCCTCCGGTCAAATTGTCGTAGTGCTTAGGCGAAGCCCTACGCGGATCACTTCACCATCACCGTCACCACGTTGTCGAGCTGATGAAACTCTCCCTCGACACTTTGCTGGATCAAGAGTTTGAAGGACGTCATTGAGCTGAACGTGTGCAGAACTCGGAGGCGTCGTACGTTCGGTGCTTGATCGGTTGAATCGAGAAGACGTTCGACTACATCAACCGTGTTAAGCTAACACTTCTGCTTTCGGTCTATGAGGGTACGTGGACACACTCTCCCCTTCTCGTTGCTATGCATCTCCTAGATAGATCTTGCATGAGCATGGGAAATTTTTTGAAATTGCATGCTCCGTTCCCCGACAATCCCAATGGTGGAGAAGGGGTCTATGGGAATGGCCGCACTGCTGTGGATATTGTGCAAAATGATGGTGGTATCCGGCCCGAGGTATGCAAGCCAATCTCTGTTGGCACCAACCCAAACCTATATATAAGACGGTGGGCAGCAAAGAAATTATGGGATGGAATAACTAAGTACTATATTTAGAATATACACTACATGATCAAACTTCATGACTGACCTGCTCATCGGACAAAATCCGACTACCTCTCAACGTCAGCAACTCTAGCGGAGTCAACGTGCAACCATGGCCATGTTGCGGTGGACTCTTCGATTGATTGTCCCATTGAATAACCTTCTGCTCGAGAACGCATGGAAGACCAACAAGCATGAACTTTTCCCCAGCCTGTTTACGCACCGTCTTAAAAAAGTTGGTGCAGGAAGCACCGAGTCTTGCAGTGGTGAGGATGTTGGAGCAGCGTGCGATTTCTACCAGAGGATCATCGTCCAAGGTCTCCCAGCCCCGACGAGGAGGAGAACTGCCTGGCGAATCCATGGCAGCAACGACGAACTGCCTTGGTCTCTTCGGGGGGAGGGGAACTGGCAAGGAGGAGATAAGAGCGTAACCGCAGGGCCTTGTCCTTTCGTTAAGGAAGTTATGCAGGCACGCATAGTGGTAGTGCGATGGTGCGGTTATTATTTACTATGTAGTACTGTAGCAGTAGTACTTTCTCTATGTACTGTACTTCTATAGTGCACCAGTTTTGAACTCTTGAATCTCAAGGCCAATGAGCTACAGTTGCAAGTGGAGGGTACTACTGTTCTCTAGAACCATCGTTGTACTATCAATGCAAGGAAAGTACACCTGCGTACTCTCCGTGCTCTATTCAAGCGCGTAGTTAGCCTACTCAGCCGCTCCTCTCACGCACACACTATCAACCTGTTTATCAGGGACGGTTACTGCGAGGGCAGAACATTTGAGTTCTTTGATACAACGAGACTAGGCTTTTCGTTTCCATTTGTGGACGTGTAATGGATGTCGTCGAACTTTGTTTTTTGGTCCTTCCTTCTTTATTAATGAGATGAGGCAAAGCTTTTGCCTCCGTTTTGTCGGCGTTCTGGGAACCAGGGTACCCAGATTTGCCTGCCTGCGGCCCACGGCGTGGCTCCATCGACGGCCTGGTACGGCCCATCTACGGCGCCTTCAAGACAAGACCCTCGCGAGGCGGGCAACGTCAAGACCTCCAGAGGGAGTGGCCTCCTTAGGCTGGCTCCTGAGGAGCAGAGATTTCTATGTAGGTACCAATCTCATGAGGTGGAGGTGATGCAAGCCATGACGACCAAGGCCAGGCGGGCGCCAGCGGGCACAGAGCAGCAGGTTTCCTCTTTGGTGCTACGGAGGCAAGCGCAGTCACGGGGTCCCGAGGAATCACCCAAAGGTTTCCATTCCCGTGCAACGAGACCAGGACCGCCAGGACGGTAGGACGGATGTCATCGCCAAGCCCACCGCAGTGTCACGACCAAAGGCTTTGCAGGCGAAGACCACCTTTCGTCAGGATAAGATGTACTACTTGTCCCCCTTCAAAATTGGCCGTTGTGGAATCCCTTCCCGCCTTCGTTTCGGGGAAGAGGACCAAGGCCGCTATATATAGGTTAGCCACCACCATAGGAAGGAGGTCGGACCCTGAGTTCACATCCTTACTAGAGCAAGCCTCGCGAGCTTGTTCATTCTTTGTACTACTTCCTCCTCAGCCCCTCGTGAGGCAAATCCACCCCGAAGCAGGAGTAGGGTATTACACCGCAAGGTGGCCTGAACCTGGGTAAACGGTCGTGTCCATCTTCTTCCCTGTTCTTCGAGCCAGGCTGCAGGGCAACGCATTTGGTTGGTTGGATAGGTTGAGTTCTTCGCACATGCCCCAGAGTTTGAACCTTCCCTGGGTCTGCGGAGCCTTGAATCCGACATTTGGCGCGCCAGGTAGGGGCATGTCGAAACTCGGCCTCTTCGTCAATCGCGTCCCGCCCTCGCCTGGTCACGCCCATGGCAGAGGATCCTCGAGCTCGCATCGAGCATTGGGCTGCTTGCCCTGCCCAGGCGGTGCTCCCCTGCCACGGAGCTCACCATCCCACACTCTTCGCAGCCAGCGTGGTCGCCGGCGTCGCCGACCGTCAGCAGTACGGGCCACCCCCGCCCTCTCCCGTGCGGCGCCGCAATCGTGCCACCGCGTGGTCCTCTGGCTATGTCGTGGCATCGACTCTGCGTGCTCGCCGGGAACAAGCGAACACGCGAGCTGCACTCATTGTGGCACGCGAGTTACTGCGATGCAGGTTGGCGGAAGGTGGCCACGACGCCTTGCTGGAGCGGGTCGCTAAGCTGCTGGATGCCGCCTGTGAGGGCGCGGTGCCTTTCTGTATCCTGCCCATGTCGCGGGCGACGCCCGGGGTTCACTCTCGCCCCCACTGCGTCGGCCAGCCCCTCCGGAGGGGGTCCGGAGGGTCTCACAGTGGTGGCCTGGCGCGCAACGGGGTAGGCGACCCCTCCTGGAGCTGAAGGACCGCCCCTAGGCCGGCACGGTCAGGCGCCAAGGATGATGGGCGGCGGAGCAGAGGAACTGGGGGCTGGCCTCGGGATGATGGCCCCTGGAGCCTCCATGCCGCCACCGACGGGTTCGCTGTACGGGCAGAGGAGAAGCCCGTGCGCGTTCCCCTCATCAGCTTCGACGACGGAGTCGCCATGGCCACGCAGGGCTGGGTCCCTCCACGAGCCACCCAACACCCCGACGACACCCCCCACAGCAACAGCTATCATTTACAACCCGTATCTTTGGGATATGCCTCACGAACCTTGGATCGTAGGTAGACTGTGCCAAGACGGCGCACCTCCAGGGGCTGGCCTTGCCCCGGGCTTGCGGCAGGCACCAAGAAGTCGCGCAAGGGCGCGCCCCGAACGCAGCGGGGACCTGGTGCCAAGGATCCCCCCGTGTCGCGGGGCGTGTAGCGCCACCACTATGGTGGCGTGTGCCACCCAGAAGCGGGTCCCCTCCTGAGGGAGGCGCCGGCGAGCCCTCCCCCTAGGAGGAGGCCCACGGCCCCCTCGCCACCGCTCACGCAGTCCCTTGCCCCTTGGTCCTATCCTGGTTTCCGGACGCCCCAACGGTGGCCGGGGTATGCGCGGAGCGGGGTTCCTGCCCAGGGGGCAAGGAGCGCCTCTCAAGATCTCCACCCATGACACTCTCACGTAATAATGAGTGGGGTTGTACATGCCCCAGAGTCTCCTGAGCGCTGCCCTTGAGCCTCATGGGGGCTCCCACCCACGTCCAAGTGGAAGCACCATGCTCCGCACTGGCAGTCGACACTGCCCCCCAATGGCTATGCCCACGCCCAGTGGAGGCCCCATGCTCCGCACTGGGGGAAGACTAGAAGACCAGTGTAGACGCCGGATGCGGCCGTCTTTGCTTTGCCCTCCTTTGTAATCCGATTTGCTGCCTTTGGAATGAAATTCAAAACTTCTTGCACTTATTAAGAGAAAAGGGGGGAATTTTTTTGACTTGTAGTGTTTCCTTTTCCTTCGATTTTTGTTTTGGGAGGCACAGTTTTCGCCTGCCGCTCTATCCCGAGCGCCCTGCGAGCGGGGGCTGGGTGCGATGTGCGCATCTGAGGTAGCCCAAGCGGCATCAGGGCCCCCTCGGGGCCAAGCACATAACTGCCACGGGTCCGCCCGTGCGCACACCTTGCCAAAGTGTTTGCGCTTGGCTCCTCGCGCGGCGGTCTCGAGCGAGCCAGCAGGCGCGCACCATGCCCGGCGTTCAGCCCCGGGCCCTAGGGGCACTCGGCGGCGGACGCTTCCCCCCTGCACTCTTGCGAAGCTCGACGCCTGGCAAAGGTGCACCGGGAGGCGCTAAGCCCTCACAAGTCCCTCCTGGGATCCTGCGGACTAGGGGCTCAGGTGGGCCCGTCTCAGAAGAAACGCATCTCTGCGATACAAGAACCCGTCCAAGGCAGCGAACACAAAAGCTAAGCCACGTCAACTACTCTAGTCAGGGGCCTTTTGGCTCACGATAACACGTCTTCGAAATTAATTTAGAAGGCATATCATTGTTTCATTCATTACAAGCGCCCCCCCCCCCCCCAAAATGCATTCACGCCCCGCAGGGCCATACCCAAAGTTTTGGCAGGCAAACAGGGAAATACAGGCCTAGCAAGATGCGCTACCGCCAGCGTCGCTGTCATCATCATCACCATCAGCTCCACCCTCTTCGGCTGTGAGCGCGGCCACATCGTCAGCAAGGGCAATTTCCGCGATCAGGTCGTCCACATGATCGTCCACCCAGCTCGCCAGGTCGGCTTGGGTTGCTCCGGGCACGGGGGCTATTGCGGCGTTGAAGTCAAAGTCAGGATCGAGGCTAAGAAGGTAGCTGAAGACACACGAGAACGCGCGCCCAAGAAGGTCTGGGATCTTCTCTTCAATGAGCTAGCGCGTCCTCGCGGCCCCACCTTCGAGGCAGGTCATGACCTGGGTGAAGAAGCGGAGGTAGCCAGCATCATCAGCTTCATACGGGCGGGGGATGCTCTCGTCACAGAGGGTGTCCAGGGCCCGGTTGGCCCTGATCCTGAGGTCCTCGAACATCAAGGAGCGCACGCGCTGCAGCATTCGGCGATGGCCCGCCTCATCCGTGGCTCTCTCCACAAGGGACGTAACACCTGCGACCTGCTGACGGAGTGAGAACAACTCGGCCTCGGCGGTGGCTCGGGCCTCCGAGGCGGCCTTCTCACGCCGCTCTGCAGCGACCAGCTTCACCTTATGGGCATCGGCCTTGCCCTGCAGTTCAGCTTGCCGCTGCTGAAAGAGAACCTCTTGGAGCCCCAGCTTTCGGTGGTATTCCTTGACAAGGGCCGCGCGGATCCCCGCTACCTTCTGGTCGACCTCCTGTTGGTTCGTCGCCTCCCGAGAGGCAAGGGCGTCCTCAGTGGCGGCTACTTGGCGCTCCATCACCTCCAGTCGCTTGTGCTCCAGGCTATGCTCCAATGCCTTGAGCGCCAGCGCGTCCTCACGCGACCGGACTCTCGCCTCGTCTGTGGGGGTCCCACCTGACGGCGCTGCGAGGGCGGCTCTACGTGCCTAGACCTGCTGCTCAAGGGCGGCGTTCGAGGCTTGAAGCTCCCTCTCGCGCTCCTCAGCCACCTCATGATGGCGATCCGCGGCCCGGGCCTCCTCCAGGGCACGAGTACAAGCCTCCCGAGAAGCCGCAAGGGACTCTTCCGCCTTCGCACGGGTACGCTCGTGCTGCCAGTGCCCGAGGTTGATGGCAACCTTCAGTTGGTACCATTCGCGCGCCAGGCGGAGGCCTTCTGCCTCGAGGTGCGTGTCAACGTCGGCAAGCTCTGCCCCGAGGCGGCTGAGCGTGCCCATTGCCTGCCAGAGGAGTTCGTGACGGACGGCACTACACCCGTGTGTGAGCTCCAGCGCTCGGCCGGGCCCATCCTCCATGCCCCGGTCCGTCGGAGGACGCGAGATGACTCACCCATCTCCGGCGGGGGATTGGAGGCCGCAGCTCCTCCAGCCGCTCCCTGAGCCACGGACGGGGCACGGCGTGGTCCAGACCCACCACTCGAAGACGGAGCCGTCGCGCGGATCGCCCAACTACCAGCAAGAACTAGTGGAGGAGCCCTCAGCACAGCCTCCGTGCTCCATGGGTTGCTCCGGAAGAAGGTAGCCGGGAGTGTGGGCCTGCGGCCCCCTAGCAACGACCTCGGCTCATGAGCCGGCACCACCTCATGCGCGGCCGTCTGGCTTGGGAGGACCAGCGCAGCTACCGAACCTGGGGCCTCCGGAGGCCGCGCACCCGGCGGGCTCACCACCTCAACAGAACGGATCCTGAGGGGCAAAAGTCAGAGGAAGACACGGTATGCGAAATTCTAGAAGGGCAAGGTACTTACTCATCCACGGCTATCCACTTCCTCTTTTTCAGGGCCCGTGAGGTGTCGCTGCGATGGCTCCCGAGCCCTTTCCTCATGCGGGGCACCCCGAAGTCTAGAAGGGGCGCGCCACAGGCCGGCGTGTAGCCCTTCCCGGCGGTGGCGGCAGATGCGTCCGTAGGTGGGGCTCCCACGCCGCCTGTAGAGGAGTGGGCCGTCGCCTCAGGAGTGCTCGGTGATGCTTGCTCCCCTGCGGCCTCGGCAGGAACGCGCGCCATAGGGCCAGCGAGCACAGGAGCCACCAAGATGGGGTTCTCGCGAGGTCCTTCGTGGCCCTCCGGGAGCAGCCCGCACTCATCGAAGCACGGCATCTTCTCGACAAAGGCCCTCCAGTTCGAGCAGTTGTACAAAGGGCACCCCTCAGAAGGGAGCACAGCAGGAGCAGGGTCACCCGTAAGGAGCTGGAGCACTGTGCGCAAGGTCTTTAGAGGGAGCGAAGGCACCTGGAGCCTCATGGGGTCGTCAGGGCCGGTGAAGGCGCACATCGGGCGAGAATGGCGCAGGAGCGGGGCAATGCGCCGCCGGACGAACTCCCTCACCACCATCGCCACCGTCACCCCTGCTTCTTTCACCTTGCCTAGCCTGGACAAGATACGTGCAAGCCGACGGTCAACGAGCTCCGCATGCCCCCAGCCGGAACTCGGCTCCGCCGGCTCCGATGGGAGAAAGAGCAGAGGGCTGCGCATGGTGGCGTCCACATACAACCAATGCTTCCGGAATCCTGTCATGTCTGGGCGCAGCATGAAGTCGATGTAGGAGCCGGCGGTCGCCGCCACCGCTTGAAATGACACGCACCCCGAGTGTTGTCCGCCGTCGACCAAGTGGAGCCAGAAGAAATGGTGGAGCAGGGCCACGGACGGGGCGATGCCCATGAAGGCCTCGCACAAGAAGGCGAAAGCAGAGAGAAGGACGACAGACCCGGGGTCCAGATGCAGCGCGTGGATCTGGATGTACGAGAGCACGGCATTGAAGAAATCTGAAAAAGGGGGGAGTAGGCCGGCAAAGAGAGCGTGGAGATGAAGGGTGGTTTCGGTGGCCTCCATGTCTGCTGGGAACCGGGAGGCAGGCCAGACCGTTGTCGCCGTCTACTCATTGGAATCGGCGGCAAGAGCTTGTCGGACCTTGTCCAAGCCCTCCTGGTTGATCATCGTGGACCGGTCCAGCACTGGTCCCGGCCCCGGAGAGGGCTCCGCGGTCGTACGGGCCTTCCCTTTCTTCGTCTTAGGAGCCATGGCGGCGGAGATTGAAGCTGGCGTGGAACCTGGTGGGGGAAGCGCAAGTCTGAAGGAAAGGAAGGGAGCCTAAGGCGAGCGCGGCGGGCAATGATGGTTGGGCCGCGCACACCAGGAAGTTGTCATGTTGTGCAGTTTCCGAGGCGGCGTGGGGAAGTGGAGACGCCCACGTCCCGTCAAGCGCCACGCGTCACCTCGGTCCGCAGGTGATTGGGGCCCGTGGCGCTTCGCCCTTGCCCTTTGGCTTCGCCTCGAAGCCAAGTCCGAGCGTGCCTTGGGCCTGGGGGGTACTGTCGGTGTTCTGGGAACCAGGGTACCCACATTTGCCTGCCTGCGGACCACGGCGTGGCTCCATCGACGGCCTGGTATGGCCCATCTACGGTGCCTTCAAGACAAGACCCTTGCGAGGGGCCAAGCCTCGCGAGGCGGGCAACGTCAAGACCTCCAAATGGAGCGGCCTCCTTAGGCTGGCTCCTGAGGAGCGGAGATTTCTATGCAGGTACCCATCTCATGAGGTGGAGGTGATGCAACCCATGACAACCAAGGCCAGGCGGGCGCCAGTGGGCGCAGAGCAGCAGGTTTCCTCTTTGGTGCTAAGGAGGCAAGCGCAGTAGCGGGGTCCCGAGGAATCGCCCAAAGGTTTCCATTCCCATGCAACGAGACCAGGACCGCCAGGACGGCAGGACGGATGTCATCGCCGAGCAAACCACAGCGTCACGACCAGAGGCTTTGCAGGCGAAGACCACCTTTCATCAGGATAAGATGTACTACTTGTCCCCCTTCAAAATTGGTTGTTGTGGAATCCCTTCCCACCTTCGTTTCGGGGAAGAGGACCAAGGCCGCTATATATAGGTTAGCCACCACCATAGGAAGGAGGTCGGACCCTGAGTTCACATCCCTACCAGAGCAAGCCTCGCAAGCTTGTTCATCCTTTGTACTCGTTCCTCCTCAGCCCCTCGGGAGGCAAATCCACCCCAAAGCAGGAGTAGGTATTACACCGCAAGGTGGCCCAAACCTGGGTAAATGGCTGTGTCCATCTTCTTCCCTGTTCTTCGAGCCAGGCTGCAGGGCAACGCGTTCGGTTGGTTGGATAGGTTGAGTTCTTCACACACACCCCAGAGTTCAAACCTTGCTTGGGTCTGCGGAGCCCTGAATCCGACACGTTTCAAAACAAAAAAAATCGCGCCAAGAGGAATTTTATTTATAGAGTTTAGAGCCGATAATGGAGTGAAGTCCATGCATGCAACGCCACAAGCTACAGAGTAGTAGCACTTTACGTCCAGAGCCATATTGCACAGTTCTCAATGCGGCGCCAGGATTTTTTGACTCCTCGAGCTTAATTGGGAGGCGCTAGTTTAAAGATGGTAGCTGATGAGAAAGCAGCAAGCGAGGTGCAGCTAGGGCGAGCACGCGGGCGAGAAACGTTGCACGGTGAATTGATATATAGGAGTACTACTACTCTAGTACGCAAGCCACGAGATGATGGGAGGGAAAACCCGTTCACGTGGCTGGGCTATCCATTGCACCCAGATTGTGGTGCGACACGTTCGTCCGACTTCAAAAGTCAAACTACCAGTGTACAATATTGGCTCGCAGCAAGGTTAATATTTTAAAAAGGTCGCCATACGTTCGGCCGGAATCGAACCCACGAAACGAGCTCTACACTCCCGCGACCACTAGTAGTACAACGCAACCTAGAATCGCCTTTTGTCGCTAGTACATTGTTCCTTACAAGAAACTACTACCAAGAAACAACCACTTTCCAACCAGCCCCACCAAGAAACCACTACTCTAAAAAATTAGCAAAAACATACCAATTTTTTTTAATCCATCGCAATAAACTACCAAGTGCCATTATAGGCACGTTTAAACCCATGTCACCCCTTAAGTCAACACCGTCTATTTGACTGGCAAGTTAGGCGTTATGACTTGTGGGACCTATATGTCAGTCTGGACAAAAATCCCCGAGTCACCTCCTACCTCCGGCCCGTCCACCTAGTCATCCTCGGCCATGGGAGGCAGGTACCGTCGCCGGAAGAAGGTGAGGTCAAAAGCGTCGGCGGTGTCAAGCCCATCTTGCAGCAGCTCGGATGCTAGCTCCGTGCGGCGCTCGTGGCCGCTAGCTAGCCAAGCTAGCACACACCCTGCTGGATGCATCCAGCTGCTTGTCTGCAAGGTTTGCTAGCTAGATTGGCACGGCGGTGCGGTGGCTTGCTCGCACGTGCCGTGCTAAGTCCAGCCATCTGGCTCGAGCGAAGGCCAGCGCGACGGCTTGCTCGCACGTGAGCCACGCTCGGGCCAGCCAGCCAACCCGTGCGGAGGCCAGCGCGGCGTCTAGCCTGTCCGGTGGAGCGGCGGCTAGCTCGCTCATCACTGGCACCTGTGAAGAACATGCATACAAACTTTTTGAAGTAATGTTTGAGAAAAATAATGATTGGAGGAGGAAGAAGATGATAGATGCTCAGATGTGGGCCCCTCGTGTCTTAACGGTCAACATAACGGTCAAACAGATGGTGTTGGTTTAAGGTGCCTCGCCAGCACGGACGTGTGGTCCAACCCTATCATAAACGGGTTTAAACGAGCCTAATCGGCACTAGGTAGTACAGTAATTTTTTGGCACGGATTAAGAAATTTTGGGTATGTTTTTGCTATTTTTGTACAGTAGTTTCTTCCTAGGGCTGGTTGAAAGTAGTACTTTTTTGTTAAATACTCTACTTACTATAAGTAGGAGTGAAAGTTAAGCTTTGGAAGCCAATAAGCACGGCTAGTTACATAGTGCCTATGTGTACGTAATTCAAACTAAATATCGACCATGAGTGACTAATATCTTGATGGAAAACTCGAAACTATGGAAATACTAGCAATGTGCACGTGCGTTGCAACGGATCATAAGTAGAATAATACTTATTCACAAACTTGATAGAAAACACTCTAATTTTGTTATACATATATCACTTAAAATATATTATGTTTCAGTCAGAATATATTCCTCTGGCTGTTTTGATGAGGTGAGGGAGGTATAGATGTGGTTGGTTTTAACATACTAAGGGGTTTTCTGTAAATTGGAGTAGAGAAGTGGGATGTTGTTGTGAAAAGGCAACAACTTACCTCACAGTCGTTAGATGTAGATCTAATGGTCAGAAATGACGGATGGCAGACACACCATCATCACCAACTAAGTCTTTTATAGGAGTAAGTATAAGTATGGAAATACAAACGTATTATCGATACTTGTTTCCATAAACTTGGATCTATGTTCTATTCAACGGCTGAGCATGTGGGGCCTTAGCACGATGGCTTTCCGACTGTGTAAAACAAAGGGTTTTCCCATCGTCGATAAGGAGGGGGTGAAGGCGGTGCGCTTTCGTCTTGCTCTAGTCCTCGTAGTCATACTAGGTGGTCTACGGACGTGTGGGTGTATTCTTTTTCACGTCTCATGTTCGTCGTACTGCCACGACTTTTGATGAATAGACGGTAAGTTATTCACAAGAAAACTTTGGTTGAGCGTGTGTGCGAGAGATAGATAGCGCGTGTGTGTGATATGGAGAGACTGAGGCAATGATAAGAGATTCTTTGTGTGTCTGTGTGTGTGGAGGATAGAGAGAGACATGTGCATGGGGCTTTGTGTTGTGTAAGATGGAGACACATAGACATAATCAGAGATTGAGTGTGTGAGATACACATGTGGACATGGGGAGAGATGTGTGAGTTAGAGAGATGAAGAATTTTGGTGCGCATGTGAGTTAGAGAGAGAGAGAGGGGGACATATATATACCTAGAGCTGGAGAGAATATGCAAGGGTGTGTGTCTTAAAAGAAGGATCCAGATAGATGGGTGTTGTGTGTGTGTGTGTGTGTGTGTTTGTGCACGCGTGTGTGTGTGAGAGGGAGTGTGTGTATGTGGAGAAGAGAGACCACTAATGACGTAAACCTAGTAGGGTAGGGGGAATGGTGTGACATGTGTGTCCAAGAGAGAGAAAGTCATGTGTAGTAGCGGGATAGCATGGGTGCGGGCGGGGAGCAGACTATTTGGAAGAGACATCGAGTGTGTGTGTGAGAGATGGGTGTGAGAGCAAGCGAGAGAGAGAGAGAGAGAGAGCAAGGGAGAGAGAGGAAGACAGGGGGAGAGAGAGGGGTCATTTGTGTGCGGAAGTGGCGTATGGATACGGAGACAAGGTTGATGTTGTTCGAAAGTGGCCTATGTACGGAGACGCAAGGAAAGCGAGTCATCATGTGCGTGATAGAGACTTCATGAGAGATCTAGAATAGATGGTGGAGAGAACAACTTGTGAGATTGAGATCGATGATACGCTAGAGATGGTGGAGAGAACAACATGGTCAATAGTGTGTGCACTCATGGTTGATCAATTTGTTACACAATTTGGACTATGAGATAACGGTACTTTTGAACATGCGTGATATACTTTGAAGTACCAGAATTACAAACCTAAGATTGGAATTTTGGAATTTGACTCCATTATTAGCTTTTGTAATTCATTTAAACGGGGTTACATTTTTTAAGCGGGGATTTCATGATTTCAAATTCGTATGTCAAACCTAGAGATGTACACATACGGTCATGTTCAAACCTTATAATCATCCACTTTATTCATACACATACATATTTTTTTGTCATCATATTTAGAATAAACACATTTGGAATTTCATTTGAATTGGAGCGTATGATGGTATTTGCTTCCACTAACTCAATGATCCATATTTGAATTGAATGGACAATCTAAGTTTCGAGTTGGAGACATTGATTTTCGAAACTTGTACTTTTTTTACGTGCACAACAAATAAATTCTCGGCCATGATGTCATAGTCAGCCGTACAGGAGCAGAACACGTAATTTCAGCCGCCACAAGCTTTCAAACTTCCTGCTCACATCGAAATATCTCGCACTTGAAAGTTTAGCCCTGCAATATTCCTGTTTTACCCCTGCCACATGAACGGAAAAGGGCTGCTTTGGTAACTCCATTGTTTTCCCCTCTTTGCCCCCAACATTCTTCCCAGAGCCCCTCCCCTTCCCCTCCCCGCCTCCTCCCCCAAACCCCCCAAGCCGCTGAATCTAGTCCTCCGCCGTAGCGGTGGACCTCACACCCCGCCGAATCTACCTTCCACACCTTGGCACCCCCAACTACCAACTCACCACTTCACCGGAGCCGCTTAAGCGACTGGCTTGTCCACCGCTCCAGATCTCCTTGACCGCCATCATGGTCCACCGAACTGGATCTGCTTCATCGGCACCCTCATCCACCATAGTGTAGGCCCTTCGCCGACTCCCTCGTCCGCCACATCGCTGGCCCTTCATACAAGCCCTCGTCTGCCGCAACAGATCCGCCTCACCGAAAGCACTGTACCCCGCGCCGGATGTGCTTCGCCGACGCCTTCGTCCACTGCACCGGACCCACTGCACGGATGCCATATTCAACTCCACCGGCCCTGCTTTACTGACGCCGCAGCCTCATCAGGTTATTTCAATTTGTACTCCTTCGGTTTTCTCTTCTTTATCGTGGAACTGTTCACTTACCACAGATCAGCTTTCTTGTATGTCGACGGGCGATGCAACCAAAGCACTGGAGCTGCTTCAGCAACGGCGACAGCCGGCCCAAACTCAACCACAACACAAGCACCATCGGCGACCCTTAGCTTTCACATATGACAACGATGCCCATACGCCCCCGAGAATCAGGTACTATTATCCAACGGCCGGCACCTACGTTCACTTTCTTAGCAAAAGCACCGCACCTTTGAATTTCTTCAGGGCATCATTCAATTTTTCAAGAGACGCGTTATTCTTCTTGCACGTGTAGGTCCATACGTGTGGCAGTAAACAGGTTACATGTGCTAAATTACAAACCAGTGCACATATAGTTACAATGCTTTTGTTTTGTCCTAAGTATTACTGTACTTCCTAGATATCACTGCCTACTATTTTACTTCTTGCATGCTATATTTATGATAATGATGTTGTTCTAATGCCACCTATTGGTTACAATTATTGTACTCGACTGCTTCTATGTTCTCTATTCTTAATTACACATCAGCAAACTAGGTTGTGGTTCCACTGCTTTTTGTTCGTTTCAACCTACATTTTCCGATGCTAGCTATTACAGCACTGCTCCATGTCTCTGTTCATTACTTTTTTGTGCGTTCTTGATCTTCCCAACTTGCATGACTAATTTGATGCTTCTATTCATTATGGAGCTGCCAACACCATCAAGCAAAATATTTTTTCTTTTGGGGCTGGCACCTCAAACAAGCATAGAAATAGAGTGAAGCACATATATTGTCTTTAAGCACACACCCTTCTTTCATTCATTTAGATTAACCATTGATGATCAATTCGAACCAGTGCATGTGATTAAAATTAGTTTTACCTAAATAGAGGGGGAAGAATAAACTACAATGACTAGATTTGCAACCGCGGGATGCTGACGATATCTTCAAAGAACATTGCAATAACAGCGAGGCTTCGCAGCAACATATGGTAAGCCAGTGTGTTTTAGTACATGTGAAATGTAATGTGTGTGGGCTGCTTTCTTGGCTTGTGCCCTCAACCTGTAATCCTACAGAATTACAAATAGTTCAGTTGTCTGCTTTGCTGTATTGCTTGATTCGAATGCTTGTTTGTTACTCCCCCCGTCCCATAGCATAAGAGCATTTTTTACACTAGTGTAGTGTCAGAAATGCTCTTATATTATGGGACGGAGGGAGTACTTGTTAGGATATACCTGAGTTGGCCAATATGTCAGCAGTGCCTGCTGTACTATCGTAAAGAAATGCATGCCTAATTCATTTGACTCCTTAACTTTTCCTATGAACTTCATCACAAGACTGTCTTCGTAGTTTATATGAGGCCACACTGTTTAAGTGCTTTCTCAGATTATTTCAACTGGTTATATGCCTAGGCAACTTAAATATAGCGGTGGTACACTGCCCTTCATCTTACCATTTTAATTTGTTTTCGGCTAATGCTGCTTCGAACCATTTAAATATAGTTTGCCATGCTCAGCAATAATTCGCATGTCGTTTACCATGTAAGCTTACTACTTGAATCATGCGATAACTATCTCTTACTTATGTCTAGCGGAAACCTTTCAGGATGTCGTTCACACTAGGACACAATGTACAACCCCAAAATCTACTTGTGGAAGCAGTGCGCCATCCATGTTACCAGATGGTAGCAGTTCAGAGGCAACACCATTGGAGAGCAGTCTGAGCATAGATATTATAGTTCTTGAGGCTCTACTAGAGGCAGAAAGAGATGGTGTGGCTGCCATGAATGAGGTAATCTTGATCTTGAGGCTGGAAGTTATGCAATTAGCTGCACGCATTATGCAAGCAAACCAAGAATTGGAGGAAGTAAGAATGTTGCATTTGAAGATGGAGGAGGTCCTGCTGCTTCTGCTATCTGAAGCCCAGGGTAATCCTAGTTCTTCTTCAGATACCAGCTGAAATTGTCATTAGATTAGTATACTTGCATGTTGTGTCATCTCTCTGAATGGATTATATTGTAAGACCCCATATTTGTTGTCCATGTGTTGTAATGATCTAATTTTTTTTAGGCGAGGTAATCCTCAGTACATGTATGGGTGGAAATAAGGTGAACTATTTTTCACCTAAGCAGATTGTATTGGATGAAATAACTGTTTGACTCAAAGTGTATCCAACCTACTGAATTCGAAGATCACAGCATTTCTAAATCATATTCATATATAAAGGTGGAATAAATCTTTGTTGTGGTTTTGAAGAAATAAATAACAAAACGTAGAATGATGTATGGATATTCGTAATCGAATATAAATTGGATTTGAATTTAGTTGCCAGGGTCCAGGGTAAACGTGAACGCTAGTTCTCCCAAATTTTGAATGATGCGGCAAAACACCCACTCTCTTTTGTCGGCTGCCCGAAGCCAGTGTTTGCGAGATGGAAATTACTGTCTACCCTTGGCACTTTACATCCTAATCGGCCCGATTTCCACTGCTGTCGATAGGGGTAGGTTAGTAACTTCAATCAGACGTGACACGACCACCTGTCACCCCATTCAGACACGGTGGGCGCCAAACATGGGCGGCAAACACACATTTGATTCAAAGTCGTCCGAAAGACCTCTCTCTCCCTCCATTTTCCCATTCAACACGTGGGTGAAAAAACAAACTCTCCTCGGCCGAAATCGATGAAGGCAAATATTTTGAATAGGGGCCGGTGTGTAACTTCACTCAGACGTGACACAACCGCCCTACCTATCAGCCATGTTCATACACCGTTGGCGCCAACCGTGGGCGGCAAAACACCCTCTCCTCGCTCGAAATCGCTCTCGGCAAATATTGGGGAGATGCGAGATTACCGTCCTATCTCCAACCAATGAGATGTCTGAAATTTTAAACAGGGGCTAAGTTTGTAACTTTCCCACATTTCAGACAAGCGCGTCCAAAGTTTGAGATCCCCTCCCCCTCCCCCTCCCCCTCCATTTCACCATTCATACACCATCGGCGCCACAACAACCTCCCCACACCGGCCAGCCTCCTCCGTCCACCACCCCATCCTCCACCTTGCCGGAGCCGCTACCCCTACCCCGTTGTCCACTGTAAGAGATGGACGTCTCTCATCCACGGCGCCGGACCAGGATCCTTTCATCGCGTCCTCTCGCTTCATCGGCGCCGTCATCCACCTTGCCGTTGCCGCTCCTATGACTGCCTCATCCACGGCAACAGTACTTATCCCCCTATGCCGTCGTCTGCCGTCTCAAGTCATCTTCCGCGCCGCCGACAGCCATCGCACCCGCAGCACCCTCAACATATCAGCAGGGGCCTACACGGCGTCACAAGAGAGGTGGTACTCTTTCATATGTATCTGCTTAAGTTATTGATCTCACCCAGAAAATAGATCGTCACTTGTTTACTGGCCAGTTGAAAGCAAACATTGGTTGTGAAGTAGCCTTTGTCCGGTTTGCACCTTCAGATCCGCCATGGCACGGTCACTATACTTGTAAAGCTTATGGCTTCCCCCCCCCCCCCCCCCCCCCCCCCTTTATATTCACTACCATCATCGTAGGTGCTTCGTGCCGTGCTAGAACTGCTCCTCCAAACCTCAACCCATCAAGCGAAACAACATGACACTCATAATTCCAAAGCTTAGTTGTTGAAATATGAATCTGATATGATGCTGATATTACTAAATCAGAAAATGTTTAATTGGTCAGCTAATGTTCCTATATTAGTTTTGAAAAGCATATGCGCCACATATAGAGAGACAACAGCGATTTGCATTTCTGTATACGCTCTGGTTCATCATGGGTGGGCAACACACATTGTATTATCTAAAATCTGCTTGCTCTTTATTATCATATTCCTCTTTTGTTCTTCTTAATAAGTATATTACTTCCTCTATTCCTAAACTACCTTGGGTGCGTGCGTGTGTTGTGGTGGCGTGCGTTTCTACCGGGTGTTGTTCATCGTTGCTTTATTTATAAAGCGGGGCGAAAGCCTTTTTCGGTAAAACATAAGTCTTTTTAGATATTCCAATAAGAACTACATACGGATGTATATAGACATATTTTAGAGTGTACATTCATTTTGCTCCGTATGTAGTCCGCATTCGAATCTCTAAGAGACTTATATTTAGGAACGGAGGGAGTAGTACAGTATGTTCCTTGTTGGGAAGTGGAGCAGGGACATTTGCAGTCAACAGGTCTATTGGGTCGCTTCAGATGGATGATTTCAACTATTCTAGATGGTCTGCCATAATATCCGGGAAATGATGGGAGCTATGTCATTTTTGAGAGTCTAGAGTGATAGTAACAGTATTGTGCCTTCAGTTGAATCGAGCTGCCCCTTTTGGGGCCGAAGCCTTTCCAAAGCCTTTCTAGCCGTATCGGCTATACAAGCCCATATGTTCCAGCTAGTTCCACTTTCCTGATTTTACTCGTGATGCTTAGGGTTTTCCGCTTTTATCTACACTACTATGATCTGCGTAGATGCTTTCTATCGTACTAGCAGTACTCCACCCTTCAAGCTAAAAAACACAACAATCATAATTCCAAAGCTTAGTTGTTCAAATATGATTGTGATATGATACTGATATTAGTTAGCAGACACATTTAAATGGTTAGCTAAAGCTCCCACTTGAGTTTCCAAATGCATGTCGCGACATATAGAGAGACAGTAGGAATTGCATTTCTTTGTCACTTGTTGACTGTACTTTCTTGTCCATACCAAATCTTAGTTGTTATTTCAAAGCAAACATCGGTTGCTAAGTACCCATTGTGTAGTTTGTAGCTTTAGATCTGCCATCCCACTGCCACGGTTAACACTATACTCATCATGCTTACGGTTTCCCCATTTTATGATGACCAAGATCATCCTACGTGATTCGAGTCGTAATAGCACTGCTCCACCCATGAAGCTAAACAAGCTTAGTTGTACAAATTCGAATATGATATGATGCTGATATTAGTAAAACTGAGACAAGTTTAATTGGTCAGCTAAATGTTCCTACTTTCGTTTCGAAATGCATGTGAGCCACATATGGAGAGACCAGAAGGAATAGTATTTCTATGTGCGCTCTGGTTCATCATGGGTGGGCAACATACATTTTATAGAAAGACTTGTAATATCTTCAATCTGCTATATGTTGAAGCTGTCATCTGCAAAGTATCATTACTTCTGGGGCTCTCATATTTTGAGTAGTAGGCCGCATTATATTAATGCACACATCAAATTATAGCACGCATGGCATCTCTCAAAAGAATTGCAGAGATAGCACATAGGGGTTTACAGGGAGGCAGTATTGGAATAGATTCACTTATGCATTACAAAGATATTCTCACTTATTTTTATGTTTTCATGCATGTCAGGTATTGAACATGATCAAAATGAATATGAGAATGGGCACACGAGAGGAATATTGCGGAACAATCCACTAGCTAACAAACTTGGCATGGTGAAGGATGGCATATCTTATTCACTCGTCAAGGTGCTTGCTCTAACTTGGCAAGGTTGTATTGGTCGCACATATCTTGCATATGACCTCTTGCATTACTTCTACCTTGTTACACCACCATCTGCTTAGTTTAAGCATCATATATGAGTATATGCCATGCCTATCCATTTTCTTTACCTATTCCATGTGTCATCATACTATGTTTTTTCCAGTCAAATGTTGTTCTTTCGTAATAGATGTCCAAAAGGAAGAGGGTGAGTGCAGATCCTCAAGGAGTACAAACTAAGTATTTGGAAAAGGCAGTGATACCAAATAAATCAGATAGATCAGCAGCCATAGAAAACACAGGCCCAACTGTACCACACTTTACCCCTACTCCACTGGCCAAAGCCCTATTAGAACTACAGAGAGCCCAGCATCACGTACTGTCTATGATATCAATTCAAAATTTGAACTCCTATACATTTCTGCATGTGCCTTACCATCTCTCTTGTATGAAAACTAATTTTAGATGAATCTCCATTCTCAAAGGATCATAGGATCTCACAACAATACTGGGCACTGCATTGCTCTTGTCAGTACTTCCTGCCCTTTATCAGCATACTTACACTCATTGCTGTTTGATTATGTAGCATCACTGTAAATGTTTGCATCCTTGTCGGTGCTCTGGGACCGGGGGTACCGAGGCCCGTCTTCCTACGGCCTAGCACGTGGTATCGTCAAAGGCCCGGTGAGGCCCAGCGCCAAGACATCACGAGCCAGGCCCTCGCGAGCCCCCCCCCCCCCAAACCAAAAAACAAAAAACAAAAAACCCCCCAAACAACAGCACCACACAAGCAAACCACAACAACCCAACTCACCACCCACCCCCAACCCACCAAACAGACCCCAAGAAAAAAACACCCCACACCCCCCACTAACCCCCCCCACACCCCCCCGCACCCCCCCCCCCCCCCCCCCGCCTCGCGAGGCAAACTACTTCAAGGCCTCCTGAGACTGCTTCCTGAGGGGCGGACATCTCTATGCCAGCCATCCAACCTCATGAGGCACGTGGTGACGTGAGCCATGCCGAACAGAGCTAGGAGGGCGCCAGCGGGCGCAGACAAGGACACTTTCCTCTTTGGTGCTAAGGAGGCAAGGACGTATGCGGGTTCCCGAGGAATCCCCCAAAGGTTGTCATTCCGACGCAATGAGACCAAGACCATGGGCTCGCCAGGATGGAGGTCATCACCGAGCCCACCTACGAGTCACGACCAGAAGATTTGCAGGCGGAGACCACCTTTAGTCAGGATAGGGTGTACTATTGTCCCCCTTCAAAATTGGCCATTGTGGTATCCCTTCCCGCCTAAAGCCTTCGGGAAGAGGACCGGGCCAGTATAAGTATAGGCAAGTCTCCACCATAGAGAGGGGTCGAGTCCTTGGATCCCACATCTGATCCTGAGCCCTCCCGAGGCGCCAGACTCTTGTACCAATTCATACTCATCCTCCCTCGCAAGGCAATCCACCACAAAGCAGGAGTAGGGTATTACACCGCAAGGTGCCTCGAACCTGGGTAAACCATCATGTCCGTCCCTCCTTCCCTCTCGCTCGAGCACGTCGGAGCAAAGCCTAGAGGTGGTGAGCAGCGAGCCATAGCCTAGCGGAGTCCTTTGCGCACGCCGAGAGTACAAACCTTGTTTGGGTCCACGGAGCCCCGATTCCGACAATCCTCCCTTTGCTCAAAATTATAAGATCTATATTTAATCTTACATAAATGTAGAATTAACACAATGGTTATGAAGTTCTGGATTGCTCATGTAAGTACCTGTTGTCATGTACTCCCTCTGTATTGAAATAATTGTTGCTCAATTGGATGTATTTAGAACTTATGTAGTGCTAGATACATCCATTTGAGCGACAAGTAATAACGGACTGTGGTAGTATTACTGTACTTGCATTCTGAGATAGTTGATTGTCTAGCATTACTCTGCATCTTATCTGCCCTGCCCTCCACTTTCTCAAAATTATCATATCTACATTTACTCTTACCAAAATGTTGAATAAAGCCAATGCCACTACACACGTTGAGGTCTGCATTCCTCTTGTCAGTACCTTTTTCCGTGTAACGTTGTACTTAATTAATAGCTATTTGATTATGTATCATCACTCTACACCTGAGCTTCATTATCCTCTATTTCTTCCAATATTATTAGATCTATATTTACTCTTTACCAAAATGTAGAAAAAAGGCAACGCTTATAAAGAAGTTTCTTTGGGGAATTTCTTGAATTATCCTTCCATCGACACGGAGAAGGGCTTTGTCCAGCCCGTGTTAACATGTAATGTAAGTTCATCCTTATCAAGCCTTCAAATCTAATATAGTTTGGATAGGCATCATTTCCTCCACTGTTGTTTACTTTGGTGTTTACATCTGATTGGATGTTTACAACAACTTCCAGTTTCAAATTGTAGTTGTAAAAACATGTTCCTTATGCAGAATAGATCCATTTATTTTCTTATTTGCCAATATAAAATGGGACAGAATTGTCAGCACCCTGACTATCATTGCTTAGATATTTGTGAAACCTATTATGTGCCTCCTTGTTTCTCTTTCAGAGTCATATCTCTTATGCCAGGCAGAACTTTAGAGAAGATAGTGAGCCAAACCATCTTGAAGAGAGCGAGATGACCCCAGGGTCATGTCTTGATGAAGACAGTGATTTGAAGCTACTCACCAGCAGCTGTGAGACAACCTCTGTGCAGTTGCTGCCTCAATCATTTCGACTTCTTCAATCACAACTTAAAGCGGAAAGGCTTGGTTCTACTCAGCTACGACTTGATGTCAATGATGTAAAGAAGGCCTCAGAGGACAGCCATACGCGCTTTCTTGCTACGCAGCTAGGGATTGAGCATCCATCATTGAGACAACTGAGGTCTCATTAGCTTGTTCTGCTTCTTACGATGCACCTCCAGGGTAGGCCTAATGCCTTCTAAAGTGATGTCAGTTTTGTATATTCTTTTGTCGGCGCGTTTATATGCACTGGTGGCGACCTTTGATGCCCAATGTATGTAATCCGCAATCTTGTTGCGCTTTATTATCACCGGTGGCGAACTTTCATGCCCAGTGGATGTAATATGACGTAATTTCTTTGTTGTATAGTCTATGTTTATTCTTAGTCGGTATGCTCTAATTTAGGCCGAAAGCTTCAACGGATCTCAATGTTGTCGGTCTTCAGGCCGGCCCGTAACTCGCTATATATGGGCCGAAACGTGGGCCTATAGTTATCTTGGGCCATTAGCAGACCTAAACATATAGTACTTTTCTGCCTTTAACAGGCTGAGCAAAGTTCGGCCAGTTGGGCCACATAATACCATGGGCTTTTAATAGGCTGAAAACTAGATTGGGCTAGCGTTGAGCCGAAAAATTCACGTGCCAACACAGGCCGAAACTATCATAGGCCCATGTTTGGCCCAAATAGCATACGAGCCGTTAACAGGCCAAAATGTATCTCGGGCCCTGTTTAGCCCAATAAAATTATGGGCTTTAAGCAGGCCTGCATCAACGCGGGCCGTAGGCCCAACTGTTTCATGGGCCATTAACAGATGGGCTGTAAGCAGGCCAGATTCAACGCAGGCTGTAATTAGGCCCAATTGTTACACGAGCCATTAACAGGCCGATAGGCACGTTGGGCTGAAATTTATCCACAAAGACTACGGGCCGTTAACAGGCCTAAAGTCACTTCGGACAAGAAATAGCCCAGCTGCCGCACGGGCCGTTAAATGGCCTAAAGTAAAATCAGGCTGACAACGGCCCAGATGCTCTAAGGGCCACAAACAGGCTGAAACAATTATCGGGCTGAACTGGTAAACGGGCATTTAATAGGCCGAAATACAAACACGACAAAGAATGGGCCCAAAAGCACAGTGGCCTATTAACGGACCTGATCTGATATGGGCCATAGTTTAGCCCAAAAGACGACAGGCTGTGAACAGGCCAGATCTGATATGGGCCATAATTTGACCTAAAACATGGCAGGCTGTTAACGGGCCGGCCCACTAGTGTCTCACAAAATATGGTGGGCCTTTTAGCTGGGCCGGCCTTTTTACCTTAAATGGGCCACTGTTGGGCTGTGCCACATGTCAACATATCATAGGTGTCTTTCGTCCATTGTAGGGATGACATCTGTCCCAACGCTGAGCTGACACGTGGATCCTCCGGCGAATGAGAATTTTACACGTGGAAAATCCACATTGGTTCGGGCTGTTAACGGCTTATCGGATCCAAACTGGAACCCGATAGCTTAACAGTGACCCGTTACGGTGGATGCCACATGTCGGTTACCCTTGACGAAAACACTTCCATGACGCGCCATTTATCATCATGGAACTGGACACTTCCGTGATGATATTTTTGGTATTTTCATGGAACACTTCTACGACAACATAGGTATGACTATATTGATTCTGTCATAAAATCATCATGGATGTACATGCATGACAGAAAACGTGACCTACTGTGGCAAACACGTATCATCATGGATGTGTATTTTTTTGTAGTGACAGTGTGACCTACTACGACTGTGTCCATGACCGAGGACACGGCTATCGATAGATTATACACTCTACAGAGTTTAGTACATTATACCCACACCACAGAATTCATGGCCTCGTGCTCCCATTCTGGTGGTCCAACGACATTCCGACAAAACCGATCTATTGCATGACACTCTCCCGGCCACTCCCACAAACTCCCCTTTGGGCTATGTCATGGGTGGCCCTGATGTCACCGCATGACATCCGCCACCTACGTGGCCACACAACACAAACGTCCCAAACGAGGACAACCCAGGTACAACACAACTTGGGCACACAAGGCTTATGGCCGCCCATCTGATCAGGGTAGCACGCGCACATAACCTTCCCTAGTTGGAGGCACCAGCGAGAGGCATGTCAATAGGCCAAGTTACGACCTCCCCATCGAGGCAAGTGTGGTTGCACTGGTGAGCTCGATTCGGTGGCACCATGACTCAGCCAATAGTTGTTCAAGTGTGATTAACATCATATTCAACTTGAATGATAATGAGCTGAGTCATAATAAAGTAGCATGACAAAATGCATATGAACATGATATCAACCTGAATATGGATGGGAAGCATAATGCTTTAACATATGAAGCATTAGCATCAACAATAATAAAGCACTTAGTCTACTTGATGTAGATGAACATGGCATAGCGATAATCATGCAAATCACATGTACTTTCCATAAGAGACAATAATAATGCATCAGAAAAAATCACTATCACTAGTATGTAATAACTACAAGAATAACACGCGAGAATAATAATACTAGCAAGTAATCATATAACTAACAGGGTGCATATGAACAATGCATGATGATGAGCATGGATCCACAAGCATAACGGAAACAGTAATAACAATATTAAATGAACAAACAATCATTAAGTATTCAAGTGGAAACCACGACTATTGTAAGACCATCATGCAAGTGGCTGGGTTAGCTTGCCTGGGGTTGATAGATCCTCCGGAAAGAAATGCGATGAACTCGTGGAAAGATTCGTCGGAAAAGTTGCTCTCCCGGCAGGGCTGATTAGATGTGAAGGAAAAAATGGTCATTTTCAGTATGTGAAATGTCACAGCCCTAGAAATTGATTGTAATTAGTTCCATTAGAAGCATTCATGCATCATGTTTAATTTCAAGAAATCTGAATTGAGGAAATTTGAAGCCTCAAAAACTTAAATAAAAGAAGGGCAAATAACCCTGGAAATTTCATTCTTCGTTACAAAGATGTCCTTATGCAATGTTTGAGAATTTTGGCAAGAGATATATATCAAACTAAAATTTAGGAACATTTTTAAGGATTTATTATTAGGACTTTAAATTTAAATCAATAGCTCTTTGAATTTGAGTTATATTCATATAACTAGAATATAATTTCAAATATCTTTGAAACATTTTATGTGCATTTGGAAATGTCCATTCTGCAACATAAAATTAATCAGAGGGTATTTGGCACTGGTTTAAAAATGTTTTGAATTTTAAAGCAGTGGCAAAGTTTAAATACAATAAAACAGAAAACAAAATAGGAAAGAAAAGAAGAAGAGAGAGCCCACCTGGGCCTTACCTGGGGCCCACATGGCCGGCCCAGCCCACTGGCCTCCCTTGTCATCTTCCTCCTCTGCTAGGAGGATGAGGGCGTGTGCCCGACGCGCCAGCACGCGCGCGGCCACCGACGACCACCTCTTGCATGCCGCCCCCCTGGATGCCTTCGGCGACGCCACGTACTCCCCCTCGACCCCCTACACCTCCCCCTATCTCCCTGGACCCTCTCCTCCTCCTCTGCTCCCTCTCCTGAGCACACCCGAACACGCCCGTCGCCATCGTCGTCGTTCACCATGGCCACCGAGCCCCCTCCGCCGAGCCACCGCGTCCAGAAGCTCCGTCGTCCAGCACGTCATCTCCAAGCTGAAGGAAATGAGCCGAGACGCAGCGCAGCGTCGCCAACGCGGCCTTCTTCAACCTACAGCCGCGAGATCGTGAGTGCCCGTTCCTCACCTCCGGTGCTTCCCCGTGCCACTGAGCCTACCCATCGACACGCTGTGAGCTCCCCCTCATTTTCCCTCTCACCTTTTGCTCGCCCCCATGCCATAGCGCCGTTCCCTTCATGGCCGAAGCCCGCCGCCCTCCATGGTGGGTGAGCTCCGTGCCCCCGAGCACCTCCACTTGCGTTTGTTGCATAGGCGTGCTCCTGGTGATCCCAGGAACCCGTAGAGCCCCTCGGCCACTCTCGCGGTGCCCCGTATCACCGAAACCATGGATGCCCGAACTTCGGCCGCCGCCTAGCTCCTCGCCGCCACCTACTCCGGCCACCCCAGCCGTTGTCGCTTGCCTAGTTGGATGCGCGTGAACATGAGGAACCCGTAGAAGCAAACGGCGAGGTAATTGGTTGCCCGTAGCTCGATCCCGACGAGATCCGTCGACGGATGTGCTCGCCGGCGTTTAACTACGGTGAGATGATGTGGCATCATTAGCTTGAGGCTAATGACTGTGTTAATCTCGCCCTGTGCCAGTGACAGGCCGGCCCCACAACTTTAATTAACCATGAGGTAAACCCCTGTTTAGTTTTAACCTAACCACAGTGGACCCCACACGTCAGTTGACCTGCTGACGTCACCGTTGACTGGCCCCACCTATCTGTGATACAAACTAACGCGAAGTCACTGACCAGTGGGCCCCACTTGTCAGGTTTGACCTGGACAGGGCCTGTTGACCTGTTGACATCACAGTGACATAATGCTGATGTCATAAATGCTTTTCTAGATTTTAGATAAATCTAAATGATTTATTTATTTCAGAAAATGTGCTAAACTTCTAAAAACCATAGAAGTTAAACCGTAACTCTAAATGAAATAAATTATATATGAAAAATTATTAGAAAAATATGAGAAATCTGTTTATGCCATGTTCATGCATGTTTGAGCAAGTTAACAGCACCACCTAGGAAAATTCATGATTATGGAATATATGGTAATTAGTTTTGGAGTTGGAGTTTAAATCTTATTTGAATTCCACTTCAATTTAACTTGGCTAAATATTGCATTAGGTGAATTTCGTACCTTAAAATGCCATGTCATACATTTGGTTGTGCATTGCATTGATTGTGTTCCTTCTTCGCTAGTCGGTGTTGTTCCTTCTCGGTAGCCGATGTTTCCGGTGTTGAGATCGATGTCACTGATGAAGAGAAGTACTATCTTCAGAAGTACCATGCAAGCAAACCCCCTTTGAGCAATCCAATACAATCCCACTCTCTCACTCTTGCTCTCTTTTTCTGCATTAGGACAACAACGATTCAACTATTACATGTTGCGGTAGTTGAACGCATTCCTCTGCATGACCTGTCTTTGCCACAGTAAATAGTTGAAACCCACTAGCATGAGTAGGAGTTGTTTGAGCCATGATGTGCCTACTCATTCATGCTTCTTGTTATGCCTGCTATGCTTAGAGTTGTGTCAGGCCTGGTTCATCCAGGATGGATTGGAATGGTGTTGAACATGTCCTACTATTGATAGCTAAGTGTGTGAACACAATTTGGTAAAGGTAGCGATGAGAGGCCATGTAAGAGTACATGGTGGGTTGTCTCATTGGGACCGTCCTCAGGAACTGAGTTCCGTGTTTGTGATCCAAGACGGTTACTACCACACATTGGTTTCCGGTAACTCGACCCCTCTCGGCTTATTAACTGCCTCGATCTCTGTCCAGGAGTTGCAACTAGTTTCTGGTGTTTGTAGGTAGTGCTAGTAGTCTACCAAGTGGAACCCCGGTACAAGTGGGCTTGGGACAGACTAGGCATAGTGGCACGGTGTACCAAGTGGCACCCGGATGGTGGGCTTGGGAACCCTGCTCACATCGTTTGGGGCCGTGATGGAAACTTCGGCCGGACTTCCTTTGTGGGTTCAACCTCGGATAGGCGATAAACCTGGACTAGAGTCTTGCGTGGTTAGTCAGGTCATGGCCGACACCCTCGCTAGGCTTTCGCTTGAAGGTTGCCGAGATACATGATGTGTACATGGCGGTAAGTGGCGAGAGCGTGTGTGAAGAAGTACACCCCTGCAGGGTAATATGATCTATTTGAATAGCCACGTCCGCGGATATGGACTACTTGGAAAGCTTACATTGTTCATAGATAACTGGAAGTGGATACTCTAGAATGCGCAAGATAAGCGTGAGTGCTATGGATGGCCTTCTCGTAGGGAGACAGGAGCGGATCCATGGTGGTGTATTGATATGGTGAATATGTGGACCCGTGTGCGCCACCTCAAAGAAAATACTAGCATTCTTAGTATATGATAGCCACTGAGTCAAAGCTAGCTTGCTGCAGTCAAACTCCACTACCCCTTTGTTGACACCTGATGCACAAGTAGTTAGTTCTGATGTAAGTCTTGTTGGGTACATTTGTACTCATGTTTGCTTAATTTATGTTTTTGTAGAGAGACTTCAATCTCACTAGTAGTTCTTTGTGGGCTTCGGCAGTTAGCTTGGGAATCCCAGACAGAGGTCTGGTTCCTATGGAGGGTCTTGTAGATAGACAGGCTTCCTAGCCTTCTTTCTTTTCAGCTGTCTGTACTCGGATAGGATTAGCTTCCGCATGTGCTTGTTGCTTGTATGACTTGTATGTTGGGTCATGAGACCCATGTTTGTAATATCTGGCTCCTCAGAGCCTATTGAATAAATACATTGAGTCGTAGAGTTTTGTTGTGATGACATGTTGTATTTACACATATCGAGCATATTGTGTGTATGTTGTTGTAATGCTTCATATGTGTGGGATCCGACACCTAGTTGTTTATTCTGGGTTGCCTTCCTTATGGGGAAATGCCTCCTAGTGCTTCCACTGAGCCATCGTAGCTTGCTACTGCTCTGGGTCACATGGATTGACCGGCATGTGTCCTTCTTTGCTCCTGTGTCTGTCCCTTCGGGGAAATGTCACGCGGTGTTTACCGGAATCCTAATAGCTTGCTACAGCCCGGTTACACTCGCTGCTGACCGACACGTGCATTGCTGGGTCATGTATGCATGTCCCTATAAGTTTGTGCCACCTTGGGTTTACGACTAGTCATGTCGGCCCGGCTTCTCTTTCATATGGATGCTAGCGACACTATCATATACATGAGCCAAAAGGCGCAAATGGTCCTGACCTAGGTAAGGCTACAGCCGTCGGGATACCGTGCGTGAGGCCGCAAAGTGATATGATGTGTTACATGCTAGATCGGTGTGACTTAGGATCGGGGTCCTGACATGAAAACATAGTGAAATAGATACCAAAAGAACGGGCTCGACGAGTAGAGAACATGGGCTTTTGAATCACCTGAATCAGAGTCACGGTTGTAACACCCCCAGTGGTTAACTACAGTAATCACCCTTTTGATTATGCCATGTCATCATGATTATCAGTGCCTAAACATCATTCGCATCATATTGCATTTCAACTCCTAACTCAAATTCAAATTTAAATGAAAGTGGAAAATAAAAGTTGTCCAACATAGAAACTAAATTGTTCATTAAATAGCAAATAAATCAGAGACAATTCTAAAATTGAAACCAACATCATTGGAGTTGGGTAAGTGACTCAAACATCCCCAAACAGTGACTAAAGACAATATTTAATTACCTTTTATTTAATCTAAAATAAATATGAAAAGATATTTACCCCAAACTAGTTTTTGGTGGTAGGATATATTGTGCTGTGAATTGTGGGCCAGCTCTCATATTTTACAAAACTCTAATGGGAGCCACACATTTTGCAAAATAGAAAAGAAAAGAAAAAAAACAAAAGGAAACAAAAAACAAAAAAAGAGGGACCCCCCCCCCCCGACTGGGCCTCGGCCCAGTAGGCCATCAGGCCACCAGGCCGGCCAGCCGGCCCACCTACTCCCCCATATCCCCCTCCCCCCGAACCCTAATCCCCACCCCCACTCCCCTCGATTCCCCACTCTCCCCACCCCTCCTATGTTCCTCCCGACCAGATCGAGGAGATCGGCCCGATCCCGCCGACGAAACGCCGCCCCGCCGTCGTCCCCGTCGCCCTCCCCACGCGCCCGCTGCCCTTGACCCTGCGCCCCACGGTGAGGCCACGGCTCCGTCGCCCCCGCTCCTCCTCCCCCCCTGTGCACGCCGCGGTCGTCGCGCGCCCCCGCCCACCGGCCCGCGCCGTCGCTCGCTGCTCCCATCAAGCGGGCGCGCCCGCGCCTCGCCCCCCCCCCCCCCCCGAGCTTCCCCTGTCCCTGTTTCACCACCGCGTGCTGCCCCTCCGCCCGACCGTGCTCGCGTCGATGCCCGTCGCCCGTCGCCCGCTGTGTCCTTGCCCCGCCGTGGTAGAGCCGCCTCCCACTCGTCCCAGCACGCTGACTGCCTCGCCGCGCCACCACGACCGCTCGCCGCCCCTGTTCCCGCTCTGCTGATCTGCTCCGCCGCGCAGGCACGCCGCCTCGCTCCCGCCAGCCGCCACCGCGCCCGCGTCGCACGCTGGCTCGCCCGGCAGCGGCCCCTCCCCCTGCTCCGACCGGCCGCAGCCCACCGGAGCCCCACGCCGCACGGCCCCCTGCTCCCCCACGGTGCTCACCTCCGCTCCGGCCGGCGCTCGGGGCCAGCCGGGCTGCGCTCGCCTCCAGCGCCCGTTAGCGCCCGGGCGCCCGCTAGTACCCGCACGCCCGATAGGCCCTCGTGGCCTATGACAGATGGGGCCCATGCCCCTGTAAAAAAAGGGATTTAAAAAAATAAAAATAGAAAATAGAAAATAGAAATAAAAATAAAAATAATTAATAATTAATTAGGTTAATTAACCCTATTTAGATTAATCTGATTTAATTAATTAGTTTGATTAAATGTTAATTAATTAGTTAATCCTAATTAGCCTAACCAGTCTATGACATGTGGGACCCACCTGTCAGATGACTGCTGACGTCAGCATGATGCCATGCTGACGTCATCAACTACTGTTTCGGATAATGTTGATTTAAATAAATAATTAAATTCCAGAAATTAATAAAAACTTTAGAAAATCATATCTTTTAATCCGTAACTCCGATCAAAAAACTTTGTACATGAAAGTTGCTCAGAACGACGAGACGAATTCGAATACGCGGTCCGTTCGTCCGTCGCACGTCCCTAACTATCCGAACATGCAACCGTTCCCCTCCGGTCATATGTCTGACAAATGTCCGGAACCGGGAAAACATTCCCGGATGAATTCCCCCTTCGCCAGTATCACCCGGCACTGCATTAGATCACCTCCATCACCGCGTATTGCCATATTATGCTTTGTGCTGCACTTGTTCGCTGTGTATTTATACTGTTTCCTCCCCCTCTTCTCTCTCGGTAGCCCCGTCACCGACGTCGTCCCCGAGGCCGACGCAGCTCCGAAGCCCGAAGACACTATTGACAACCTTGCCCTTGCCGCCGAGCAACCAGGCAAGCCCCCCCCTTTGATCATCCCGATATCGCCCATTCTAATTTCCCATACTTGCATTAGAATTGCTGCTGCTACTGCTTTACCTATTCTGATGCATAGCCTGTTTATTGTAACCTGGTGTTGATAATTACCTGCATACCCTAAACTGCTTAGTATAGGCTGGGTAGAGACCTATCAGTGACCCCACTTATCCCGACTGCCGCGCTGGATTGTCAGAAGACCCGATCAACGGGAATTGAAGACCAGGCCCCGACACCGCACATCACCCCCCTTAGTTGTAACGACACTGCAGCGTTACTATCGAGTGCCGAGGGTGAAACCTCTTGTCGCACTTCTGATGTTAACTTTGTAGAGTAGCTATTCGGTCGTGGTCATCGAGGGTGATTCCTCCTTCACCACTTCCGGTAACGACGCTGTCGTGCAACACATCAAGTGTGAACCCATCGAGGGTGAATCCTCCGAGTTCACCTTGACAGACACATCGAGTAGGAATCCAACGAGGGTGATACCTCGGATTCCCCTGATGTTATGGACACATGGATACTTGGACTTTACACTGTTACTTGGATAGGCGAGTCGACCCTGAGGGGTACTCGCGTGCGCCTGAGAGGCGAGTGTTGTGAAGACGGGTGCCAGTGTGGTGCCCGAGTGATGAATACGAGGCGCGGCCGGGCATTCATAACCCTTGCAGCAAGTCCTCGAGATGGGGCGACGGGGTCACATCTTTCGTGAGTCTCTGCTCATTACCGCAAGCCCTAGTCCATTAACGATTTGGATATTTGATCCGAGCAGGCCTCTGGTCTGATAGAACTAACCATCACGTGGGCATAGTATGGGCGTTCTGCATCGTATGCATCAGCCGAAAGCTCTGTCAGACGTCCAGTTCAGCAGTGCGGCATGGAGTGATTGGCGCCATTTCGGTGGTGCTTGGATCTGAGCCATGTGCGCAACGACCCGGAGGGCGAGGGGCGATGGCCAAGCCCCCCTTGCGCTTAGGATGTAGACCGGCGGGGACCTCTCTGCTAAGCTGTAGGTAGGGTTGCGATGTGTCGTTTGGCCGAGGCCGGGCATGACCCAGGAAAGTGTGTCCGGCCGGAGTTAATCGAGCGTGTTGGGTAAGTTGGTGCACCCCTGCAGGGAAGAACACTTCTATCGATAGCCGGTCCTACGGTAAAGGACACTCGGAGTTGTATCCTGATTGATACAATTTAGAACTGGATACTTGGATACTATGGCTCTGGGATTGCTTCTCGCAGGGAGTCGAGAAGGGATCTCCAGACGAGGTTGATGACTGTATGGCTCTGGGATTGCTTTCTCGCAGGGAGTCGAGAAAGGATCTCTGGGTGAGGATGAGACTTAATGATACTGCTACATTATATTGTACTGTTCTACCCTCTTCTATTTCTGCAAGACCGCTGAAGATGCTAGTCTTCGATAGGACTAGGCCTTCTCTCTATTCTTGCATTTCTGTAGCCCAGTCCACATATACAGCCTCCCGTTGAAAATGTTGCATATGTAGTGTAGATCCTTGCTTGCTGAGTACTTCTGAGTACTCACGGTTGCTTTGTTTTCCTTTTCTCCCCTTATCAGTTTGTCGTGACCAGAGGACGGAGCCCCCTGAGACAGATGCCCCGTCGATCGACTACTACTACTACCCAGAGGATGGATACTACTACGAGTTGACTGACGACCAGGAGTAGGATCGGAGGGTCCCAGGCAGGAAGCCTTCGCCTTTCGATCGTAGTGTTTTATTTTGCCCCGCCTTTCTAAAGGCCTTTCTGTTTCTCTTTTAATATCTGTACTCAGATATCTGATGCTTCCGATGACGCTTGTTCGCAAGCTTATGTATTCGAGCCCTCGAGGCCCCTGGCTTGTAATATAAAGCTTGTATGACTTTATTTAAGTTTTAGAGTTGTGTTGTGATATCTTTCCGTGAGTCCTTAGGCTTGATCGTGTGCATTTGTATGATTAGTGCACGATTGGGCCGGGGGCGTCACAAGTTGGTATCAGAGCCGACTGCCTCTAGGAAGCCCCCTTTCCAACTCCCTGGCCGAAGTTGAGTCTAGTAACCGAAAATTGTTTTACTAACTTGGCTGTGTGGCTTACGGGCCCACGTCGCCAATTGGGTGGTATTAGTATCTTTTACTTCTCGACCTTTACTCTGGGACTCTGATCTTTCTTCTACTCGGGTTAAAATTTTACTAACTTCAACATTAGGCTCTCGTGATCACATCCACCCGGAGTTCTGAAATATCCCCCCTTCCTTCGAGATTATGGGCCAGGTTCTGCTTACAGGATCCTTTTATCGAGGGCACCATGTGTTGTCACTTGCAGATTCCTCGCTCCAATAGTTTTCTCCGACGTTGATGTAGCCTTTGCTATGCCTCGTTGTGTACTTCCCTACCGCGTGCCTGCGCGCCGCCTAGATGTCTAGCCCTCCCCTTTCAACTGTCGTAATGCCGGATTCTAACCCAGGCTATGTGTGGCTTTGAATGTCTGGTGCGAATATGATAAAGTATCTATTGCACTTCCTTCTGTTGTGCGTGTTACTTCATGAATCACTCCATACACCTGCAGTTTTTCTTGCTAAACTGCCCCTGTTGATTTGGCAGGATGGCTGACGATCCCCCACCTCCACCATATGTTGCCGCAATGATGCAGCAGTTTGAACTGAACCATCAGGTTATGACCGGGATATTGGCTCAGTTCCCAAACCAGAATGCTCATCAGCAGCCTACACCAACAACACTGTCCGAATTCGTGCGCCTCAATCCATCCACTTTTCGCAGCTCGACTGATCCAATGGATGCGGATGATTGGCTCCGTGACATTACCTTCCTGATGAAGTCAGCCAATGTTATCCCTGACAGATACGTCACCTATGCGACGTATCACCTGAGGGGATCAGCTGCTCAATGGTGGGAGAGCCACAAGGGTATGTTGCCTGCAGAGACTATGACCGCTTGGCAGGAATTTCAGTCAGCCTTTCGTGCACGGTACATTCCTCAAGGTCTGATGAACCAGAAGAAGCAGGAGTTCCGTAAACTCTCACAAGGCAAAATGACTGTGGATGAATATCAGAGGAAATTCCTTGAATTATCCCGCTATGCTGCGGATGACGTCGACACCGACACTCGCAAGCAGGAGAAATTCCGTGAAGGACTACGTACCGATATAAAACTTGCACTTGCTGTCCATGGTTGCACAGAATTCGCAACGCTTGTCAGCAAATCTTTCCAAGTTGAAACAGCTCTGACTGAATGCCAGGAGTCGCTCAAGCGCACTCATGGAGCTGGCTCATCCTCAGGTCAGCCTGTTCGGAAGCGTCGAGTGTGGATCCCGCACAATGTACACCACCGACCTGCTCCAACACCAAGGCCATCATATGTTGCACCTCGTTTGCCTTCACCGCCGAGACAGCTATCGGTTCATGCTGGACCGCCTGATGCTATGGCTTTTCGTCAGGATACACCACGTCCTTCTGCTGGTTGCAGGAAGAGCCGTCGAAAACATCCTTCTAGGAACGTTGGAACCAGACCACCTGCTAATCAGCGTGTTCATGTCAACCAAGTCAACATGGAAGAAGCTCGACAGGACCCCAACATTAGATGGGCACCCTTCTAGTGAATTTAATCCCAACTTCAGTCCTCTTTGATTCTGGAGCATCGCACTCCTTCATGTCCAAAAGTTTTGCGCGAAGCCATGATATACTTTTCGAGGAGATGTCCATCCCATTAGTAATCCATTCGCCTGGGGCTAATTGGCAAACTACCATGGTAAGCCACGGTAACCACATTGTGATCGGAGGATTGATGTTCCCCGTTTCACTCATTGCTCTCAAGACCTCCAACATAGACATTATTCTGGGTATGGACTGGTTGAAGCCCCATAAAGCTTTGATTGACTGTGCCACTGAAACAGTCCGCCTCACACACCCTTCCGGTCAGACTGTCAGATACTCAGCTCGTACAGTGCAGGACGCCGAAGCTCAGATATATGTCCTAAATGCATTGAACGCTTCACCTCTTGAAGGCATCGAGAACGTTCCAGTTCTTCGTGAATTTCAAGATGTATTTCCAGAAGAACTTCCAGGAATACCCCCTGCTAGAGCTGTCGAGTTCGTCATCGACTTGAAGCCTGGCACAACTCCTATTGCGAAGCGTCCTTATAAGATGCCTCCGCACCACCTTCTTGAACTTAAGGAGGAAATCGACACGTCACTTAAGAAAGGTTTCATCCGCCCCAGTTCCTCTGCTTGGGGAGCACCTTCACTCTTCGTTAAGAAGAAGGATGGAACTAACCGATTGGTTTAGGATTATCGGCCCATTAACCAAGCAACAATTCAGAACAAATATCCGCTTCCCTGGATCAATGATTTGTATGATCAACTTGCCGGTTCCTCAGTATTCCCTAAGCTTGATTTGAGATTTGGATACCATCAGATCCGTGTTCGTGAAGAGGATATTCCGAAGACTGCATTTGTTACTCGTTATGGCTCCTACGAGTACACTGTCATGTCATTTGGCTTAACAAATGCTCCAGCCACATTCTCCCGTCTGATGAATTATATTTTCATGGATTACCTCGACAAGTTCGTCGTGGTATATCTGGATGATATTCTGGTATATTCGAAGAATAAGGAAGAACATGCCGAACACCTCCGTCTTGTACTGGAAAGGCTCCGAGAACACCAGTTGTATGCCAAATACTCCAAATGTGAATTCTGGCTTTCTGAAGTGACATACCTCGGTCGTGTGATTTCCAAAGATGGAATTGCTGTTAACCCAGAACGAGTTCAGGCTATTCTGGACTGGACTCCACCGAAGAATGTCAAGCAAGTGAGAAGTTTTCTCGGCCTTGCAAGTTATTGCCGTCGTTTTGTCGAGAATTTTTCAAAGATTGCCAAGCCTTTGACTGATCTACTTCACAAAGGCGTTAAGTTCGAATGGACAGAAAAATGTCAGGAAAGTTTCCAGACACTCAAAGACAAGCTGACATCCGCCCCAGTACTATCTCCTCCAGATACCCGCAAAGACTTTGTGATCTATTGTGACGCATCCCGTGAAGGATTAGGCTGTGTCCTAATGCAAGCGTGTAAAGTGATTGCTTATGGCTCTCGTTAGTTGCGCCCACATGAAGAGAATTATCCGGTACATGATCTAGAACTAGCTGCTGTCATCTATGCACTGCAGTTGTGGCGACATTACCTTCTCGGTAATCGTTGTGAGATCTACACGGATCATAAAAGTCTGAAGTACTTGTTCACTCAACCATCTCTAAACCTCCGTCAGCAAAGATGGATGGAGCCATTGCGGACTATGATTTGGGCATTTCCTATACCCCTGGCAAGGCTAACGTGATGGCTGATGCCTTAAGCCGCAAGTCCTATTGCGACAACCACATGGTTAGGCGAGCTCAACCTCGTCTTTTTGAAGAACTGTGCAAGCTGAATCTGTGTATTGTTCCACAGGGTTCTCTTAATAACCTTGTGATACAACCAGATCTTGAGAAAGCTGTTAAGAATGCGCAAGCTAAAGATGCTGAAATTGATCTGATGAAGAAATACCTTCACCTTATAAAGTACAGGGATTTCTCGCTGTCTGAAGATGGAACCTTGTATTTCAGAAACCGCATTGTGGTACCTCGCTTCGAGCTTATGACTGACAAAGTCATGAAGGAGGCACATGATACCCCACTGTCTATTCATCCGGGTAGCACCAAGATGTATCGTGATCTCCGTCAAAGGTACTGGTGGTCTAAAATGAAGCAGGACATTGCTCGTTATGTTGCCGAATGTGATGTGTGTCGTCGCGTTAAAGCAGAGCATCAGAAACCAGCTGGAATTCTGCAACCACTTCCTATTCCTCTATGGAAATGGGATAAGGTTCAGATGGATTTCGTTACAGGACTTCCTAGGTCACAGAAGGGTCACGATGCTATTCTTGTCGTCGTCGACCAACTCTCTAAAGTTGCACACTTTCTGCCCGTCAAAGAGACTATCACTGCTAGTTAGTTAGCAGAGTTGTATATCTCCAGAATTGTATCACTCCACGGTATTCCGCAGGAGATCAGTTCGGACCGTGGCGGTCTTTTCACTTCCAAATTCTGGGAAAGTTTCCAAACAGCTATGGGAACTCATATTACCTGGAGTTCAGCTTATCACCCTCAATCTCAAGGCCAAGTCGAACGAGTCAATCAAGTGCTTGAAGACATGCTTCGAGCTTGTGTTATTTCATTCGGTAAGAAGTGGGAAGAATCTCTTCCTTATGCCGAGTTCTCCTATAACAACAGCTATCAAGCCAGTTTGAAAATGGCCCCCTTCGAAGTACTCTATGGACGTAAGTGTCGAACCCCTCTGAATTGGTCAGAAACTGGAGAACGACCGCTCGTGGGTCCGGATATTATTCAACACGCCGAAGAACAAGTTCGTATTGTCCGAGAAAATCTCAAGGCGGCTCAGGACCGCCAGAAGAGCAACTACGATCGCAAACGATGGGGTTTGACTTATCAACCTGGTGATCAGGCTTATCTGCGAGTCACCCCGATGAAAGGCACTCACCGTTTTGGAATCAAGGGCAAGCTAGCTCCATGCTACATTGGTCCTTTCCGCATTATTGCTAGACGTGGTCAGGTGGCATATAAATTGGAGTTGCCGCCGCAATTCTCTCATATCCACGATGTCTTCCATGTGTCGCAACTTCGTCAATGCTTCAAGGAATCTCCGCACCGAGCTGTGGATCACGAAATGCTCGAATTGCATGATGATCTTTCATATAAGGAACATCCGATCCGCATTCTCGATGAAGCTGAACGTCGGACCCGTCAGAAGGTTACCAAGTTCCTCAAAGTGCAGTGGTCAAATCATACTAAAGATGAAGCCACTTGGGAACGCGAGGATAATCTTCGTGCGGAATACCCCGAACTTTTTCCTTCTACCTCTTAATTCTCGGGACGAGAATTCTTGTTAGTAGAGGAGATTTGTAACACCCCCAGTGGTTAACTACAGTAATCACCCTTTTGATTATGCCATGTCATCATGATTATCAGTGCCTAAACATCATTCGCATCATATTGCATTTCAACTCCTAACTCAAATTCAAATTTAAATGAAAGTGGAAAATAAAAGTTGTCCAACATAAAAACTAAATTGTTCATTAAATAGCAAATAAATCAGAGACAATTCTAAAATTGAAACCAACATCATTGGAGTTGGGTAAGTGACTCAAACATCCCCAAACAGTGACTAAAGACAATATTTAATTACCTTTTATTTAATCTAAAATAAATATGAAAAGATATTTACCCCAAACTAGTTTTTGGTGGTAGGATATATTGTGCTGTGAATTGTGGGCCAGCTCTCATATTTTACAAAACTCTAACGGGGGCCACACATTTTGCAAAACAGAAAAGAAAAGAAAAAAAACAAAAGGAAACAAAAAACAAAAAACAAAAAAAGAGGGACCCCCCCCCCCGACTGGGCCTCGGCCCAGCAGGCCATCAGGCCACCAGGCCGGCAGCCGGCCCACCTACTCCCCATATCCCCCCCCCCCCGAACCCTAATCCCCACCCCCACTCCCCTCGATTCCCCACTCTCCCCACCCCTCCTCTGTTCCTCCCGACCGGGATCGAGGAGATCGGCCCGATCCCGCCGACGAACGCCGCCCCGCCGTCGTCCCCGTCGCCCTCCCCACGCGCCCGCTGCCCTTGACCCTGCGCCCCACGGTGAGGCCACGGCCTCCGTCGCCCCGCTCCTCCTCCCCCCCTGTGCACGCCGCGGTCGTCGCGCTCGCCCCCGCACCGGCCCGCGCCCGTCGCTCGCGCTCCCCATCAAGCGGCGCGCCCGCGCCTTGCCCCCCCCCCCCCCGAGCTTCCCCTGTCCCTTTCACCCACCGCGCGCTGCCCCTCCGCCCGACCGTGCTCGCGTCGATGCCCGTCGCCCGTCGCCCGCTGTGTCCTTGCCCCGCCGTGGTAGCGCCGCCTCCCACTCGTCCCAGCACGCTGATCGCCTCGCCGCGCCACCACGACCGCTCGCCGCCCCTGTTCCCGCTCTGCTGATCTGCTCCGCCGCGCAGCCACGCCGCCTCGCTCCCGCCAGCCGCCACCGCGCCCGCGTCGCACGCTGGCTCGCCCGGCAGCGGCCCCTCCCCCTGCTCCGACCGGCCGTAGCCCACCGGAGCCCCACGCCGCACGGCCCCCTGCTCCCCCACGGTGCTCACCTCCGCTCCGGCCGGCGCTCGGGGCCAGCCGGGCTGCGCTCGCCTCCAGCGCCCGTTAGCGCCCGGGCGCCCGCTAGTACCCGCACGCCCGATAGGCCCTCGTGGCCTATGACAGATGGGGCCCACGCCCCTGTAAAAAAAGGGATTTAAAAAAATAAAAATAATTAATAATTAATTAGTTAATTAACCCTGTTTAGATTAATCTGATTTAATTAATTAGTTTGATTAAATGTTAATTAATTAGTTAATCCTAATTAGCCTAACCAGTCTATGACATGTGGGACCCACCTGTCAGATGACTGCTGACGTCAGCATGATGCCATGCTGACGTCATCAACTACTGTTTCGGATAATGTTGATTTAAATAAATAATTAAATTCCAGAAATTAATAAAAACTTTAGAAAATCATATCTTTTAATCCGTAACTCCGATCAAAAAACTTTGTACATGAAAGTTGCTCAGAACGACGAGACGAATTCGAATACGCGGCCCGTTCGTCCGTCGCACGTCCCTAACTATGCGAACATGCAACCGTTCCCCTCCGGTCATCTGTCTGACAAATGTCCGGAACCGGGAAAACATTCCCGGATGAATTCCCCCTTCGCCAGTATCACCCGGCACTGCATTAGATCACCTCCATCACCGCGTATTGCCATATTATGCTTTGTGCTGCACTTGTTCGCTGTGTATTTATACTGTTTCCTCCCCCTCTTCTCTCTCGGTAGCCCCGTCACCGACGTCGTCCCCGAGGCCGACGCAGCTCCGAAGCCCGAAGACACTATTGACAACCTTGCCCTTGCCGCCGAGCAACCAGGCAAGCCCCCCCCTTTGATCATCCCGATATCGCCCATTCTAATTTCCCATACTTGCATTAGAATTGCTGCTGCTACTGCTTTACCTATTCTGATGCATAGCCTGTTTATTGTAACCTGGTGTTGATAATGACTGAAAAGTCATGAAGGAGGCACATGATACCCCACTGTCTATTCATCCGGGTAGCACCAAGATGTATCGTGATCTCCGTCAAAGGTACTGGTGGTCTAAAATGAAGCAGGACATTGCTCGTTATGTGCCGAATGTGATGTGTGTCGTCGCGTTAAAGCAGAGCATCAGAAACCAGCTGGAATTCTGCAACCACTTCCTATTCCTCTATGGAAATGGGATAAGGTTCAGATGGATTTCGTTACAGGACTTCCTAGGTCACAGAAGGGTCACGATGCTATTCTTGTCGTCGTCGACCAACTCTCTAAAGTGCACCACTTTCTGCCCGTCAAAGAGACTATCACTGCTAGTTAGTTAGCAGAGTTGTATATCTCCAGAATTGTATCACTCCACGGTATTCCGCAGGAGATCAGTTCGGACCGTGGCGGTCTTTTCACTTCCAAATTCTGGGAAAGTTTCCAAACAGCTATGGGAAATCATATTACCTGGAGTTCAGCTTATCACCCTCAATCTCAAGGCCAAGTCGAACGAGTCAATCAAGTGCTTGAAGACATGCTTCGAGCTTGTGTTTTCATTCGGTAAGAAGTGGGAAGAATCTCTTCCTTATGCCGAGTTCTCCTATAACAACAGCTATCAAGCCAGTTTGAAAATGGCCCCCTTCGAAGTACTCTATGGACGTAAGTGTCGAACCCCTCTGAATTGGTCAGAAACTGGAGAACGACCGCTCGTGGGTCCGGATATTATTCAACACGCCGAAGAAACAAGTTCGTATTGTCCGGAAAATCTCAAGGCGGCTCAGGACCGCCAGAAGAGCAACTACGATCGCAAACGATGGGGTTGACTTATCAACCTGGTGATCAGGCTTATCTGCGAGTCACCCCGATGAAAGGCACTCACCGTTTTGGAATCAAGGGCAAGCTAGCTCCATGCTACATTGGTCCTTTCCGCATTATTGCTAGACGTGGTCAGGTGTGGCATATAAATTGGAGTTGCCGCCGCGAAGGACTACGTACCGATATAAAACTTGCACTTGCTGTCCATGGTTGCACAGAATTCGCAACGCTTGTCAGCAAATCTTTCCAAGTTGAAACAGCTCTGACTGAATGCCAGGAGTCGCTCAAGCGCACTCATGGAGCTGGCTCATCCTCAGGTCAGCTGTTCGGAAGCGTCGAGTGTGGATCCCGCACAATGTACACCACCGACCTGCTCCAACACCAAGGCCATCATATGTTGCACCTCGTTTGCCTTCACCGCCGAGACAGCTATCGGTTCATGCTGGACCGCCTGATGCTATGGCTTTTCGTCAGGATACACCACGTCCTTCTGCTGGTTGCAGGAGAGAGCCGTCGAAAACATCCTTCTAGGAACGTTGGAACCAGACCACCTGCTAATCAGCGTGTTCATGTCAACCAAGTCAACATGGAAGAAGCTCGACAGGACCCCAACATTAGATGGGCACCCTTCTAGTGAATTTAATCCCAACTTCAGTCCTCTTTGATTCTGGAGCATCGCACTCCTTCATGTCCAAAAGTTTTGCGCGAAGCCATGATATACTTTTCGAGGAGATGTCCATCCCATTAGTAATCCATTCGCCTGGGGCTAATTGGCAAACTACCATGGTAAGCCACGGAACCACATTGTGATCGGAGGATTGATGTTCCCCGTTTCACTCATTGCTCTCAAACGCTCCAACATAGACATTATTCTGGGTATGGACTGGTTGAAGCCCCAAGCTTTGATTGACTGTGCCACTGAAACAGTCCGCCTCACAACACCTTCCGGTCAGACTGTCAGATACTCAGCTCGACAGTGCAGGACGCCGAAGCTCAGATATATGTCCTAAATGAGATTGAACGCTTCACCTCTTGAAGGCATCGAGAACGTTCCAGTTCTTCGTGAATTTAAGATGTATTTCCAGAAGAACTTCCAGGAATACCCCCTGCTAGAGCTGTCGAGGTCGTCATCGACTTGAAGCCTGGCACAACTCCTATTGCGAAGCGTCCTTATAAGATGCCTCCGCACCACCTTCTTGAACTTAAGGGGGAAATCGACACGTCACTTAAGAAAGGTTTCATCCGCCAGTTCCTCTGCTTGGGGAGCACCTTCACTCTTCGTTAAGAAGAAGGATGGAACTAACCGATTGGTTTAGGATTATCGGCCCATTAACCAAGCAACAATTCAGAACAAATATCCGCTTCCCTGGATCAATGATTTGTATGATCAAATTGCCGGTTCCTCAGTATTCCCTAAGCTTGATTTGAGATTTGGATACCATCAGATCCGTGTTCGGAGAGAGGATATTCCGAAGACTGCATTTGTTACTCGTTATGGCTCCTACGAGTACACTGTCATGTCATTTGGCTTAACAAATGCTCCAGCCACATTCTCCGTCTGATGAATTATATTTTCATGGATTACCTCGACAAGTTCGTCGTGGTATATCTGGATGATATTCTGGTATATTCGAAGAATAAGAAGAAGAACATGCCGAACACCTCCGTCTTGTACTGGAAAGGCTCCGAGAAACACCAGTGTATGCCAAATACTCCAAATGTGAATTCTGGCTTTCTGAAGTGACATACCTCGGTGGTGTGATTTCCAAAGATGGAATTGCTGTTAACCCAGAACGAGTTCAGGCTATTCTGGACTGGACTCCACCGAAGAATGTCAAGCAAGTGAGAAGTTTTCTCGGCCTTGCAAGTTATTTGGTCGTTTTGTCGAGAATTTTCAAAGATTGCCAAGCCTTTGACTGATCTACTTCACAAAGGCGTTAAGTTCGAATGGACAGAAAAATGTCAGGAAAGTTTCCAGACACTCAAAGACAAGCTGACATCCGCCCCAGTACTATCTCCTCCAGATACCCGCAAAGACTTTGTGATCTATTGTGACGCATCCCGTGAAGGATTAGGCTGTGTCCTAATGCAAGCGTGTAAAGTGATTGCTTAGGCTCTCGTTAGTTGCGCCCACATGAAGAGAATATCCGGTACATGATCTAGAACTAGCTGCTGTCATCTATGCACTGCAGTTGTGGCGACATTACTTCTCGGTAATCGTTGTGAGATCTACACGGATCATAAAGTCTGAAGTACTTGTTCACTCAACCATCTCTAAACCTCCGTCAGCAAAGATGGATGGAGCCATTGCGGACTATGATTGGGCATTTCCTATACCCCTGGCAAGGCTAACGTGATGGCTGATGCCTTAAGCCGCAAGTCCTATTGCGACAACCACATGGTTAGGCGAGCTCAACCTCGTCTTTTTGAAGAACTGTGCAAGCTGAATCTGTGTATTGTTCCACAGGGTTCTCTTAATAACCTTGTGATACAACCAGATCTTGAGAAAGCTGTTAAGAATGCGCAAGCTAAAGATGCTGAAATTGATCTGATGAAGAAATACCTTCACCTTATAAAGTACAGGGATTTCTCGCTGTCTGAAGATGGAACCTTGTATTTAAGAAACCGCATTGTGGTACCTCGCTTCGAGCTTAGACTGACAAAGTCATGAAGGAGGCACATGATACCCCACTGTCTTATTCATCCGGGGGTAGCACCAAGATGTATCGTGATCTCCGTCAAAGGTACTGGTGGTCTAAAATGAAGCAGGACATTGCTCGTTATGTTGCGAATGTGATGTGTGTCGTCGCGTTAAAGCAGAGCATCAGAACCAGCTGGAATTCTGCAACCACTTCCTATTCCTCTATGGAAATGGGATAAGGTTAGATGGATTTCGTTACAGGACTCCTAGGTCACAGAAGGGTCACGATGCTATTCTTGTCGTCGTCGACCAACTTCTAAAGTGCACACTTTCTGCCCGTCAAAGAGACTATCACTGCTAGTTAGTTAGCAGAGTTGTATATCTCCAGAATTGTATCACTCCACGGTATTCCGCAGGAGATCAGTTCGGACCGTGGCGGTCTTTTCACTTCCAAATTTGAGGGAAAGTTTCCAAACAGCTATGGGAACTCATATTACCTGGAGTTCAGCTTATCACCCTCAATCTCAAGGCCAAGTCGAACGAGTCAATCAAGTGCTTGAAGACATGCTTCGAGCTTGTGTTATTTCATTCGGTAAGAAGTGGGAAGAATCTCTTCCTTATGCCGAGTTCTCCTATAACAACAGCTATCAAGCCAGTTTGAAAATGGCCCCCTTCGAAGTACTCTATGGACGTAAGTGTCGAACCCCTCTGAATTGGTCAGAAACTGGAGAACGACCGCTCGTGGGTCCGGATATTATCAACACGCCGAAGAACAAGTTCGTATTGTCCGAGAAAATCTCAAGGCGGCTCAGGACCGCCAGAAGAGCAACTACGATCGCAAACGATGGGGTTTGACTTATCAACCTGGTGATCAGGCTTATTGCGAGTCACCCCGATGAAAGGCACTCACCGTTTTGGAATCAAGGGCAAGCAGCTCCATGCTACATTGGTCCTTTCCGCATTATTGCTAGACGTGGGTCAGGTGGCATATAAATTGGAGTTGCCGCCGCAATTCTCTCATATCCACGATGTCTTCCATGTGTCGCAACTTCGTCAATGCTTCAAGGAATCTCCGCACCGAGCTGTGGATCACGAAATGCTCGAATTGCATGATGATCTTTCATATAAGGAACATCCGATCCGCATTCTCGATGAAGCTGAACGTCGGACCCGTCAGAAGGTTACCAAGTTCCTCAAAGTGCAGTGGTCAAATCATACTAAAGATGAAGCCACTTGGGAGACGAGGATAATCTTCGTGCGGAATACCCCGAACTTTTCTTTCTTCTACTCTTAATTCTCGGGACGAGAATTCTTGTAGTAGAGGAGATTTGTAACACCCCCAGTGGTTAACTACAGTAATCACCTTTTGATTATGCCATGCATCATGATTATCAGTGCCTAAACATCATTCGCATCATATTGCATTTCAACTCCTAACTCAAATTCAAATTTAAATGAAAGTGGAAAATAAAAGTTGTCCAACATAAAAACTAAATTGTTCATTAAATAGCAAATAATCAGAGACAATTCTAAAATTGAAACCAACATCATTGGAGTTGGGTAAGTGACTCAAACATCCCCAAACAGTGACTAAAGACAATATTTAATTACCTTTATTTAATCTAAAATAAATATGAAAAGTATTTACCCCAAACTAGTTTTTGGTGGTAGGATATATTGTGCTGTGAATTGTGGGCCAGCTCTCATATTTACAAAACTCTAACGGGGGCCACACATTTGCAAAACAGAAAAGAAAAGAAAAGAAAAAAACAAACAAAAGGAAACAAAAAACAAAAAACAAAAAAAGAGGGACCCCCCCCCCGACTGGGCCTCGGCCCAGCAGGCATCAGGCCACCAGGCCGGCCAGCCGGCCACCTACTCCCCCATATCCCCCCCCCCCGAACCCTAATCCCCACCCCCACTCCCCTCGATTCCCCACTCTCCCCACCCTCCTCTGTTCCTCCCGACCGGATCGAGGAGATCGGCCGATCCCGCCGACGAACGCCGCCCCCGCCGTCGTCCCGTCGCCCTCCCACGCGCCCGCTGCCCTTGACCCTGCGCCCCACGGTGAGGCCACGGCCTCCGTCGCCCCGCTCCTCCTCCCCCCCTGTGGCACGCCGCGTCGTCGCGCTCGCCCCCGCACCGGCCCGCGCCCGCCGCTCGCGCTCCCCATCAAGCGGCCGCGCCCGCGCCTTGCCCCCCACCCCCCCCCCGAGCTTCCCCTTGTCCCTGTTCACCACCGCGCGCTGCCCCTCCGCCCGACCGTGCTCGCGTCGATGCCCGTCGCCCGTCGCCCGCTGTGTCCTTGCCCCGCCGGTGGAGCGCCGCCTCCCACTCGTCCCAGCACGCTGATCGCCTCGCCGCGCCACACGACCGCTCGCCGCCCCTGTTCCCGCTCTGCTGATCTGCTCGCCGCGCAGCCACGCCGCCCGCTCCGCCAGCCGCCACCGCGCCCGCGTCGCAGCTGGCTCGCCCGGCAGGGCCCCTCCCCCCTGCTCCGACCGGCCGTTTAGCCCACCGGAGCCCACGCCGCACGGCCCCTGCTCCCCCACGGTGCTCACCTCCGCTCCGGCCGGCGTCGGGGCCAGCCGGGCTGCGCTCGCCTCCAGCGCCCGTTAGCGCCCGGGCGCCCGCTAGTACCCGCACGCCCGATAGGCCCTCGTGGCCTATGACAGATGGGGCCCACGCCCCTGTAAAAAAAGGGATTTAAAAAAATAAAAATAATTAATAATTAATTAGTTAATTAACCCTGTTTAGATTAATCTGATTTAATTAATTAGTTTGATTAAATGTTAATTAATTAGTTAATCCTAATTAGCCTAACCAGTCTATGACATTGGGACCCACCTGTCAGATGACTGCTGACGTCAGCATGATGCCATGCTGACGTCATCAACTACTGTTTCGGATAATGTTGATTTAATAAATATTAAATTCCAGAAATTAATAAAAACTTTAGAAAATCATATCTTTTAATCCGTAACTCCGATCAAAAAACTTTGTACATGAAAGTTGCTCAGAACGACGAGACGAATTCGAATACGCGGCCCGTTGTCCGGCACGTCCCTAACTATGCGAACATGCAACCGTTCCCCTCCGGTCATCTGTCTGACAAATGTCCGGAACCGGGAAAACATTCCCGGATGAATTCCCCCTTCGCCAGTATCACCCGGCACTGCATTAGATCACCTCCATCACCGCGTATTGCCATATTATGCTTTGTGCTGCACTTGTTCGCTGTGTATTTATACTGTTTCCTCCCCCTCTTCTCTCTCGGTAGCCCCGTCACGACGTCGTCCCGAGGCCGACGCAGCTCCGAAGCCCGAAGACACTATTGACAACCTTGCCCTTGCCGCCGAGCAACACAGGCAAGCCCCCCCCCCCCCCCCCCCTTTGATCATCCCGATATCGCCCATTTAATTTCCATGCTTGCATTAGAATTGCTGCTGCTACTGCTTTACCTATTCTGATGCATAGCCTGTTTATTGTAACCTGGTGTTGATAATTACCTGCATACCCTAACCTGCTTAGTATAGGCTGGGTAGAGACCTATCAGTGACCCCACTTATCCCGACTGCCGCGCTGGATTGTCAGAAGACCCGATCAACGGGAATTGAAGACCAGGCCCCGACACCGCACATCACCCCCCTTAGTTGTAACGACACTGCAGCGTTACTATCGAGTGCCGAGGGTGAAACCTCTTGTAGCACTTCTGATGTTAACTCTGTAGAGTAGCTATTCGGTCGTGGTCATCGAGGGTGATTGCTCCTTCACCACTTCCGGTAACGACGCTGTCGTGCAACACATCAAGTGTGAACCCATCGAGGGTGAATCCTCCGAGTTCACCTTGACAGACACATCGAGTAGGAATCCAACGAGGGTGATACCTCGGATTCCCCTGATGTTATGGACACACGGATACTTGGACTTTACACTGTTACTTGGATAGGCGGGTCGACCCTGAGGGGTACCCGCGCGCGCCTGAGAGGCGAGTGTTGTGAAGACGGGTGCCAGTGTGGTGCCCGAGTGATGAATACGAGGCGCGGCCGGGCATTCTTAACCCTTGCAGCAAGTCCTCGAGACGGGGCGACGGGGTCACATCTTTCGTGAGTCTCTGCTCGTTACCGCAAGCCCTAGTCCATTAACGATTTGGATATTTGATCCGAGCAGGCCTCTGGTCTGATAGCACTAACCATCACGTGGGCATAGTATGGGCGTTCTGCATCGTATGCATCGGCCGAAAGCACTGTCAGACGTCCAGTTCAGCAGTACGGCATGGAGTGATTGGCGCCATTTCGGTGGTGCTTGGATCTGAGCCATGTGCGCAACGACCCGGAGGGCGAAGGGCGATGGCCAAGCCCCCCTTGCGCTTAGGATGTAGACCGGCGGGGACCTCTCTGCTGAGCTGTAGGTAGGGTTGCGATGTGTCGTTTGGCCGAGGCCGGGCATGACCCAGGAAAGTGTGTCCGGCCGGAGTTAATCGAGCGTGTTGGGTAAGTTGGTGCACCCCTGCAGGGAAGAACACTTTTATCGATAGCTGGTCCTACGGTAAAGGACACTCGGAGTTGTATCCTGATTGATACAATTTAGAACTGGATACTTGGATACTATGGCTCTGGGATTGCTTCTCGCAGGGAGTCGAGAAGGGATCTCCAGACGAGGTTGATGACTGTATGGCTCTGGGATTGCTTTCTCGCAAGGAGTCGAGAAAGGATCTCTGGGTGAGGATGAGACTTAATGATACTGCTACATTATATTGTACTGTTCTACCCTCTTCTATTTCTGCAAGACCGCTGAAGATGCTAGTCTTCGATAGGACTAGGCCTTCTCTCTATTCTTGCATTTCTGCAGCCCAGTCCACATATACAGCCTCCCGTTGAAAATGTTGCATATGTAGTGTAGATCCTTGCTTGCTGAGTACTTCTGAGTACTCACGGTTGCTTTGTTTTCCTTTTCTCCCCTTATCAGTTTGTCGTGACCAGAGGACGGAGCCCCCTGAGACAGATGCCCCGTCGATCGACTACTACTACTACCCAGAGGATGGATACTACTACGAGTTGACTGACGACCAGGAGTAGGATCGGAGGGTCCCAGTCAGGAGGCCTTCGCCTTTCGATCGTAGTGTTTTATTTTGCCCCACCTTTCTAAAGGCCTTTCTGTTTCTCTTTTAATATCTGTACTCAGATATCTGATGCTTCCGCTGACGCTTGTTCGCAAGCTTATGTATTCGAGCCCTCGAGGCCCCTGGCTTGTAATATAAAGCTTGTATGACTTTATTTATGTTTTAGAGTTGTGTTGTGATATCTTCCCGTGAGTCCTTAGGCTTGATCGTGTGCATTTGCGTGTATGATTAGTGCACGATTGGGCCGGGGGCGTCACAACGGTTGCGGAGATATGCCCGTTCGTTTGTTAGGTAGAAAATAAATAAAAACTATTCTTTTTCTGCTGCTAACTAAAGCGAACGCCCGCAAACTAACACTTTCAGCTTCGGCGGCTGAAAAAGAGAAAGTGCATTCTCAGTAATACGTCTTCGGAGCAGAGTAAACATATTCCACTCTAAAGCAGTACCAAAGTACGCTTTCGTTAACAGAAAACGTACTCACCAAAATGTGTTTCCCCTTAAAAAGGACGGGACCCACCTGTTGTGTCACTTACAGCCGGGCCCCACTGATACGTCTCCAATGTATCTAAAAAATTTTATTGTTCCATGTTATTATATTATCCATCTTGGATGTTTTATATGCATATATGGTGGTGCTATTTTATATCATTTTTTTGGACTAACTTACTAACCCAGTGCCAAGTGCCAGTTGCTTTTTTTCCCTTGCTTTTGTCTTCTACAGAAAATCTATACCAAACGGAGTACAAACGGAACAAAACTTTTTGAGAATTTTTCTTGGACCAGAAGACACCCACGAAGCTTCGGGAGGAGGCGAGAAGAGCCACGAGGAGGCCACAAGCTTGGAGGCCACGCCCTAGGGGGGCGCGCCCTCAGGGCTTGTGGGCCCCTCGGGACTCTACTAACCCTAATCCCAGCTCCATAAATACCGAAATATTCCCACTACACCAGAGGGACACCAAAAATACTTTTCCGTCGCCGCAAGCTTCTGTTCTCGTGAGATCCCATCTTGGGGCCTTTTCCGGCACTCTGCCGGAGGGGGATTCGATCACGGAGGGCCTCTACACCAACCTTATTGCCCTTCCGATGATGTGTGAGTAGTTTACCACAGACCTATGGGTCCATATCTAGTAGCTAGATGGCTTCTTCTCTCTCTTTGATCTTCAATACAGTGCTCTCCTCGATGTTCTTGGAGTTCTATTCGATGTAATCTTCTTTTGCGGTGCGTTTGATGAGATCCGATGAATTATGGATTTATGATCAGATTATGTATGAATATTATTTGAGTCTTCTCTGAACTCTTTTATGCATGATTAAGATAGCTTTGTATTTCTTTCCGGTCTATTGATTTGGTTTGGCCAACTAGATTGATTTTGTTTGCAATGGGAGAGGTGCTTTGTGATGGGTTCAATCTTGCGGTGTCCTCACCCAGTGATAGAAGGGATAGCCAGGCATGTATTTGTATTGTTGCCATTAAGGATAAAAAGGGGAGTTCATATCATATTGCTTGGATCTATCCCTCTACATCATGTCATCTTGTTTAAAGCGTTACTCCGTTCTTGTTAACTTAATACACTAGATGCATGTTGGATAGCGGTCGATGTGTGCAATAATAGTAGTAGATGCAGGCAAGAGTCGATCTACTTGTCATGGACGTGATGCCTATATTCATGATCATTGCCTTAGATATCATCATAACTATGCACTTTTATATCAATTTCTCAACAGTAATTTGTTTACCCACTATATGTGTTCTTTCAAGGGAGAAGCCTTTAGTGAAACCTATGGCCCCCGGGTCTATTTTCCATTATATTATTTTCAGATCTATAAAACCAAAAAAACCAAAAATACCTTGCTGCAATTTATTTACATTTACTTTATTTTTCACTTTTACTTATCTTTTGTACCTATCTCTATCAGATCTCACTCTTGCTAGTGACCGTAAAGGGATTGACAACCCCTTTTTCGTGTTGTGTGCAAGTATTTGTTAGTTTGTGCAGGTGCATCTATTGGAGACTTGGGTGTTCCTCCTACTGGATTGATACCTTGGTTCTTAACTGAGGGAAATACGTATCTCTACTTTGCTGCATCACCCTTTCCTCTTCAAGGAAAAAATCAACACAAGCTCAAGAAGTAGCAGGAAGAATTTCTGGCACGGTTGCCGGGGAGGATTTACATCAAGCCTACCAAGTACCTATCATAAACTCTTATCTCTTGCACTTACATTATTCGTCATTTGCCTCTCGTTTTCGTCTCCCTCACTTCTAAAATATTTTTAGAAAAACACAAAAATATTTCCCTTTTATTCGCCTTCTTTCCGTTCGCTTTTACTTTTGTCTTTTGTTTGCTTGTGTGCAATAATAGTAGTAGATGCAAAAGCACGTGTTAAAGATATGCTACTTTATTAATATATGGTCCACCACCCATTCTCACGTAGTACCCAGGAGCACGTGTTGCAGCTGATAGCCGGCTCCTCTCCTCTTCTCACCGTGTCAGCAGAAAAATAATATTTTAACTCTTATAGCCCGCTTACATAAGATTATTGTACTTGCTACCTCACCAGACTTTTTTTTCTCTACATTAATGAAAACAGCTCAATGCCTCTTTCGTCAAAAATAAGACAACATCTTTATTACATACGTACCATTTACTGAAAGGGTCCACCAAAGACACTAGATTGAAGCCAAAGCCGTTCCTCGGTCACAATTGAAGTTGGGAGAACCGTCCTAACTACGCCATCTTCCAAATCATGCATGTATATATTTGTAACCGATTTCTCTCTAGAAGACATTGAATTGTTATGGGCTACCTTCCTTTTCCTCGAGCTCTCAGCGTTGATCGGTGTTGAGCCACCCCACTGGTTTGGATAGAAGCTGTAGACTCTCCTTTTGCCTTCCTCCCTCACAAGGATGGAGCGACCTCTGTAAAGAAACCAGCTAGAATCATTAAGCTCTGTGTCATCTAGAGGTGACCACTCTAGTGCTTCAGCATCCAGCTTGAAGAACTTGAAATCACAGAACCGTCCACGAAAGCGACGACACGAGATGAGCACAACTTTTTCACCGGATGCCACCAGGAAATGAGCATCCTTTTCGCTCCACCCCAGAGAAAGAGCGGACCTCCAGCTCATCTCCGTGACATTGAAGATCAGGATCTTCCCATGATAGTCCACGCAGACGGCCTGCCTCCCAAGCAAGACAACATCGACAACGAGGTTGAACTTGATGCGTCTGTGTGGATCCTGCAGTAGGTGGGAGCCATCCTCAATGTTCTTGTAGACGCTCCAGTATATGTCCCCAGGGCAGGCAACATGGACGGTTGGAACCCTGGAGACAGTCTCAATGCACGTGACGACCAGAGGCACCTCACGGGAGCCAACATAGAAAACGAAGAGCCCGTCAACGACAGAAGGGCACGCTGGCAGCTCCAGCCGCCTGCCGGTGCTGGCATGAACAAGGAAGATGGTCTGCTCTTGCTGCTCCTGGAAACCATGTTGCTTCTGCTGGAGCATGAGCAGCCACCCGCCATTTTCAAACACGCAAGTGGCATCTGCGAATGCGGCGCTGATTATGCCACGGATCTTCTTTGTGGAGGGGTCAAACAGGAGCTGCTGCTTCTTGTTGCTTTCAAAAATAAACAGAGCCAAGGGTAGCTTCGCTTGCTGGGAAGAAGCCAGCAGGGCATCCTGCTCCATGATGAAACCCAATTTCTTACCAGATATCTGTGGGTGAGCAACAATCGATTAATGCAATGGAAATTCTAGCTCACAGTACATATGACACGACAAGCAGCCGTGGGGTGAAAGCTCAGTGTATTTTTTTACCCCATCCCTTTTTCTTCTTGCCATTGCAAGAAAGACGCAGACCACCAACAAGGCACACACCCACCCACATATTCGAGAACTTTCAATGAGACTATGCTTCCTTAAAAAAGGAGGGCACTTGTGCAAAAGCAGAACACATCATCAGTTCATTCATTCAGTAAACCACATAGTTTTTTTCCCCCATCAGATTTTTTGGGCTGGTAATCTATCTACATATTAATTAATTTAATTTAATTAAAAAGGAAGACAGACAAGCCACCAGATTCATCCACATATAAGCTAAAAATATATCATCCATTGATTTTAATTAGAACGGTGCAAATGAAAAGATAAAAAAAGTACGTACAATATCAGTCCTGTCACACGTACAATAAGACTATCATGGACACAGACAGATCTAGACCACACCATACAAAGAAACAATCATGTTTCTACAAGGAAATAAAGTCTTGGCTTCCTGAACACATAGCATGGCTACATGCAAGCTCCAGGAGCCACACATTTGCATGCATCTAGCACACATAGTAGGCAATTGGCAAAAAAAGAACTAGGCAAAGACCGGCTGTAAATAGAAGGATAGCTCCCGCAACAACAAAAAAACTGTAAATAGGACAGCCACCCGCCCAAAAAAAGCACGGTAGTATGCTCAGCGTGGTAGTAAGCAGAGCACTGCAGGTACGTCAAGGAAGCATGATATAGAAGAGACGTGCTATATATGAAGTTTGAAATAAATGAAATAAGTAAGCAAATCAGTTTTCATTGTAATTTAGCAATGGTCTTTAAATATAAAATTTAGCATATATTCACGAAGCGAAACTTCAAATAAAGGAGCAATCTGCTTGCCAGTTGATTAAGATATAATTTGATATAAAACAGCATAGTCACAAAAAGAAGAACCTATGACAAAAATTGAGCATGAGAAAATCTCTGTTATCAATTTTTGGCCTCGGATGATCAGGCTACATATATAGACAACTAGAATAAGACCATGGGGCATTATTATACAATCAGGAAACACAATTCAAACACTCATAGTGATGAGGCGGGCAAAAGAGAGAACAGAAAGTTTATGTATGAGATATCAATGCTTAGATTTAATCCTTGGTGGAATGTTTCTCAGAAATTATAAGTGGAAACACAAACAACAATGGATGAAAAGTAGTAAAAGAAGAAAATATGGAGATTAGTTGTTCCCACTCGGATGTCTTCTACAATAATGATAACTTTAATATATATTTTTATAGAGTTTGATCATGTTTCCCAAGACACACGTTTCACTGCAGTCTTTTTATTTTATTTTAAATAATATATCAATGGTAATGTGGCAGCTGGAAAACATATTTCCGCCATGGAAAATAGAGACTGGTCAAGAGGAGAAATATCAAGATTGGCATGGAATTATATGGCTTTGCATTAAACACATAATTTTCACCAAATGCCGATGGTGTTCCCTTGAGATGCACATTTTGGCTACTAACTTCTCCAATAGTTAAAATGCCATATCAATGCCAATTTGAAGGTAAAATAAAAAACATCATTTTACCAGTACGGGCAAAGACTTGCAAACAGTGGCGGAGCTACGGCCGAATTGTTGGGCGGGCCAGGCTCAGAAATTACAAGTAACACTTGGTCTTTAGCCCCAGTTTTCTGTCTTTCTTAACTATTTTCTGCTGGGCTTCGCCCCAGCGTAGCTCAGCCTTTGCTTGCAAAGCAAATAATACAAATTAGAAATATAAGACACAGGTGAAGTACGGATACAGATAGTGGTTAAGAAAAGGTCTGAAGCATCCATTCATGTCAGTTACATAATAGGTCGATTTAGTTTTGAAACATCATCAACAATGATATGTTGGTTCAGATCCGAAAGCTATATAGAAAATCACATTACGACAACAAGAAGACGTGCAATCATATATATAACATGTGCTAACAAGATAAAATAATTCCAATACACCCAGTGATTAGGTGGATGGTGGAATCTAAAGGTTTGGATGTATAGTCATCAAATTTTAGAATTTTCAGTGAAAATCCTAAAATTATACCGTGCAAAAATAAATGTAGAGGGATCAGAAGGAGTGGAATAGATGAAACTAGAGACATGGTTGTTTCAGTCTTCTGTTCTCACACGTCAAGATTGATACAAATAACTTCACAAAGAAACTTCGATTTTTATAGAAGTTTTATCATGTTTGTATATATAACATGTACTAATAAAAAAAATTGCGATACAAGCCCAGTAATGAGGTGGATGGTGGAACCGATCAAAAGGTTTGGATATGAGTCATCAATTTTTTAGAATTTTCTCTGTGAAAATTCCTAAATATATATTGGTGCAAACATAAGTGTGGAGGGATCACAAGGAGTAGAACAGGGGAAACTAGAGACCCTGGTTCTCTAGAACTTTTGTTCCCACACATCAGGATTGATACCAACAACTTTACACAGAAACATATATTTGTATCAAAATTTAGTCATGTTTTCTAAAGATAGGCATTTAATTAATTAAGCTATAAGTGTGCTACATGATGCTAATATAGCATCGAATTAAATGAAAAAAGGTTGGTAGAGAGATAAAATCAATAGTAAGTCTAGCCACGCAAATGCATGGGTCACCTAGCTAGTTCTATAGGATACAGCTTCATGACGTACGACACGTCCCATTGGGCCACTGACATGTGGGCCCACACATGTCAGTGGTGGAACGGCACCCTGCGGTATGTCAGGGGATCCTCGTCCAGTTCGAAGTACTCCCTCTGTTCCCAAATATAAGACGTTTTGGCAGTTCAAATTGAATTAAGCAGGAAAATTCAACCTGAGCGCTGGAAATTAGCGGATGCTACAGACTGAATCGGACAGACCCTCAACCAATTCGCTAGAGCACTCTACTCTAATCTAGTATTCTGAGAGCCCCGGATAAAATCTGGAAGTAGCTAATTTACACAATGAACAAAAGGCAGGGTGAGATGGGAAGAACCTCGCGGCGGCGCGATTCGATAGGGACGGCGAATCGGAGAATCTCCCCTGACCAACGCGCAGACTGCCCCTGTGCCGGGCGGATGGCCGGCGGATCGCTCACGGCCTCACCTCGTCTTCCCGCGTTGGGTCAAAAAGAGGCGGCGAGCCGGACTAGGGATTTGGACGTGAGGGGAACTCGGCGCCGGACCTCAAGAGAGAGGGGACGATTCGGCGGCCTTTCGCGGCGGGTAGGGTGAACGAAAACTCGTCAGTTTCGGGACGCCAAGTTTGCAAGGATTTTGTTTCTCTCAAACTCCTTGTATGACCGACCCCACGGCCCCGCCAAAAAAGAAAATAATGTTTGTCTCGGAGCCGGAGTCCCGTAAAGGCTTTGGTTCAAATGATTATTTTATATAAAAATGTATACCAACTACTTCCTCCGTAAACTAATATAAGAGCGTTTAGATCAAAGACAACGCTAACTTCCGAACGTTTCGATTTTAGAGATAGATCTGAACAACTCATTCCCACGTGATCGCTATCACCCCACGCTCGCTTCCACCGATTTTTATCCTTCTCTCAAAAACTGTAGATGCCAACAGTAAATCGCTTTGTGGTTTTTCGCTGCATAAATATGAAAAGAAAATAAAAGTGCTCTAAAGGGGACACCTTTCTTGTTGATCATTGTTTGTAGCCATTTTAGGTTAACTCGTACATAAGAGCGAGATAGTCAGTTCGAATCTCGCAGTCTCAATCTTTTATTTGTATACTCCGTTCACTATCTCGTCCATTATTTTCAGTGACAGAAAAAACTGTCATAGAAAATGGACATGCCTATTGATGCCCGAAAGCGTCACCTAAAATCAGGCCAGAACATCGCCAAAATTGCCGAGGGTGCTGCCCCGGGAGGAGAACACCTGGTGACGGTTGACCGTCACAGAAAATGATCTTTAGCGACGTTCCCTGATTCTTCACCAGGGTTTTTGTCACTGAAGAGAGCAGATTTTGTAGTGCACTGAGCTTTAGTGATCAGGATAGGGGCCATCACCGGCTGGGCGCCGCCCCGCCATCCCTATGGTGACTACAACTCTGATACCTAGCCTGCGACCGATGCTTCATCGCTGTATTTCAGCTGTTTCGGCTTGTATCTTTCTCGTTTATTCGTATTTGTGGCTTTGTTACCGTGTTTGGACCTCTACTACATTGAACTAGACTTTGTAAGGGCCTTTGTTTATGGCCGGGTGAAAGCACACTTGCTCCCTTGGTGGTTCTGGTAATTAATGCCAACATACATATTATTGGACTAACACTTTTATCTAGTATATTTCAGATAATTTCAACGGTGACATGACAAGGACTTAAGTATGTGAACCCCTTTAATATGCTAAGGTCAAAGATTGGCAAGGCTCCAAGACTCTACATTTTTGGTTAAGTGATCCAAGATCACATTAAGTCCATAGAAAAGACAATACTATTAAAAGGGGATGAGGTTTTGATCATGACTCAATTGCTCAAATGCTTAATGGTATTGCTCCAAAATCCTCAACTACTTCTCCACTTCACTTTCATCCAAAACCCTAAATTCCATCTCAGTCACCGAAAATTACTTGAAATTCTATTGCAAATCTTGTTTGATCTTTTTGGGGACATGATTGCACCAAAATAAGTACTCACCTAGTGATACTTACCTTATACATGTCATCCCAATCTTGATACTCTTGTTGGTCTTGTGTCCTTTCTTGAAGAAATTATTTTGTGTTATCTAACCTCGTTTTCTCAAGTGTATTTCCTCAGGAACCTGATCAAGTAGTTCAAGGTAAGTATATACATCACACTCATGTGCATGATGATCTCTTGCTTGTTGCACATATTGTTTGCAAGAAGGAATCATGGACATGAAGGTACTCCTTTCATCATGTTGCTCTGATGCATGTAGCCAAGATACATGTAACACATTACTCATTCCTTCCTGTTGTGCACTCACATTTCATGAGCTACAATCACTTGCATGTTTGCACACTTGTAGGGGAAGCATATGCATGTTACATGTTCTCTCAAAGCGTTAATACACTATTTTCTATCTTCTTACTTGAAGCTTTGATGTATGTTGCCATCAATTACCAAAAAGGGGGAGATTCAAAGCACACTTGCTCCCTTGGTATTTTTGGTAATTAATTTCAACATACATATTGTTGGGCTAACACTTTTATCTAGTATATTTCAGATAAGTTCAATAGTGGCATGGCAAGGACTTAAGGATGTGGACCCCTTCAAAATGCCAAAGACAAAGATTGGCAAGGCTCCAAGACTCTACATTTGGTTAAGTGATCCAAGATCACATTGAGTCCATAGGAAAGCCAATACTATTAAAAGGGGATGAGGTTTTGATCATGATTCAGTTGCTCAAGTGCTTAGTGGTACTACTCCAAAATCCTCAACTACTTCTCCACTTCACTTTCATCCAAAACCCTAAAGTCCATCTCGATCCCATCGAAAAGCTCCCATCCGGACCCACCGAGATGGCCCATACACTGCCACATGCCAAACCCTAATGTTTCGTTATAGCCGAAATGGATCTCAATCTCACCGAGATGGCCTGACCAAGTTTCTGTGATGAAGTCGCTTCATTTCGGAATCACCGAGATGAACCGATTGGAATTTTTGAAACAAGATCTTGCCCTAGCCATTGCACTTCGGTCACACCAATTCGTTCTATTCGGTCTCACCGAAGAGCCTAACGGTCAAGTCTTTTACACTAGTCGGTCTCACCGAGAGATTTTCATGTCGGTGTCACCGAGTTGGGTCAAAGATTTGTAATGGTTGCATTTCTGGTGCTGCCTATTTATACCCCTCTACCACCACCTACTCTCTAAGAGAGCCATCCGAACGAACCACAACTCCCACTACTCATTTTCTGAAAGAGAACCACCTACTCATGTGTTGAGATCAAGATATTCATATCCAACCATTTGAACCTTGATTTCTAGCCTTTCCCAAGTTGCTTTCCATTCAATCCTCTCTTCTACCAAAGCCAAATCTCTGTGAGAGAGTGTTTGAGTATTGGGGAGACTATCATTTGAAGCACAAGAGCAAGGAGTTCATCATCAACAACACCGTCTATTACCTTTTGGAGAGTGGTGTCTCCTAGATTGATTAGGTGTCACTTGGGAGCCTCCAAGAGATTGTGGAGTTGAACCAAGGAGTTTGTAAGGGCAAGGAGATCGCCTACTTCGTGAAGATCTACTCGAGTGAGGCTAGTCCTTCGTGGGCGTAAGCCATGATGGAATAGACAACGTTGCTTCTTCGTAGACCCTTTGTGGGTGGAGCCCTCCATGGAGTCGCGCAACCATTACCCTCAGTGGGTTCAAATCTCCATCAACGTGGATGTACGATAGCACCACCTATCAGAACCACACCAAAAATCTTCGTGTCCTCATTGTGTTTGATCTTCCATCTCTACTCTTTACTTTATGCACTATTGCATGCTTTACTATTTCCGCTTCCCAATTTCTAGATATGCATGTGTAGGAGGTCTTGGTGTTATCTTAACTAGTGTCAAAATCTGTCTAAATCTCAAGAGAACTAAAATTGCACCTTTGGTTGGTTAAGAGTCTATTCACCCCCTCTAGACCTATCTTCTTCGATCCTACAATTGGTATCAGAGCTTTGGTATCCATTGCCTTGGTTTGATCACCATTGGAGGAAGATGGATGCGTCTACTTTGGGGAGTCTTAGACGTAGAGTGCCTATTCTTGATGGAGAGTACTATAACTCTTGGAAAGTTGAAATGCTTGCTATCTTTGATGAATTTTGTTTGAGTAAGTATGTTCAATGTCCTTATGTGCCTCCTATTGATCCCTTGCACCCCACTCTTGAAGAGGAAATTGATATGCTTCGTAATATTAGAACCGTCAATCTTATCATTAGAGGATTACCTAAAAATGTGCTTGTTAGTATGCAAAACTTTGAATGCGCATACTCCTTATGGAAAGACATTGAGATACACTTTCCCAATTACTCATTAAAGAACCTCAATGAGATTCTTCATAAGTCCATTGCCTTTCATAAGATGAAGCCTAGTGATTCTAAGTTTGATGAATGTCTACTTGAGCTTCGTGATCTAATGCGTGATAAAGGTGATGTTGGAACCGTTAGCAACATTATCATGGAAACCATTAGAATTCACAAACTTGCTCATTTGTCATGATCATAAATCTAACGAATCATTTGCCCTAGGTGATGATCACATGCATGATGATGATGGTGAACATGGCTATTATGATGAAGACGAAGAATTCGACATCAAATATGAGAAGACTATGAGAAATTTTAGTCTCATCGCAAATCTTCGAGAATACATGGCCGGAGGAAAAGTGTGGATTCTTGATAGTGGATGCACCGTTCACATGATCGGAGATAGAGACATGTTTCGTGAACTTGCTAAAAATGATGGTCCACGCAAGTATGTGACTTTTGGAGATAACTCCAAGGGTAAGGTACTTGGCCTTGGTAAGGTGGCCATATCCAATGATAGCTCCATTCAAAATGTTATGCGTGTTGAATCTCTTGGCTACACTCTTCTTTCCAAATTTAGACTAGCCGACTTTGGTTTCAATGTTCTATTTACCAAAGTAGATTGCCAAGTGTTTCGTCGAGATAATCACAATATGGTATTTACCGGTATCCGTAGAGGTGATCTATACATTGTTGATTTCACTAAGAGAGCCCAACCTCGTACATGTCTTATTGCAAAATCTTCTAAAGGTTAGTTGTGGCATAGAAGACTAGGACATGTTGGCATGCAAAATCTCGATCAAATTGTTAAAGGAGATCATATCCTTGGTGTTAGAGATGTTATATTTGACAAGTATAGACTTTATAGTGCTTGCCAAGAAGGAAAACACGTTGGAGCAAGTCATCCCGTGAAGAACATTATGACCACAAGGAGACCACTTGAGCTACTCCATATGGATCTCTTCGGTCCCAATGCTTACAAGAGCCTTGGTGGTAACTCTTTTGGTTTGGTCATTGTTGATGATTTTTCAAGATTTACGTGGGTGTTCTTTCTCGATGACAAATCGCAGGTACAAAAGATCTTCAAGAACTTCGCTAGGAAGGCCCAAAATCAATTTGAAGTGAAGATCAAGAAGGTTCGGAGCGACAACGGAATGGAGTTCAAGAACGCCAATGTGGATACCTTTCTTGACGGAGAAGGCATCTCACATGAGTTCTCGGCTACGTACACACCTTATCAAATTGGAATTGTTGAGAGGAAGAACCGTACCCTCATTGAGATGGCAAAAATGATGGTAGATGAATACAAGACACCAAGACACTTTTGGGCAGAAGCGGTTGAGATGATTTGTCATGCTACACATCGACTTTATCTTCACAATCTTCTTGGTAAAATGGCATACGAGCTACTCACTGGTAACAAGCCACAAGTTGGATACTTTCGAGTATTTGGCTCAAAGTGTTACATTCTTGATAAGCATCATCGTTCAAAATTGGATCCTAAATCTCATGAAGGTTTCCTACTTGGTTACGGATCGAACTCTCACACTTACCATATCTACAACAATTTCACTCGAAAAGTTGAAGAGACAGTAGATGTGAAGTTTGAATCTAATGACTCACAAGTTGAGCAATTGCCAATTGATATATAAGATAAAGATCCTTCGGAAGAAATTCAAGACTTGTCCATCGGCAAGATCCGTCCAATGGAGGTGAAGGAGAGTACTTCATCCATTCGAGTGGAAGCCTCAACTTCACATCAAGGTGAATCACAAGTTGATATGGAGGCATCCACAAGTGGAACGCGTCAAGAGGAAGGAAATGAGGAAATGCAATAAGATGATCCACCTCGACCTCCTTCTCCAACTCCTCAAGCGAACAATGACACCAACAACAATGAAGAAGAAGATGATGATTTATGTCTACCATGCAACTTTTATTCTTGTAGACGTTGTTGGGACTCCAAGTGCAGAGTTTTGTAGGACAGCAGCAAATTTCCCTCAAGTGGATGACCTCAGGTTTATCAATCTGTGGGAGGCGTAGGATGAATATGGTCTCTCTCAAACAATCTTGCAATCAAATACAAGAAATATCTTGTGTCCCCAACACACCCAATGCAATGGCAAATTGTATAGGTGCACTAGTTCGGCGAAGAGATGGTGATACAAGTGTAGTATGGATAGTAGATATAGGTTTTTGTAATCTGAAAATAAAAGAAAAGCAAGGTAGCAAGTGATAAAATGGAGCACAAACGGTATTGCAATGCTTAGAAACAAGGCCTAGGGTTCATACTTTCACTAGTGCAATCTCTCAACAGTGCTAACATAATTGAATCATATAACAATCCGTCAACGTGTGACAAAGAATCACTCCAAAGTTCTTTTCTAGCAGAGAACATAAGAAAAATTGTTGTAGGGTACAAAACCACCTCAAAGTTACCTTTTCTGATCAATCTATTGAGCCATCCCTATAAGTGTCATGAACAGTCCTAGAGTTCATACTAAAATAACACCATATGATACGCATCAACCAACTCTAATGTCACCTAGATACTCCAATGTCACCACAAGTATCCGTGAGTCAATTATATGATACACATCAAACAACTTAAGATTCATAATATTCAATCCAACACAAAGAACTTCAAAGAGTGCCCCAAGATTTCTACCGGAGAAAGTAGGACGAAAACATGCATCAACCCCTATGCATAGATTACCCAATGTCACCTCGGGAATCCGTGAGTTGTGTGCCAAAACATACATCAAATGAATCAATAGAACACCCCATTGTCACCACGGGTGTCCGCATGCAAGACATACATCAAGTGTTCTCAAATCCTTAAGACTATTTAATCCGATAATAGTGAAACCTCAAAGGTAAAAACTCAATTTATCACAAGAGGATAGAGAGGGGGAAAACACCATATGATCCAGCTATATTAACAAACTCACGATACATAAAGATCGTGCCAAATCAAGAACACGAGAGAGAGAGAGAGAGAGAGAGAGAGAGAGAGAGAGAGAGAGATCAAACACATAGCTACTAGTACATACCCTCAGCCCCGAGGGTGAACTACTCCCTCCTTGTCATGGTGGCCGTCGGGATGATTAAGATGGCTTCCGATGATGATTTCCCCCTTCGGCAGGGTACCGCAACAGGGCTCCAGATGGGATCTCTTTGGTACAGAGGCTCGCGGCGGAGGAGTCGAAGTTCTAGGGTTATTTCTGGGGGGTTTTGGTATTGATAAGAATTTCCAGAGTTGGAATCACACGAAGATGGGCCACAGGGGGTCCACGAGGTACCAGGGCACGGTCACCCCCTGGGCGCGCCCTGGTGCCTCGTGGGCCCCCTGTGGGTCTTCTGGTATTCCCCTGAAGCTTCCTGGTTCTCTTTTGTCCCAAAAAAATTTGTCAAAAGTTTCGCTGCGTTTGGACTTCATTTGATATGGATTTTCTAGAAAACCAAAAACAAGCAGAAAACAGCAACTGGCACTGGGCACTAGGTCAATATGTTAGTCCATGAAAATCATATAAAAGTTATATAGAAAGTGCACCAAAACCATAAAAAATTGTTGTAAACATGGCATGAATACTTCATAAATTATAGATATGTCGGAGACGTACCATCATCCCCAAGCTTAATTCTTGCTCGTCCTTGAGTAGGTAAATGATAAAAGAAATAATTTATGAAGTGTGAATACTAACATAGTGCATAAGTTTGTTCAATGATAATTCTAATCACTTTTTCTAGCATCATAACATCAACTCTTTCTCATAAAACTCATCATGATAAAGTAGCAATCAATTCACATGTTATGGTTTGAACAATGCATTCTCTTGAAACTTAACAACCTATGTTCTTAGTCACCAAATAATTGCAATTCAATTTATTTTCAACAAAGTCTAAGTAAGAGCTCCACATACTCAATTATCATATAGTCATCTATGGTTGCTAGTACTCAAAGCATATTTTTAGAACAAATGACATCCACCAAACATAGAGAAAGATAGGGGCTTAATGTTTCGCCTCCCAACTTATTTTCATAGAGATAATTGTCAACAATAATAATTCATAATCAAATATATTTGAATGACCATATGTGCCTGGATCTTTCCCCACCACATGATATTTGCCAACTAGAGAATAATTGAGGTTGAAATGAGAAGGAATACTATTGACTCTTGCATAAAAGTAAATACGTAAAGTAAAAGATAGGCCCTTCGCAGAGGGAAGCAGAGGTTGTCATGCACTTTTTTATTTTTGGATGTGCAAGCGCTTAATGCAAAGGAACGTCACGTTATATTGCCTCTTGTGATAGCAACCTTTATTATGTAGTCCGTCGCTTTTATTTCTTTACCATCACAAGTTCGTACAACGTTATTTTCCGTTGCAATAAAAGATCATACATATTTTAGGAGCAATTTTTATTGCTTTTTTTGCACCGATGACAACTTACTTGAAGGATCTTATTCAATCCATAGGTAGATATGGTGGACACTCATGGCAAGAAACTTGGTTTAAGGGTTTTTGGATGCACAAGTAGTATCTCTACTTAGTACGAATTTTTGCAAGCAAAGGATCCTAATCAAGCACCACATGTTGGAGGATCCATAACAATATAACTTCTATACAAATATACCCAAACAACTCATTACATTGTCTCCCTTGTCCAACTTCAACTAGTTTTCTCAAGTTTGAAAATAATTAATGGGTATTGACAATCATAAAAGATGTGCAAGATAATATATTTATATGTGAAAGTTCTCTTGCTTATACTAATCATTGATGAATTGCTTGTATGACCAATATTGTGATTGTCAAACTTCAATAGATTTTGCTTTCTAAATCCAATGTGAAGCTACTACTAGGTATGATACAAGCATACGAAGCACATATAATTTCAACCTTATCATATTCAATTCACTCAACAATTTACTCTTAGGATATAAGTGAAGAACGAGAGTAAATGACATACTACTCCAAAAAGATATAAGTGAAGATCAAATGAGTAGTTAAGTAAATAGCTAGGTAGCTATGTGAGGACTCTCTCTCTCTCATTTTAAAATTTCATATCTTAAATATTTTATTCAAAGAGCAAAGAAAACAAAATAAAATGACATTCCAAGAGTAGCACATCTCATGCGAAGAAACAAAAACTTAGGCTCAACCAATACTAACCGATAATTGTTGACGAAGAAAGTTGGGATGCCTACCGGGGCATCCCCAAGCTTGGACGCTTGGGTCTTCCTTGAATATTACATTGGGGTGCCTTGGGCATCCCCAAGCTTAGGGTCTTTCCACTCCTTATTCTTCTCATACCGATATCTCACCCGAAACTTGAAAACTTCAATCACACAAAACTTAACGGAACTTCGTGAGATAGGTTAGTATGATAAAGAGCAAATCATTCACTTTGGTACTATCAAGACAAGATTCATAATTTTTCTCACACAATGCCTACTATACCCTATCATTTCTACAATTTATATTGACCAATATAAGCCATAGAAACTATAAAACAAGCAAACTATGCATTAAAAACATATATGTCAAAAACAAAATAGTCTGTAATGATTTGAACAATGACCATACTTCTCTAAATCCAATAAATTTGAAAAATTAGGAAACGTATGAAATTTGTATATACATCATGTGTAAAAAATTCAGAATTTTTCGACGCTCCAGTGATTTTAAACATTTTTGTTACTGGGCGCAAAAGTTTCTGTTATTGCACAGAATCAAGTGAATTATCATCCACACTATCCCAAAGGCTTTACTTGGCACTTTATTGAAACAAAAGCTATAAAACATGATTACTACAGTAGCTTAATCATGTGAACACACAAAAAAAGTTGGGGTAGATATTGGGTTGTCTCCCAACAAACGCTTGTCTTTAATGCCTTTTTAGCTAGGCATGATATTTCAAAGATGCTCATATAAAAGATAGGAACTGAAACACAAAGAGAGCATCATGAAGCATATGACTAGCACATTTAAGCCTAACCCACTTCCTATGCATAGGGATTTTTTGAGCAAACAATTTATGGGAACAAGAATCAACTAGCATAGGAAGGCAAAACAAGCATAACTTCAAAACTTTTAACATAAAGAGAGGGAACTTGATATTATTGAGATATGCAGAAGCATATATTCCTCTCTCAAAATAATTTTCAGTAGCATCATGAATTAATTCAACAATATAACTATCACATAAATCATTCTTTTCATGATCCACAAGCATAGAAAATTTATTACTCTCCACATAAGCAAATTTATTCTCATGAATAGTAATGGGAGCTAACTCAACAAAATAACTATCATGTGAAACTTGATTTGGATAATCCAATTGAAAATTGAAATCATGATGACAAGTTTCATGGTTATCATTATTCTTTATAGCATACATGTCATCACAATAATCATCATAGATAGTAACTTTTTTATCATAGTCAATTGAAACCTCTTCCAAAATAGTGGATTCAACACTAAATAAAGTCACGACCTCACCAAATCCACTTTATCATTATAATAAGATTCAACATCCTCCAAAATAGTGGGATCATTATTACCTAGAGTTGACACTCTTCCAAACCCACTTTCATCATTGTAATCATCATAAATAGGAGGCATGCAATCATCATAATAAGTATTCTCATCAAAACATGGGGGACTAAAAATGCCATCTTCATCAAACATAGCATCCCCAAGCTTATGGCTTTGCATATCATTAGCATAATGGATATTCAAAGAATTCATACTAATATCATTGCAATCATGCTCATCATTCAAAGATTTTATGCCAAACATTTTATTGAATTCTTCTTCTAAACAATTGAGCACAATTTCCTGATCCATCATTTTCACGAAAGACATTATAAAGATGAATAATATGAGGAAACCTCAATTCCATTTTTTGTAGTTTTCTTTTATAAACCAAACAAGTGATAAACAAGAAACTAAAAGATTCAATTGCAAGATCTAAAGATATACCTTCAAGCACTCACCTCCCTGGCAACGGCGCCAAAAAAGAGCTTGATGTCTACTATGCAAGTTTTATTCTTGTAGACGTTGTTGGACCTCCAGGTGCAGAGTTTTGTAGGACATCAACAAATTTCCCTCAAGTGGATGACCTAAGGTTTATCAATCTGTGGGAGGCATAGGATGAAGATGGTCTCTCTCAAACAACCCTTCAATCAAATACAAGAAATCTCCTGTGTCCCCAACACACCCAATACAATGGCAAATTGTATAGGTGCACTAGTTCGGCGAAGAGATGGTGATACAAGTGTAGTATGGATAGTAGATATAGGTTTTTGTAATATGAAAATAAAAAGCAGCAAGGTAGCAAGTGATAAAATGAAGCACAAACGGTATTGCAATGCTTAGAAACAAGGCCTAGGGTTCATACTTTCACTAGTGCAATCTCTCAATAGTGCTAACATAATTGAATCATATAACAATGCCTCAACATGCGACAAAGAATCACTCCAAAGTTCTTATCTACCGGAGAACATAAGAAGAAATTGTTGTAGGGTACGAAACCACCACAAAGTTATCTTTTCCGATCAATCTGTTGAGCCATCCCTATAAGTGCCACGAACAGTCCTAGAGTTTGTACTAAAATAACACCATATGATACGCATCAACCAACTCTAATGTCACCTAGATACTCCAATGTCACCACAAGTATCCGTGAGTCAATTATATGATACACATCAAACAACTTCTGATTCATAATATTCAATACAACACAAAGAACTTCAAAGAGTTCCCCAAGATTTCTAACGGAGAAATTAGGACAAAAATGTGCATCAACCCCTATGCATAGATTACCCCAATGTCACCTCGGGAATCCGCAAGTTGAGTGCCAAAACATACATCAAGTGAATCAATAGAACACCCAATTGTTACCACGGGTGTCCGCATGCAAGACATACATCAAGTGTTCTCAAATTCATAAGAGTATTCAATTCGATAATAGTGAAACCTCAAAGGTAAAAACTGAATTCATCACAATAAGATAGAGAGGGAAAAAAACACCATATGATCCAACTATATTAACAAAGCTCGTAGTACATAAAGATCGTGCCAAATCAAGAACACGAGAGAGAGAGATCAAACACATAGCTACTAGTACATACCCCAGCCCCGAGGGTGAACTACTCCCTCCTCGTCATGGTGGCCGCCGGGATGATGAAGATGGCCTCCGGTGATGATTTCCCCCTCCGACAGGGTGCCAGAACAGGGCTCCAGATGGGATCTCTTTGGTACAGAGGCTTGTGGCGGCGGAGTCGAAATTCTAGGGTTATTTCTGGGGGGTTTTGGTATTGATAAGAATTTTCAGAGTTGGAATCATGCGCGAAGATGAGCCATAGGGGCCCATGAGGTACCAGGGTGTGGCCACCCCCGCTGGGTGCGCCCTGGTGCCTCATGGCCCCCCTGCGGGTCTTCTGGTATTCCCCTGAAGCTTCCTGGTTCTCTTTTGTTCTGAAAAAATCATCAAAAAGTTTTGCTGCATTTGGACTTCATTTGATATGAATTTTCTGGAAAACAAAAAACAAGCAGAAAACAACAACTGGCACTGGGCACTAGGTCAATATGTTAGTCCATGAAAATCATATAAAAGTTATATAAAAGTGCACCAAAACTATATAAAATTGTTGTAAACATGGCATGAATACTTCATAAATTATAGAAACATTGGAGACGTATCAATGATGAAGATGCTTCACCACAACCCAAGCAAAAGCTACCTTGAATTAGAGCAAGAGTTTACAAGTATCATCTTGTCAAACAAATTCTTGGCGACATCAAACCCGGGAGAATGATAACCCACAGGTATAGGGGATCGATTGTAGCCTTTTTCGATAAATAAGAGTGTTGAACCCAACGAGGAGCTAAAGGTAGAACAAATATTCCCTCAAGTTCTATCGACCACCGATACAACTCTACGCACGCTTAACATTTGCTTTACCTAGAACAAGAATAAAACTAGAAGTACTTTGTAGGTGTGGATAGGTTTGCAAGATGATAAAGAATGTTAAAATAAAAGTTAGGTGTTGTTTAAATAAAGAAACAATTAAGTTTAGTAAAATGAGTGTGGATTAGTGGTGGTAGGATTTTCGGAATTGTCCCTTAGCAATTGACTATGTTACTAGACCTATAGCAAGTTTTTATGTGGGAGAGGCCACTGCTAGCATGTCACCCCTTACTTGCAATTCTATGCACTTATGATTGGAACTATTAGCAAGCATCCTCAACTACTAATGTTCATTAAGGTAAAACCCAACCATAGCATTAAGATATATATTGGTCCCCCATCAATCTCGTATGCATCAATTTCTATGTTTAGGAAGAAGCTTCTGTCACCCTTGCCCTCCAATGCATAGTCCTATCAACATACTACTAACCCTATGGTGTGATCCACATGCGCGCTCATATGATGGGCACCAAAGGACAGCAACATAACCACAAGCAAATTAAACCAACCATAGCAATTCACCAATTACCGGTAGGACAACAAAAATCTACTCAGACATCATAGGATGGCAACATATCATTGGATAGTAATATAAAGCATAAAGCACCATGTTCAAGTAGAGGATACAACAGGTTGCGGGAGAGTGGACCGCTGAATATAGATGGGGGAAGGTGATGAAGATGTTGGTGAAGATGACGGAGTTGTTGGAGTAGATCACCGTCATATGATGATTGCCCCAACGGCGCTCCGACGCCACCGTGAGAGAGGGGGAGAGAGCCCCCCTCCTTCTTCTTCTTCCTTGGCCTCCCCCCTAGATAGGAGGAGAGGTCCCCCTCTGGTCCATGGCCTCCATGGCGGCGGACGGGTGGGAGCCCCTCCGAGATTGGATCTATCCCTATGTTCTCTTCTGTTTCACGTTCCTGTTTTCTAGCCGAAAACCGTTTCTTATATTCCCAAAGATCCGTAACTCCGATTGCGCTGAGATTTTAACATGAACTTTTCCGGATATAAGCTTCCTTGCGCCCGAAGTAGAGCTCCAACCGCCTTACAAGGTGAGCACACCCCACCACCACGCGCCTGGGCCCTAGGGCGCGCCCTGGTGTCTTGTGGGGGCTGTGGGCCTCCTTTTGGGTTGATTCCAACTCCCAAAAATCACATATATTCCAAAATAATTCTCCGTAAATTTTTATCGCGTTTGGACTTCATTTGATATGGATATTCTACGAAACAAAAAACATGCAACAAACAGGAACTGGCACTGGGCACTGGATCAATATGTTAGTCCAATAAATCATATAAAATGTTGCCAAAACTATGTGAAAGTTGTATAATATTGGCATGAAACAAAAAAAATTTATAGATACGGCGGAGACGTATCAGCATCCCCAAGCTTAATTCCTGCTCGTCCTCGAGTAGGTAAATGATAAAAAAGATAATTTTTGATGTGGAATGCTACCTAGCATAATCTTGATCATATATCTAATCATGGCCTGAATATTAAGAGAAGAGTGATTCAAAGCAATAGTCTATAATTTGACATAAAGACATCAATACTCAGGCATCCCAACAAACAATCGTGTCTTTTAGAATATCAACGCTAAAGAAAGCTATCCCTACAAAATCATATAGTCTTGTCATGCTCCATCTTCTTAACCACTGTTGAAGAATTCGCCTGATTAATCAGTTAACAAGCCAGTTAATCGCTACTTATAGCGTGGCCGAATCAAATAGCACCTATTTGTCGCATTAACTTGTCAAGATGATTAGTTGACCAGTTAGACCGATTAATCTGTTGTCAGGCCGATTAATCCCTGGTGGCCCATTAACGGGTTGGCAAACAAAGCCCGAATTTTTGGCCCGGAACCCCTTCCAGCCCCACCCTCTCCTTAATAGCTAGGATTAAAAAATTTACCTCCTCTCTATGCTTTTTATAAGTGTATGACAACATGTTTTGGTATATTACATACTCCCTCCATTCCACAATGTAGTGCGTATAGATTTGTTTGTAAATCAAACTTTGCCAACTTTGACCAAGTTTAATTATAGAGAAAATTGTCTACATCTACACTATCAACATGTACATTATAAAAATATAACTCATGATGCATCCAATAATGTGCATTTGGTATTCTAGATATACCTATTTTTCTCCATAACTATGGTCAAAGTTCGTAATGTTTGACTTGTAGAAAAATCTATAGGCACTATATTGTGGAACAGAGGGAGTAGTTGGGAGCACGAGAGTATGGTATAATACATAAAAAACAAGATATATATTGCCAAGTTCCTGTTCAATCTACCGATTAATGGGCGACCGATTAATCCAGTTAATAGGCCGATTCACTGATTAATCATTACTCCTAAACCGACCGAGCAGCTACAAGTTAACGATTTCTTGAACATTGTTTTTAACACAAAGTATTTATCATGCACAACCCCGAAGACAAGCCGAGCAATTGGTTCATACTTTTTAACGCACTTCAACTTTTTCAACCCTCATGCAATACATGAGCGCAAGCCATGGATATAGCACTATGGGTGGAATAGAGTATGATGATAGGGGTTAACATAGAGAAGACAAAAAATTAAGAAAGTCTCACATCGACGTGGCTAATCAACGGGCTATGGAGATGCCCATCAATTAATATCAATGGAAGGAGTAAGGATTGCCATGCAATGGATGCACTAAGAGCTATAAGTGTATGAAAGCTCAATATGAAACTAAGTGGGTGTGCATCAAACTCTATAATGAAAAATTCCCACTAGTATATGAAAGTGACAACATAGGAGACTCTCTATATGAAAACATGGTGCTACTTTGAAGCACAAGTGTGGAATTAGCATGCCCCTTTTCTCTTTTCTCTCATTTTTTCCTTTTTTCCTTTCTTGGGCTCTTTTTGGCCTCACTTTTTTCATTTTTTTTTTCTTTTTGTCCGGAGTCTCATCCCAACTTGTGGGGGAGTCATAGTCTCCATCATCCTTTCCTCACTGGGACATGCACTAATAATGAATAATGATGATCATCACACTTCTATTTACTTACAACTCAAAAGAAATAAAAATTACAACTCGATACCTAGAACAAAGTATGACTCTATATGAATGCCTCTGGCAGTGTACCAGGATGTGCAATGATCTTGCGTAGCAGAGATATCAAAAAACGGATAAGCCGTGGAAATATCTTGCTAGCTATCTTATGATCATGCAAAGCAATATGACAATGAATGCTCAAGTCATCAAAATGGAAGCGATGGAAGTTGCATGGCAATATATCTCAGAATGGCTATGGAAATGCCATAATACGTAGGTATGGTGGCTGTTTTGACGAAGATATAATAAGGCTTATGTGTGATAGAGCGTATCATATCACGGGGTTTTGATGCACCGGCGAAGTTTGCACCACGTCTTGAGGTGAGAAAGGGCAATGCACGGTACCGTAGAGGCTAGCAAATTGCGGAAAGGTGAGAGTGCGTATAATCCATGGACTCACATTAGTCATAAAGAACTCATATACTTATTGCAAAAGTTTATTAGCCCTCGAAGCAAAGTACTACTACGCATGCCCCTAGGGGGATAGATTGGTAGGAAAAGACATCGCTCGTCCCCGACCGCCACTCATAAGGAAGATAATCAATAATAAATCATGCTCCAATTTCATAGCATAACGAGAGACTATACATGCATGGTTCGGGAAACACAAACCTTAACACCAATATTCTTACAAACCAAAACCGTTTACTAGTACTTCCCACACATTCCATCTCTATATCACAAAACTATTGCAAGGAATCAAACATATCATATTCAGTGATCCACAAGTTCTATGTAGGATTTTATGACTAACCATGAAAATGACCAATTCCTATTGACTCTCTAAATAGATATAAGTGAAGCATGAGAGTTTAATTATTTCTACAAAAGACCATGCTCTAACAAATATAAGTGAAGCAAAAGAGCATTCTTCAAATAACGGTTTTCCATGTGAATAGAAACAGGCAATCCAAACTTCAAATGATACAAGTGAAGCACATGAAGCATTCTATAAAGCCATACTCAAAAGATATAAGTGAAGTGCAATGAGCATTCTATAAATCAACCATGGACTATCTCATACCAGCATGGTGCATAAAAGAAAAGTGAAAACTAAACACAAAAGACACTCCAAGATTTACGCATATCACATGAACGAAACGAAGGCGAAAACTCACCGATACTTGTTGAAGAAAGATGGGATGTGTAGGTGTCAAAACCGGCAGACCTCGGGGTAGGGGGTCCCAAGCTGTGGATCTAGGATCGATGGGGAACAAGGGACGATGAACATGGTGTTTACCCAGGTTCGGGCCCTCTCGAAGAGGTAATACCCTACGTCCTGCTTGATTGTATTGGATGTATAGTATGGTTACAGAGTAGATCTACCTCGAGATCAGCATGAGCTAAACCCTAAGGTGATGAGGTGATGAATATAGCTCTCTCCCTAAAGACTACAACCCTCGGTTTATATAGACACCGGTAGGGTTAGGGTTACTGGAGATAGATTACAATAAGGAGAAAAGAGATCCTGCCTATCCTTGACTTGGAGGGTACACCACAGCTTCATAGATCTCCTGTCGCTATGCGGCTTCACCAATCCGGACCATATTCAATGGGCCGGCGCCCCGAGGACCCCTTAGTCCATAACTCCCTCAGTAGCCCCCGAACTTGCCTCCAACGCCAAGGCTTGTATCCGGCATCCGCTCACCCAACTGTATTCGGCTTGCGAGGCGAGTTCTTCAGTGTGCTTTGCTCATGTTCAGAGCCAAGTGATGTCCGGAATCTGAAACGACAGTTTTACTTAACCACGAAGGCAATAACAAAACCGTTCAAGTGTAAACAGTGCCTTCATCTGATAACTTTTTCTCTTTCAATGAAGAGTCGCATCCGGCCATAACGCCGAGCGGTTAGTATTTCTCGGAGCGTGGCTCGAGGCCCACCCACGTTTGACACGTCTCATCAAGGTGGGGATCATGCCCCGCCTTTCAAGGGATATGATCAATGATTTTGATTATCCACCCCACACATAACGTTGCGAGCGTATCGGGAAGTCTAGAAGCCAACGGCGTGAAAAAAGGAACTCGTGGCTTGTCAATAGCCTATAAAGGGGGAGCTACAACAGTCAGCATCCCACGCCTTCTTCCACCTTCCGCTCACGCAGATCTTCAGAGCTCCAGCGCCCCTTTTACTTGCTTCCACAGCAAATCCCACCCCGCCCCCTTCAGTCATGGCCGGATCCGGCACCAACGGGAAGTGGGACACCTCCATTGTCACAAACAGCGATATCGTGAAGTTGAAGGAGGCCGTCTAATTGTCGGCCGACATTGCTCATCGGGCCAGATCGTCCTCACGCCCAGGGCAGGCGAAAGGGTCGTATTCCTCCCCCATTTCCTTAGGGGGCTTGGATTTCCCCTACACCCCTTTGTGAGGCAGTTGATGTTCTTTTACGGGCTAGATTTTCACGATCTAGCCCCCAACTCCCTCCTCCACATCTCGTCTTTCATCATCTTCTACGAAGCTCTCCTCCGAGTCTGACCACACTTCGGCCTATGGCTGAAGGTGTTCAAAGTCAAGCCCAAGGTGGTTGGCGGCGAACATGCAGACTGCGGCAGGGCCATGATCAGCAAACTGCCGGGGGTCCCGTGGCCGGAGGGCAAGTTTATCGACACTGTTAAGGTGTGGCAAAAGGAATGGTTCTACATCACCGAGCAAAGAGGAGTCGGCTGGGCGGCGGCTCCTGCATTCAGATCCGGGCCCCCTACCAGGCTAGCCTCGTGGACCACCAAGAGCTCGGACTGGGGATCTACTGACAACTTGAAGGCGCCGCAGAAACACGTCGTTAGCGTAATGGAGACTGGCGCGAAGCTGGTTAACGTGATCCAGATCATGTTCAAGCATCGACTCCTCCCCTGTCAGGAGAGGGCCAAGCCGATGTGGAAGTATGATCCCGAAGATCCGGCCACCGTGCAACATCTTTTCGGCATGACCCACAAGAAAGTGTGGGGTCTGCTGTTCAAGCCACAGAAGGACTGGCCGGTCAAGGAGGAGGACATCGGCCTCGACGCTGTGACCCCTCCGAAGAAGGTGAGCAACATTTGTCTTATCGCGAGTTCGAATACTCACACCATATGATTTGATCCGAACCTCTTTATGTGGATTTTGCAGGGCTGGCTCGCCAAGGTTGAGAAGATCAGCAGCCCGGCGCCGCTGCCAGAAGGGCCCCGATTCGAACAGCTAGAGAAGTTTTTGGTCGTGGTGCTGTACAAGGCGCCCGACAAGAAGGGCAAGAAGACAGAGGTGCCGGAAGCCAGGGAGGGCCTCCGTTGCAGGGCTCGTTCGGACAGCTGGTCCGGAGACACTGCGGCCCTATCCGTACAGGAGGGGGACGAGGATGACGACGAGGAGGAAAGCGCCTCCTCGCACTCTAAGAAGAGGGTGGCGTCCAGCGACATCGAGGAGGTTCAACCTCCTCAGGCCCGGAAGAGACAGTGCCGGCCTAAGCTAGTCCTGTCCGATAGCTCGAACTCCGACGAGGTGTCTGAAGTGTCCGAAAAGGTTCCGGAGAAGGAACCCAGGGTCAAGCCCCATGCGACCAGGTACATATTGCGACATTTTCAATTGCTTTATTCTTTTAGTAGTCCCTGGTAGAATGTAGGTTGATTGTTTTTTGGTGGTGCAGCCCTCCGCGTGGCCACCCCGCCGAGGAGACCTCTTCGGGGACGTCCCTGCCTGCCGAACTAGCGGATAGTGGCTCACGTTCCGCACCTCCTCTAATTCCCGAAGAGGTTGGGGAGGTGCTGTCGTGAAAGACCCCTCCTCCTCCGAACTCAGGGGAGGAGGTCGACGCCACCATGGCCGAGGCCGACGCCTCGGTCGTTAAAGACCAGGGGGATGCATCCCTCCTGGCTGACGCGGGAAGGGGATCTGGATCATCCGAACCCCTACCGTATTCAGCTCCCGAGCCCCCAAGGGAGCCAATTCCCCCTTTCGATGGGGAAGGTGATGGGGGCCTGGCGCCCGACGCCCACGCCGAACACCTCCACTCGGGCGGCGGTGGGCTGGCCGGATGCACTGGCGGAGTTGGTGAACAACTCTGCCATCGTCGACGAGCACTGCACTCTTATGGGTGCGGTTATACAGGGTGTTCGGTCCATTCATTCCGGACTAAACGACGTTGTTCGAGGCCTGCTAACAGGCTTTGAGGTAAGTCAAGTAATGCTCTTTTCTCATAAATTGGATTTAGTCCTTATTTTAAGTATGCCATATCTACAGTAGCCCCCGAGACTCTGCAAGGTTTGCGAAGAAAACCTGTGGAGGATCTTGTTCTACAGGCCATTATCTGAAATGGTGTGAATTTTTTAATGTCACAGGCATCTTCTCTAGCCGCAACTGCTAATGCTTCTATGATAGAGGAGATGGATTGGAAGCTCAAGCATTCCGATAAAGAGCTTGACCTTGTCAACAAACGGCTTGATGAGGCGCAAGGTAAGCCCTTTGACAAGATGTACAACTACTTGATGCCGGATATTGACGATCCGGACTGTATGCTGATCTTTTATTGTGATGATCTTGTAGCTGCCGCCGCCGAAGTCGAGGGTTTGAGGGAGGCCTTCAAGAAAGCCGAGGCAGAGGTGGCTGCCAAAAAGACGGCCGCTGACAAGGCGGTGGCCAAGCTTGAGAAGGCCAAGTTTGCTGGTGAGCAGCATGAGGCTCGAGTAACCGAGGTGCAAGTGGAGCTCTAGGATGCCGTCAAGAAGCTTGAAGTCATTGAGAAGGAACAGGGGGAGCGATCTTCCCAGCTGTCCAAGGCAGAGAAGGAGCTCCAGGAAGCGAGGACCGAAGCGCGAGGTGTCCGGGAAGAGCTCCGCCAAGTCGGAAAAATTGCAAATGGTAAGAAATACTTACTGCAGACTGTGTTCGGAGGCATTAGGTCCGCCCTGCTGACGCGGGTCTGGCGCCCCGCAGGCGTCTTCGCTGTCGGAGTAATGGGCCACGGGTAGCCTAACCCGAGTTCCTGAGCTGTTCAAGACATTGGGCCGGCTACGCCCACGAACGTCCAAGATGAAGCGCCGCCTTCTGACGGCCGGCTAACCCGAGCAGCCGGCTGCCCGAAGACGGCCGAGCTCTAGAAGATGGCATGAAGACAGGCCGACTCCTGGCGGTTGGCCCATGGCGCCCTCAGAGTTTGCGCCTCCATTAAAGAGATGAGACAGGGTGAGGCTACAGTGTAGCCCATCCCTCCCGTATCCAGGGCAGGACGTGGCCACAGTGCTCCGTACGGGCGGAGATCTCCGCCTGGCGCGGCACTGTTGCCACTCCGCCCTTGACGTCACCCCTGACAGGCAGAACCCTGTTTCCACGATGGCTTGTCAGTACGGCCTACAGGCGGCGGGCCCTACCAGACAGTGATAGCCCAGAGGACGGCGGGAGTCTGACCAGTTGGACCTGAGGGAGGCCGGCCTCAAGCAGGCGGCCATCTCCTTCCTCGGGGTCCGTGCGCCATTAACCAGATGGGACACAGAGTGGCTGCAGTGATCTCCCGCCAGCGGATGGGACGGTAGCCACGCTCCCCTGACCAAGCCTGCGTCACCAACGTCACGGCCACGTACCGGACCAGTCGGCGGGGCCCACCCGGCGGCGGGCCCCAGCAGCCGGCGGAGAAGCCGGCGGCCAGAGACACTGACGGCCGGGCCCTATGCCCGACCAGATTACAATTGTACCCCTGGGGGGGGGTAGGCCTATATAAGCCCCCCCGGGGCACCCATGCAAGGGGGGTTCAGAAACCAGTTAGACCTAGACTCACTCAAAGGGAGGAGGGAGCCGGCCCTGCTTTCTTCTACCTCTGGCATACCGCTCGAGGAGCACCATTGTACTCACTAGTGCCTTAGTGATCATGCGGAGAACCCGCAGAGTAGGACTAGGGGTGTTATCTCCCCGGAGAGCCCCGAACCTGGGTAAAGCGCGTCGGCGATCGTGTCTATGCCACATCCCACTTCTAGGCACCGGCGACGTTCTACTAGCTCCCACCATGATAAGCCATCCCTTGGCATATGTCGCACCCAACACCCGACATTTGGCGCCCACCGTGGGGCTAGGTGCACCGTCGTCCGGAGATCTGTTCTGGACGGGAACCTTGTTCCTTCCCGGCGAGCGCAGCCAACCCGGCACGCCAGACGGCGTCTGCGCCGATGTGCTGCGCGGCGTGGAGGTCGTCTACGTGGCAAGTTGCCTCGCCGATCTTGTTGGCAGGATCTGCCTTCCCGACGAGCCCGTATCTGACGCAGGCGCGGATGACCCCGAGAGCCGCCTCGTCGACCTCCTCGACCAGCTCCACGTCGGCAGCGAGCTTGCTGCAGACTTGGAGTCGGTTGGTTCCTTCGACCCGATGCTTGTCGATTCCGACACGGCGTCGCTCGACACATTCCCCGCCAGCGTGGTGGTCTACAACGAGCCGCTCCCTCGCACGGACGGTGGCGGAGGCACCGTCACGGAGGTGCTTGTCATCGGGCATGGCGAGCACTCTGGCGGAAGTGGCCAGGACCCGCTACAGGCGGCAATGCGGGACCTGTCCGCGCCCGTAGCACCCGGTGCGAACGGCGAAACGCTGGAAGCGTGCCGTGTCGCGCTCCTCGACAGCGCCAAAAGTTGGCGGCCATGAGACGCCTCACCGAGGCTTACCACCACGAGGTCGACCGCGCTGTCTGTGGCACGCCGGCTGCTGGCAAGCCCAGCCGCGCGGGCACGGTCCGACAGCTTGGTGCGGCCATCGCCAGCATGTTGGGGGCCGACCGCCCAGTCTACGCCACGCCGATGGAGAACCTGCGCGCCGCCCAGGCGGCGGCAGAAGAACTGGACCACCTAGAGGGCGACGAGCGGTGCTGCATGACGGAGCGCGTCCAACAGCTCATCGATGCGGCCGCCACGCAGCAAGAAGCTGGCCGCCGCATGATGGAACCCGGCTTACAGGCCGGGAACCTTCCCCCTCGCTGAGAGCACGGCGCGACCTCCCGGACACCGACAAACGGCGCCCGCGACGGAAGAGACCCAGAGCCGGCTGCTAGCCGCAACCGCACCCACATCTCCATTGAGCGCGACCAAGACGGCCGCCCACGAGCAGTGGAACGGCAGGATGGTCGTCCGCCTCCCCCGCGCAGGGAAAGGCGCGCCTCCCTGCCGCCTGTCGACCACCCGACACTCGGCGACCGCCTTGGCCGCTGAGAAGGAGTCGGGCAGAACGATGCCCGCCACCGAATCGACCGCCTCAACCGGTCCCTGGCGCTAGAAGAAGAAGACGCATTGGGTCCGCCTTACTTTGGCCCCGGAATCCGTGACGAGCCCTTCCCCAAAGGGTTCACTCTCCCAAGAGATACACCCAAGTACAACGGCTCTGTGAAGCCGGAAGATTGGCTGGTCGACTACTCCACAGCCGTCAGCATAGCGAACGGCAACAAGCGTTTTGCCGTGAAGTATGTTCCGCTCATGCTCCACGGCACGACCCGGACGTGGCTGAACAGCCTCAAGCCCTACAGCGTCAACAGCTGGCTGGACTTCACCGAAGTTTTCATCCGCAACTTCACCAGCACCTACAAGCGGCCTCCCAAGCCTCGCCAGCTCTCTCTGTGCGTCCAAGGCTCGAGCGAGTCCACCCGCGAGTACTTGACGCGGTGGGCCGAGCTACGCAACTCCTGCGAGGGGGTTCATGAGGTGCAAGCCATCGAGTACTTCACCGCCGGGTGTCGAGAGGGCACCCTGCTCAAGCATCGGCTCCTCTGCGACGAGCCGGCCACCCTCGACGAATTGCTAATCATAGCGGACAAGTACGCCACGGCCGACTCCTCCATGAAGGCGGAGATTCAAGTTGATGCATCCGGCAAAGTGGCTCCTCAAGCTCCTCGAGCCCCGGCTAGTGACGCCAGTCGACGGCAGCAACAAAACGACAACAAGCACAAGGCGCCACAACCGGCTTCTATGAGCCGGCAGGTGGCGACAGTCGAAGACCAGCAGCCGGAAGGGCAGCCTCCTCCCAAGCGCCAGAAGGACGGCAAGCCCAACTGGTTGCCCGCCTTCTCGTACGAGCAGACTCTCGATGCACCTTGCAAGTTTCACAGCGGCGCGAAGCCGTCCAACCACGCCACTCGGAAGTGCCACTGGCTCACCAGGATCGCCAAGGGCGACGGACTCCTGCCTCCTCCGCCTGCCGGCCCGCCGCCTCCTCCTCCCCAGCAGCCGGCGGTTCGGCCAGTCGGAGCGATCCAAGACGAGTTCCCTGAAGAGCACGGAGCTTACGTCGTCTTCACCAGCGTGACTGACGACAGGCGCAACCAGCGTCAGCAGCACCGGGAAGTGAACACTGTCGCTTCTAAAGCTCCGGAATTCATGCACTGGTTGGAGAGGCCGATCAGTTGGAGCCGATCTGACCACCCGGAGGTGATGCCCGCTCCAGGCTCTTATGCCCTGGTGCTGGATGCCACCTTCGCAACGGAAAGGCGGGCTGCTCGTTTCTCCCGAGTCCTGATAGATGGCGGCAGCAGCATCAACATCCTCTACCATGACACCATGGAGAAGTTGGACATCAAAGAGAAACAGCTCCAGCCCAGCCGGACTGTCTTCCATGGCATTGTGCCTGGCCTGTCCTGCTCGCCGATCGGCAAGATCAAGATAGATGTCCTTTTCGGGGACAAGGATCACTTCCGCCGAGAGCCAATCTGGTTCGAGGTGGTTGATCTTGAAAGCCCCTACCACGCGTTGCTTGGCCGGCCCGCCCTGGCCAAGTTCATGGCGGTCCCCCACTACGCCTACCTCAAGATGAAGATGCCAAGCACCAAGGGCATTATCACCATAGCTGGCAACTACCAGAAGTCTGTCGCCTGTGCCACTACCAGCAGTCGGCTGGCCGAGTCCCTTGTGATTGCTACCGAGAAGCGGCTCCTTGACCGGGTTGTGGCAATGGCAGGCAAGCAGCCGGAAATGTCGCCACAACCTAAGGAGTCAGAAGCTGAGGGCTCGTTCAAGCCGGCCAAGGAAACAATGAAGATACCGCTGGACCCGGAGCACCCGGAGAGGTACGCTGTCGTTGGTGCAAACCTTGACAGCAAATAGGAAAGCGAGCTCGTCGATTTCCTCCGTGAGAATCGGGACATCTTTGCATGGTCTCCTAAAGACATGCCGGGTGTTCCGACGGATTTCGCCGAGCACAAGCTACATGTCCGACCTGGTGCCAAGCCGGTCAGGCAGCCCTTGCGTCGCCTGTCAGAAGAAAAGAGAGGAGTCATTGGAGAAGAAATAGCCCGGCTTCTAGCAGCAGGCTTCATTATGGAAGTGTTCTTCCCAGAATGGTTATCCAACCCAGTCCTTGTGCTGAAAAAGAATAAAAAGTGGCGCATGTGAATTGATTATACCAGCCTCAACAAAGCTTGCCCCAAAGATCCATTTGCTCTGCCAAGAATTGACCAAGTGATAGACTCCACAGCCGGATGCGAGCTGTTGAGTTTTTTTGATGCATACTCAGGGTACCACCAGATCAAACTAAGCCCAGCCGACAGGCTGAAGACCGCCTTCATCACACCGTTCGGAGCCTTCTGCTACCTGACTATGACGTTCGGCTTGAGAAATGCCGGCGCCACGTTTCAGCGTTGCATGCAGAAATGTCTCCTGAAGCAACTCGGCAAGAACGCCCATGTCTATGTGGACGATGTTGTGGTGAAGACAGAGAAGCGTGGCACCCTGCTAGAGGACCTTAAGGAAACCTTTGAAAACTTGCGACGTTTTCAAATCAAGCTCAACCCGGAGAAATGTGTCTTTGGAGTACCAGCCGGCCAGCTTCTTGGCTTCCTGGTCTCAGAGCGCGGCATCGAGTGCAACCCTGCGAAGATCAAAGCCATTGAGAGGATGGAGGCACCCACCCGACTGCTGGATGTGCAAAAATTCACCGGCTGCTTGGCATCCATCAGCCGTTTCATCAGTCGGTTGGGCGAGAAGGCTCTTCCCCTGTACCAACTCATGAAGAAATCCACTTTTTTCAAGTGGAATGACAAGGCGGACAAAGCTTTTCTCCAGCTCAAAAAGATGTTAACCAATCCGCTGTTCTGGCAGCTCCGACCGCTAAAGAGCCAATGCTTCTCTACATCGCCGCCACCAGCCGGGTGGTTAGCACAGTCATAGTTGTGGAACGAAAGAAGACGGCAAAGCATTGCCAGTCCAGAGGCCGGTGTATTACCTGAGTGAAGTATTGTCCGCCTCCAAGCAGAACTACCCTCACTATCAGAAGATGTGCTATGGCGTGCATTTCGCCGCCAAGAAGCTGAAGCCATACTATCAAGAACATCCAATCACGGTTGTTTGCACCGCCCCGCTTGCGGAGATCATAGGCAGAAGAGATGCATCGGGCCGAGTGGCCAAGTGGGCCATCGAGCTGGCCCCCTACACCATCTTCTACCAGCCTCGCACCACCATCAAATCCCAGGTGCTGGCCGACTTCCTCGTCGACTGGGCCGAGACCCAGTACCTGCCGCCAGCTCCAGACTCCACCCATTGGCGAATGCACTTCGATGGCTCGAAGATGCGCACCGGTCTGGGAGCCGGCATCATCCTCACCTCTCCCAAAGGCGACAAGCTCAGATACACGCTGCAAATCCACTTCGCCGCCTCCAACAATGTGGCCGAGTACGAAGCACTCTTACACGGGCTCCGGCTTGCCAAGGAACTCGGCATTCGCCGGATCTTGTGCTACGGTGACTCCGACTTGGTGGTCCAGCAGTCGTCAGGAAACTGGGACGCCAAGGATGCAAACATGGCAAGCTACCGCTTCCTCGCCCAGCAACTCAGTGGATACTTTGAAGGGTGCGAGTTCCTCCATGTGCCAAGAAACGACAACGAGCAAGCCGATGCCTTGGCACGGATTGGCTCCACCCGGCAAGCAATACCGGCCGGCGTCGCCCTACAATGCCTCCTCAAGCCGTCACCAGAATCAGACTCCATCTTCGTGCCGACTCCCCCCAAGGGAGACAGATTCGACTGGAGGATCCCTGCAGCAGGCGGCCCGGAGACTCCATCAAGCGACCCGAGGACTGCAGCAGTCGCACCCGGCCCGGGGACTCCACAACCCGGCCCGAGGGCTGCAGCAGCCGTTTCGGAGACTTCACCAAGCGACCTGGGGACTGCAGCAGTCACACCCGGCCCGGAGACTCCACAACCCGGCCCGGGGGCTGCAGAAGTTGGCCCGGGGACTTCAACAACGCAGCAAGACGCCGTTGGCTCCACCCTGCCACCTCCCAACCCAACCGCCCTAGTATCAGTGGCCGTGATGACGATGGACGAAGTCGAAGCACCATCATGGGCGCAGCCCATCCTCAACTTTCTGGTAAACAAGGAGCTGCCGACCGATGAAATCTCGGCCCGACAAGTGCAACGTCGGGCAGCAGCATACACCGTTGTTAACAGAGAACTTGTGAGGCGTAGTGTCACTAGTGTGTACCAGCGCTGCGTGGAGCCGGAGAAAGGCCAAGCAATCCTCAAAGATATCCACCAAGGCGAGTGTGGTCACCACGCGGCTTCAAGATCACTTGTTGCCAAAGCTTTCCGCCACGGTTTTTTCTGGCCAACTGCTCTGGAAGACGCCAAAGACTTGGTCCAGAAATGTAAGGGGTGCCAGAAGTTCTGCTCCAAGCCACATTTGCTGGCTTCGGCACTCAAGACCATCCCCATCGCCTGGCCCTTTGCCGTCTGGGGGCTGGACATGGTCGGACCATTCAAGACAGCCCGCGGCGGCATGACTCATCTACTTGTCGCCGTGGACAAGTTCACCAAGTGGATAGAAGCCAAACCAATCAAGAAGTTGAATGGTCCAACCGCTGTGACTTTCATCGTAGACATCACCACCCGGTATGGCATACCACACAGCATCATCACCGACAACGGCACAAACTTCGCCAAGGGTGCCTTGGCTCGCTTTTGCGCGACGCAGGGCATCCGACTGGACTTAGCGTCTGTTGCCCATCCGCAGTCAAACGGCCAGGTGGAGCGAGCAAACGGCCTCATCTTGTCCGGCATCAAGCCCCGGCTGGTCGAGCCTCTGGAGCGATCGGCCGGCTATTGGCTCGATGAGCTGCCGGCCGTCCTCTGGAGCCTGCATACAACTCCAAACAAGTCAACCGGCTTCACGCCCTTCTTCCTCGTCTACGGTGTCGAAACCGTCATCCCGACGGACATAGAATTCGACTCCCCTCGAGTCACCATGTACACTGAGGAGGAGGCAAAAGAAGCACGAGAAGACGGCGTCGATCTGCTGGAAGAGGGCCGGCTATTGGCACTCAGCCGGTCCGCCATCTACCAGCAGAGTCTACGCCGATACTACAATCGAAAGGTCCAGCCAAGATCTTTCCAGGAGGGAGACCTTGTGCTCCGGATGATCCAGCGAACAGCCGGCCAGCACAAGCTCTCGGCACCTTGGGAAGGCCCCTTCATCATCAAAAAAGTTTTGGGCAACGACTCCTACTACCTGATCGATGCTCAGAAGCCCAGAGCACGCAAGAGAGACGACTCTGGCAAGGAGACAGAGCGGCCGTGGAATGCAAACCTCCTTCAAAATTTTTACAGCTGATACAGTATGTACCACGCTACCTTTTGTATTAAGTACGAAGACTCCGGGTCCCCCGAGAAGAACTCGGGGACTACCCTCTTTTATCTGCGTAATGAATATTACGCCTATGAATGTGTCATTTCTTTATTCCGCCTGGCACCGGGTTCGACCAGTCGGCCCGGGGGCTCGCCGCCTTGTACTATGTGGCGCTTCCTGCAGCCGGACAAGTAGTGCGTTGGCACCTCAACTTTCTCTTGCCAAAACCACAGCTCGCAGAGCGACTGTCCGGTGGGCAGGGGTTAAAGGCAGAAAAGGTGTCCGCATGAAAAATGGGTAAGGATCCAAAGCATGCACATAGTTCAGGCCGGCTTCCACCTCATTGACCGGCTGCGGAGCAGCCGGGCGGCCGGCTTCTACTTATCTTACTAACGCTCTAGTCGGCTAAGTACTTGCTCTCCTGAAAGTGGCTAAGTACTTGACCCAGCCGCAGTCCACAGAGTGGCTGTGTGGCTGGCAAGACAGCAGCCAAGGGAGAGCGGCAAAGGAAAAAGCCAAGGAGCAGTAAGCAAGAAAAGTCAGATCTCGGCGAGAGCGCAGCTTATGTAGAAGAGCATCTACATGTCAATAGGCCCTTGGCCAGCATTCAACAGAGTTTGAAATACACCCCGTGGGTGGAATTGTGCGAATTTAACAAAGTTTGTCAAGACTGATAAAACAGGAAAAATAAAAGACAAGTCGGCGGCCTAGGGAGCAGCAGAGGGGTCCGACTGGTTGGCGGAGTCGGTAGTGCCGGTTGGTGGAGCGGACGGCTGGTCAGTCTCCGCTTGGTCGCCTCTAGCAGCAGTCGGCGCACTTGAGCGCGGCTTGTTGTTTGAGGCACGATCAAGCGGAGACTGGTCGTCCGCCCCGACCTCCGGCATATCTGCTTCGCTCTCCCCGTCCTCCTCGCCTTCCCCCTCGTCGCTGGAGTCGATCATCTCGGCCGAGTCTTTGTCGTCCTCCAGGTTCAGCCCGAACCACTCCGGCGGCGCCTCGGCACCATCCTCAGCCAGCTCGGGAACAAAGATGTTGGTGTTGGTGTACTCGGCGATCGCCGCTGCCCGTCTGACAAGATCGCGCTCCACCGCCACCAGCTCCTCTTGGGCCTCCTGCCGAAACGTGGTCAACTGGGCTAGACTTAGCCCAGGGTACCACGCCTTGACGAATTCCAAGGCCCGGCACGCGCCAGCCCGGGCTGAGGAACCCTTCCAAGCCTCAAGTCGGCCACCCGCCACCTCCAGCCAGTCGGCAGTCCGACTGGGAGTGCGCGGAGCCGGCATGTCCGGCCAAAGGGCGGAGATCGCTTGGGCTCCGACACGCTGAAGACGGTGCAGCATCCGATGAGCCGGCCGAAGACGGGCCTGGATGCTGAGAAGCCATTCGCTAAGGGTCCGAGGGGCATCGACGGCGATCTTCGCGCCTTCCGCCCTCCGCCCTTCGCGATCGGCCTCGATGGCCTGATTGGCAGCACCAGAGTGACCAGGGAAGAAGTCTGCTCAAAAAGAAAGCAAAAAAGCAAAAAGCCAAAATTAGAAACAAGAAGCCGGCCTGATCAGAAGCCGGCAGCTCGAAGAAAGAATAAAGAAGGAAGCTCACCGTCAACCATGTCTTCAATCTCGCCAAAAACGGCAGTCAGCATCACCTCCTTATCAGTCCAGGCGGAGCATTCGGTCTCGAACTCAGCAAGGAGACCGGCCTCCCTGTCCTCCGCCTCCCTCTGGGTCTTCTTGAGAAGCTCCGCCTATTCTGCCAGTTGTGTGACCAGCCGGTCACGCTCTTCGGCCAGCTTGCTGCAATCCGCCTCCTTGACACGCAGCGCGGTGTTGGCTTCGCCCAGCTGCTGCTGTAGGGTGGCGTTGGCCTCTGCAAGAAGGGAGAAAGAAAAAGATACCGACAGTCAGCAGGAAAGAAGTACAGTTGCCGGGGAGATCCGGCCCGGCTGCTCAGCAGTCGGCCCAAATCTCGGGGACTACAGCCCGCGGGTGCGCCGTCGCGCCCCCGCGGAGAAAGAAGCTATCAACGATCAGCCAAAGAACTATAGTTGCCGGGGAGATCCGGCCCGACTGTTCAGCAGTCGGCCCGAATCTCGGGGACTACAGCCCGCGGGTGCGCCAGCACGCCCCCGCAGAGAAAGAAAACAAAGACTTACGCCGGCTTTACGACAGGTCAGCGGTCCGTTGAGTTAACTCCTGGACGTTGGAGTTAAAGATGGTCGCACGGAGGTTGTGATAATCCTACAATAAAGACATCAGACGATGTTAGTACTCGGAGCTTGCCAATTAAAAGTTCCGAGCCGCCTGCTCAGCAGCCGACCCGAAACTTGGGGACTACACCCAGTGGGTGCGCTGGCGCGCCCCCACGAGAGAAGTATAAAAGTTAAAGATGGAGAAGCGAGAAGCATACCCGGACGGCCGCTCGGGACTCCAAGAACGCATTATTGCAATGCTTAAGAGCGTCGGCCTCGGCTCGGAACTTGGCCTGGACGTCCAGGATCGCCCGGTTCAGAGGGCCCGTCCCACCTACCCGCACCCAACCAGCGGGCGCGGCGCTGGTCGCCTCGGCGTCCGGGATCGAAGAGCTCGCGGTGCCGACTTCCTGCGGGCGTGGTGCCGAGGCCGCCTTCACAGGCCAGCGGCGCGTTGGTATGCGAACCTCGGGAGTCGGGCCCGTCCCCACCTCGCCTTCGGTTGGCGGCGCTGGCGGGTCAGCCAGCCGCGTGTCCCGCGCTCCCCCTGACGACGATGATGGAGGCACGACCACGTCCGGCATGACGACATCGCCGCTCTCCCTCTCCATGATCGGGTGCTCATCGCCGGCATCCCCTGTCGGCGCCACGTACTCTGGCGGTGGTGGCGCGGAGCTCAGGGGGACGACGAATAACGCTAACTGGCGGTGCGCGGCCTCTTCGGCCCGATCCTTCGCCACGGCGGCAGCCTCGGCCTCCGCCGGCTTCTCCAACGCGGCGGCTTCCGCCTTGTCCGCCCCCGCCTTCTCCCTGCGGGCGGCCTCCAGCTCCGCGTGCGCCTCCCACGCGTTTCGATCCTGCGCCTCCCGGAGGTCGGCGGCCGGATCGATTCGCCGGGTGGTGGTGGAAGTCTCTGCCGACCCAATGACGGACGCGGCGTCGGACCGCTCAAGAGAAAGCAGAGATCTACGTTGCGCAAGACAAAGAGAAATTAGAAGAATATTGGCATAAAGGAAGGGAAAAGTACGTGAGGAAGTCAGTACTCACGCGGAAACCATCCGCGGCTCCTTCACTGCCTTGCAGAAGCGGACGGCCTTCGCGGCCGCCTCGTCCCGCTTGGTCGCCACTGCCGAGCCCTTGGGCCTCTTCGTCCGGCTGCCGAACTGGCTCGGCGCGGCCCGGCGCTTCTGCACACCGCCTCGGGCAACCGGCGCGGCAGACAAGCTCGCGCACTGCTGATCGGGCCCCGGCTGGCGACGCGGGGCGACCTCTTCCGCGTCGTCGTCCGGCCAGTCCTCGAGGCCGGCCCCGAGCCGCCTGCCTCGCTGCCCCCTCCCACGGCGTCGTCGTCCAAGGCGGCCGCCCCCAAGTCGGGGTCGTCCACATCGCTCTCCGCCCGGTCGGGGAGAAATCGACGCTCCGGCTCCGCGACGCCGGCCGCCGGCTGGAGGAGGGGGCTCTGTTCGAAAAGCCGATTGATCGAGTCGGCCAAACAGAACTCGGCAACGGAAAAAGAGAAGGGGAGGAAACTTACCATAGGCGGGGGGTCGGCGCGTGAGTACGGCTCCTTGCCGAACCGCCACTCCTCCGTGAGCTTGCAGTTCGCAAGATAGTTCACCATATGAGCCACCTCAGCGTGAGGCATCTCCTTGGTGCACAGCCGGCTTGGGTCCCGATGCCCACTCATCTGACAGATCATATGAGGGCGGCCCTGGAGCGGGAGCACCCGCCGTGCCACGAAGGCGGCCAGCAAGTCGGGCCCGGTCAGGCCCTCCGACTGTGTCAGCACCCGGAGCCGCGCGATGGCGGCGGCTCCAGAGGGCGACAGCGTCTTGGCCCGATACGACCAGGTGGGCCACCTCCTCACCGGCGGGCCGGCTACGTAAGCCGGCAGGTTGACCCAGTCGTCCTCCGCGAAGATGCTCTTCACGTAGAAGTATGACCGCTGCCACATCTTCACCGACTGGATCAGCGTGATGGCAGGAAATGGATTGTCAGCTGCCGGTCTCCGCACCGCGATGAAGGCGCCGCATTGAGCCAGCACGCCCGTGGTGACGGTGCCGAGCTTGGTGTAGAAGAATTCCCCCCAGAGCTCGATGGTGGGGAGAACGCCGAGGAAACCTTCGCACAGAGTGACGAAGGCAGACAGCAGCACCACCATGTTCGGGGTGAGGTGGTGCGGCTGGAGGTCGTAGAATTCGAGGAAGGCCCGGAAGAAGCCGCTCACCGGTAGGCCGAGGCCGCGCAGGCAGTGCGAGCGGAAGACGACCCGCTCGCCCTCCTCCGGCGCCGGCGAGATCTCCCGCTCCGGCGCGAGGTGGACTTTCACGAAATCCTTGCCGGGCAGCCGCCGCGTCTGGCAGAGGAACTCGATGTGATCTTCGTGGACGATGGAGCCATCCTAGGCACCAGAGCGCGCCATGGAGGTGAGGTTGACGGAGAAAGCGCGACAACGAGCTACGGCGGCGCCTCGGCTGGGCGTGGAGATGCGGCAGCAACAGAGGAGGAAGAAGATGAAAATGGGGGAGAAGGGCGCGCATGCTCTGCCGCTCCCCCTCCTCCCCCTACTTATAACCCCCGGGCTACGAAGCCGAGGGGGCGTGGCGTGGGGTCATGGGATTAACTGCGCCCGCGACCCCACGACCCTGCATTTATTTCACAAAGTTACTGCGCTGTAACTCCCTCGGGAATCGTAACCGCTCGCCTCGGCCGCGGCGGATCCGTCTGCGCGCTGAGGCCCGGTAGTGGCGGGCCCGGCCTGCTGTCACGTCCCATCGTGAGTGTGGGCTGGCAGGCAGGCCCAGCTCGCTAGCGCCACATGGCATACTTGCAGCGGGCGGCGGGCCTAGAGGCTTGGCAAGCACGCCACTTGGTTCCCGCCCTGATGTTTCGAAATCATCACCCAGAGCCGCCCAGGCGCGTCCGAGCCCCCGACAAGGCGGCGCGCTGGGGGTCGGATTCAGGAAGAGCACTCTGAGAAGGAAACTGCTGAGGCTTCTCGACTAATCGGCCGCGATGCCTCATCAGCTTCGGGGACTACTGTCGGAGTAATGGGCCACGGGTAGCCTAACCCGAGTCCCTGAGCTGTTCAAGACATTGGGCCGGCTACGCCCATGAACGTCCAAGATGAAGCGCCGCCTTCTGACGGCCGGCTGGCCCGAGCAGCCGGCTGCCCGAAGACGGCCGAGCTCCAGAAGACGGCATCAAGACAGGCCGACTCCTGGCGGTTGGCCCACGGCGCCCTCAGAGTTTGCGCCTCCATTAAAGAGACGAGACAGGGTGAGGCTACAGTGTAGCCCATCCCTCCCGTATCCAGGGTAGGACGTGGCCACAGTGCTCCATACGGGCGGAGATCTCCGCCTGGCGCGGCACTATTGCCACTCCGCCCTTGACGTCACCCCTGAAAGGCAGAACCATGTTTCCACGATGGCCTGTCAGTATGGCCTACAGGCGGCGGGCCCTACCAGACAGTGAGAGCCCAGAGGACGGCGGGAGTCACACCAGTCAAACCTGAGGGAGGCCGGCCTCAAGCAGGCAGCCATCTCCTTCCTCGGGGTCCGTGCGCCATTAACCAGATGGGACACGGAGTGGCTACAGTGATCTCCCGCCAGCGGATGGGACGGTAGCCATGCTCCCCTGACCAAGCCCGCGTCACCAACGTCACGGCCACGTACCGGACCAGTCGGCGGGGCCCACCCGGCGGCGGGCCCCAGCAGCCGGCGGAGAAGCCGGCGGCCAGAGACACTGACGGTCGGGCCCTACGCCCGACCAGATTACCATTGTACCCCTGGGGGGGGGGGGGTAGGCCTATATAAGCCCCCCCGGGGCACCCATGCAAGGGGGGTTCAGAAACCAGTTAGACCTAGACTCACTCAAAGGGAGGAGGGAGCCGGCCCTGCTTTCTTCTACCTCTGGCATACAGCTCGAGGAGCACCATTGTACTCACTAGTGCCTTAGTGATCATGCGGAGACCCCGCAGAGCAGGACTAGGGGTGTTATCTCCCCGGAGAGCCCCGAACCTGGGTAAAGCGCGCCGGCGATCGTGTCTACGCCACATCCCGCTTCCAGGCACCGGCGACGTTCTACTAGCTCCCACCATGATAAGCCATCCCTTGGCATATGTCGCACCCAACACCCGACATTCGCCGAGTTTCCGAAGAATGTGGTGGCCGCCAAGGAGCATTATGCTAGTGACGAGGAGGACTCCATGCAGCGGCTCTTCCGGTCACAGTTTCTGGATTCCGAGCGTCCTCCCCTCCTCAGCAATCAAATGAAGCAGCTGATGGAGATGCATCAGATGTCCGAGCTGGCTGTGAAGGACCTCTGTGTCAGTCTGTGGCCCGCCGAGCCCATTCCAGTCACCTACTTTGGCCTTGTGCAGAAGCTGCGGGAGGCGCCGCTCCAGATTGACGCCATGAAGCGCTCAGCGTGCCTTGAGGGGGCGAGGCTTGCGTTTGCGAAGACCATGGTGCATTGGCCGAAGATTAATCCAATGGACATGGCCACTGGTCCTCCGCCCAAGGGAAAAGAGCATCGCCGTCCTGAGCAATACTTTGCACAGGTGATGAATGGTGCGCGGGCGATAGAGGGCCGATGTTCAAAAGATGTAATGCTTGAATGACTGTATTAAGTTTTTACCAATTGGACCTTATGCTTTATGATGCGTCCGCCTGGCTTATTTTATATTGTCATGATTTTAATTTTGACTCCTATTCGGCCGTATGTTTATTCTGAAAGCTACCAGTCATCGGATTCAGCCCCCAGGTGAATGTCACGAGGGGTGTTTTGTCTTCGCGCTGTTATCCTTAGCCAACGTCTTGGTACCCGGAGGCGGTAGCTCGTGAGCAAAGCTAGGCAATCAGACTATTCGGTTTTACTGCTTTCACTTAGCCTTAGGAGCTGGATGGTGGGGGCTAAGGACAAGCCCTCTGTGTTTTGTAATGTTCTTGGGGGCAAATGCCTGCCCTTTCCGATCACATGGTTTGTATTAAGACGAACCCTTCGTGTGACACAGCAAAATTGCCAATGATTTTGAGTCAAACCTCATCATCGGATCACCGATCAGTTCGCGCTTACTATGACGGTCAGTTTTCGGCTTTCTCCTCCTCAGGTACTTGATCGGGCGAGCCAGAAGTACAATCGCAGGGGTTCTTCCTTTGCCCTCTTAGCCGAACATGCGGAACATAAGGGGCAAGCACAAGAGCCGAGCAACCCAACTATTGACCTAAGACATAGTTCGGAAATTGATGCATATAGTGCAATATCTGGGACGCCGAACACTCAGCGGAAAACAGTGTCAGACTTGGGGTGCCGAGCTGATAGGGAAATCGAGCTCTAGGTTAGTTAACCGATCATATTTTCATGCCAAGCTATTCAAAGAGCGAGGGGAGAATCAGAAAGGAAATAGACAATCGCAAGATGCGGGTATCTGAACACCATAAAAGGCATTTTTATTATTTCTCATAGGCTCAAGACGTCTAACCGTACAATTTGAACTGCGAAGGCATTATTTGAAAAAAAGGAAAAAGTTTTACAGAGTAAAGGTTTACGCAGGGCCTTGACGCATGAGTCGAAGCCTCCACTTTGCCCTGCTACACGTCTGCGCCTTTGCTTCTGAGAGGTGGGGGTTGGGACCTTCGATGAGACCTTGAGGGGCGAGGATCCTACCGATGAAGCTTTACACTGGGGAAGGTATCCGGAATTGTCCACCGGACCGTCCGAAGACAAGGTAATTCCAAAGTTCAGGTTAGCCGAACATGTGCTTCGGATCTATTGATAGAGGCCTCACGGCTGCCCATGGTATTTTGAGTGCAAAATTGTGCTGACGAGGCACGTGGAGTGCGAAGATTGTGGGCGTGCCGTGGGGCGCACACCCCTATTTGCGACAAACGCATGCGGGTTCCCATGATGGGGAACGGGTTCAAACCCGTTTACTATTGTCGCCGGCCTTTACAGCGGGTCGGCATCGGGACCTGTATGGGCCGGTTTGGTCTTCGGCCGCGAGGGCCGCAGTGTGCTCTTCGGTCCAAAGTGAGCGTTCTGTATTGCCGTTGATAGTTATGATGCTCGAAGGACCGGGCATCTTTAATTTGAGGTACACATAATGCGGAACGACATTGAATTTAGTGAACGCTCTTCGGCCGAGAAGGGCGTGATAGCCGCTGCGAAAAGGTGCAATGTCGAAGATCAAGTCCTCACTTCGGAAGTTGTCCGGAGAGCCAAACACTACTTCAAGCATCACAGTGCCTATGCAGCTGGCCTCCACTCCCGGAATGACCCCCTTGAAGGTGGTGTTACTGGGTTTGATCCTTGACGTATCGATCACCATCTTCCTCACTGTGTCTTCGTATATCAGATTGAGGCTGCTACCTCTGTCCATTAGGACTCTAGTGAGTTGGAATCCATCGATTATGGGGTTGAGCACTAAGGCTGTGGACCCTCCGTGGCATATACTGGTCGGGTGATCCCTGCGATCGAAAGTGATCGGGCAGGCTGACCATGGATTGAACTTCGGCGCTATGGGCTCGACGGAATATACGTCTCGTAGCGCTCGCCTCCTTTCCTTCTTTGGTATATGGGTTGCGTAGATCATGTTCACCGTATTGACCTCGGAAGGGAAGGGTTTCTGGCCTCCACTATTCGGCCTGCGGGGGTCATCATCGTCCTCGCTTAGTGGGCTTTTGCCCGAGTCTTCGGCTGTAAGCTTGCCGACCTACTTTATCACCCAATAGTTACGGTTGGAGTGGTTGGCGGGCTTCTCTGGAGTGCCGTGGATCTGGCAAGTCCTGTCCAGGATTGCGTCTAGTCTGGATGGGCTGTCACCGTTACCTTTAGGGGCTTTCTTTCGGGGTCTGGACTTCTGATTTCAGAATCCGGCATTTACTGCCGTATCCTCACCCTCGCCGTCATTGTGGCGATGTTTACTCTTGCTGCATCGGGGCTTTCCATTTCCGTCCCAAACCTCAGAGGTGCCGGGTGTGTTGGGGTTGGCATTTTTTTGAGCGAGCCAACTGTCTTCGCCCGCGCAAAAGCGGGTCATGAGAGAAGTAAGGGCTGCCATAGTTCTTGGTTTGTCCTGGCCGAGCTGTCTTACGAGCCATTCGCCCTTGACACTATGCTTGAAAGCGGCCAAGGCTTCAGCATCCGGACAGTCGACAATCTGGTTTTTCTTTGTCAGGAATCAGTTCCAAAATTGTTGGGCAGATTCTCCGGGCTGTTGTGTGATGCGACTTAGGTCGTCAGCGTCCGGAGGCCGGACATATGTGCCCTAAAAGTTTTCATTCGAAAAGCGTCCTTAAGCTCTTCCCAACAGCCTATAGAGTCTTCGGGAAGGCTATTCAACCAGTGTCAAGCCATACCTTTAAGCTATAGTGGCAGATATTTGATGGCGTGGAGGTCATCTCCTCGCACCATGTGAATGTGGAGGAGGAAATCCTCTATCCATACGGCCGGGTCTGTGGTTCCGTCGTATGGTTCAATGTTCACGGGCTTGAAGCCTTCTGGGAATTGGTGTTGCATTACCCTCTCTGTGAAGCACAGGGGGTGTGCGGCGCCCCAAACTCGGGCTACATCGCGTCGGAGGTCTTCGGCCATCCGAGTCCGCTGCTGCTCCCGGACTCTATCATTTTGGTTCGGCCACTCGTAATATTCTTCCCGGTGAGTGGGCGTGTATTCCCTGGGTCCATAGATGGACCTGGTACGGTCTCCTCGAGTGTCTAGATCGCGACGGAGGTCATACTCATAGGTGGGCCGCACTTGATCCTTGCCGTAACGGCGAGGTGGGGCGGCGGGGTGTTCGGCCTCGTCAGCTTCTCTGTCCCGCCTTGTAGCGGGGCGGTCCGGCTGTTCGGCACATGTGTATGTCGGACGTGTTGGCTCTACGGCCTCGTCATCGAATTGCGGCAGCAACCTTCGCTTGGGATAACTTTTGATTGGTTGTTCACGGCCGTACCTTTCTTTGGTGGCTAGGACTTTGGTCCATCGATCGTTTAGGGTGTCCTGTTCGGCCTTGATTCTGTGCTTTTGTTTCTTCAGGCTGCGGGTGGTGGCTAGAAGCCTCCGTTTGAACCGTTCCTACTCCAGCGGATCTTCGGGGACGATGAAATCGTCATCCCCGAGACTGGCCTCTTCTTCAGAGAGTGGGAGGTAGTTACTGTCTTCGAAGTCATCCGGGTTTTCTTGGTTGAGCGGGTCCTCCTGCCCCGTGGGGTCATCCTGATGATGTTCGTTGGCTGCGGCTCCGGCGGGGTCATCCATATTATTCGCGGTGCCGTTCTCCGCAGAGTCCACATTGCTCGCATGGCTTCGACGTGGCTTTGATCGACGACGTTGTCTTTGGTGTTTGGGCGGCTCATCTCTGGGCTTGTCTCGGTCCTGATTGGGAGTGCCATCGCCGTCCTCGACCAGCGGCCGGTGACCGGGGGGGGGGGGGGGGGGGCGACATCGGTGTTAGCCGTGGCTCCACCGTCCTCATGCATGTATTCGGCGTTTTCTGAATTATAATCTAGCATATCGGTTAAATCATTGATAGTAGCTACCAAGTGGGTGGTGGGTTGGTCGTAAAATTCCCTGTGGTACGCCTCGAAGGGTTGATGCTTGTGGGCGGAGGGCAGGTCCTCCTGGATGGTCATTTTCTGGATTCGGTCTAGCGCCTTGTTTAACATAGCGAGGGTTGATGGATTCGAGGGCTCTAGGCCAAATTCCGTTGTAACGGGGTGGGGGGGCAGTCAGCGCCCTGGCCGGTCCTTGGTTTCCACAGGCCGAGCTAGGCTCAGGGTGCGGTGCCGAATCCTTGATGGGGTCCGGATCATCACTGGAGATCAAGGACGGGCCTTGGTTTTTGTGTGTGGTTTCCACGCCGGGGTTCGAGATCAAGCTGCTTTGGGCCGGGGGTGACCCCTGGCCATTGGCTGCCGCTTCGTCATAAGGGCTCAAGGCCATAGGAGCGTTGTGAAGGAAAGGTTCGGCCGAGATTGACTCTTGGCTTCCGCCTCCTGATTCTGCCTCGATGGCCGAGGATAGGTCCTCCGCAGATATGATGGATCCGGCCGAAGGTGGAGCCTGGCCCTCGCCTGAAGCGGAGCCCTCCTAGCTCGAAGCTGTTCGGAGGTGGGGGCCGATCTGTAGATCGGATTAGAGGGGGACTCCAGAGCGGGCATGGCGAGGCCTGTGAGGGGGCGGAAGGGGGTAGTGAATCCGGCGAAGACCAGATCGCCCCGCGTGTCCGCAACGTATTCCAGATTACCGAATCGAATTTGGTGTTCAGGAGCGAAGTTGTCAATCTAATCCAAACGACCAGTCGGGTCAGTGTGCAATACGATGCTACCGAACGCGAAGAGTTGTCCGGGGATGAAGAAGTCCCCGGATCTGATGCCTTCTCCCATGATCAGGCGAGCCATCGATCCTTTGGGCGACCCCACAACGGACCTCTCAATGAAAGCACCAATGTTGGTGTCAAAACCGGCAGACCTCGGGGTAGGGGGTCCTGAGCTATGGATCTAGGATCGATGGGGAACAAGGGACGATGAACACGGTGTTTACCCAGGTTCGGACCCTCTCGAAGAGGTAATACCCTACGTCCTGCTTGATTGTATTGGATGTATAGTATGGTTACAGAGCAGATCTACCTCGAGATCAGCATGAGCTAAACCCTAAGGTGATGAGGTGATGAATATAGCTCTCTCCCTAAAGACTACAACCCTCGGTTTATATAGACACCGGTAGGGTTAGGGTTACGGGAGATAGATTACAATAAGGAGAAAAGAGATCCTTCCTATCCTTGACTTGGAGGGTACACCATGGCTTCATAGATCTCTTGTCGTTATGCGGCGTCACCAGTCCGGCCCATATTCAATGGGCTGGCGCCCCGAGGACCCCTTAGTCATAACTCCCCCAGGATGCCTTCCGGGGCATCCCCAAGCTTAGATGCTCGAGTCTCCTTGAATATTTACTTGGGGTGCCTGGGGCATCCCCAAGCTTGAACTCTTGCCTCTCCTCCTTCTCATCATATCGAGACCTCCTCAATCTTTGATCACTTCACCCACACAAAACTTAACAAAAACCTTTGTGAGATCCGTTAGTATAATAATGGAAATTACTATAAGTACTGTTGCAAACCCATTAATATTTGTTTTTGCATTGTATCTACTGTATTATAAATTCTTCATGGCTTATACCACCGATACAATCGATAGTTTCATCAAAACAAGCAAACCAGTGCATCAAAAATAGAGTCAATAAAAAATAGGACAGTCTATAGCAATCTAAACATTGACCATACTTCTTTAACTCTAAAAATTCATAAAAATTAGGACAAAATAAAAAAATTCATAGCAGTACCGTGTAAAAATTTCAGAAACTTTCACTACTGCAGGATGCTGCTAACGCGACACTACAATCAGAGACCCTTCGACGAAACTGTGTGCGATGCAATAATCACAAACGGTGATGTAAAAAAAATGTCAAAAAAGATGCAAAACATTTGCGATGATGGATGCATCAAACACGGTTTAGATTTTAGTTGCGTGTGCGATGCAGGGCATATGGTTCAGTTCAATGAACTATTTGTGATGAGGCAGAAGAACAAAAACCGGCAGCCAGATGAAGGTGTGTGCGATATACGGCATACGGTTCACTCGGATGAACTGTTTGTGATTAGGCGGAACAAAAGAAACGGTCAGCCAGATCAAGGTGTGTGCGATAGAGGGCAAACAGTTCACTTGGATGAACTGTTTGCGTTGAGCCAAGATAACAGAAACGGTTCAATATAACAAGATGTGTGTGATACGCGACAAACAGGTCTGTAATCAGAAATGTGTGCGAAGACCGATAATAACACAAACGATTGCTGCTAATAAGACGTGTGTGTTGTGCGTTGGGATTGCATACAGAGCAACAAAAAATATATATATACACACACTTATAAGGACATGGTTCCATAACCAAATTAAACATCCAATTACATAGATGGCTACTACAGACATGCCATTTGCACACACCAAAGTAAACTATTACATGCATAATTACATAGGTGGCTACTACACACATGACATTTCCACACACCAAAGTCAAGTATATATTACATGCATAATTAACTAGGATAAACGATCATCTGATCATCATCTACTTCTTGTGACGCTTGCCGCTACTGCTCTACTTGTGGCTCGATCCGGCCTTGTCAATTTCGGTAACAAGGCACTTCCTCATGTCAACGATCCGCCTGTGCATCTCGTAGCATGTGTACATGCTCTTGGCCGCGAACCTGAGGTGAGGTTCATCCAGTTGCCGCATCCAGGCCCCGTGCCAGGATACGGGACGTGTTCTGTTGGCATCCTACTTCATCTCTTCGTAGTATGGGTCGATGAAGGCCGAGGTGAGTTCAACCAGGGAGTCCTTCTTCGTGCTGCCCCAGACGCTGTAGTGCTCATGGATTTCGACAAGGTTCTTGTAGGCCAAGCCCGTAACGCTGAGCGCTTTTACATCGTCGGTGGTTTCCACCGTAGCGAACTTGTAGTCGATGCTGTTGACAAACCTGGCAAAATGGTCGCAAGGCTCTGTGGCCATGCAGTAGTGGTAGATGAGGACATGATGGCGCACGCACAACTAGGCGATGGCAACCTTCTGATCTATGTTGGGACGACCACCGGTGTACTGGAGGTCAATGCCGACCACCTTTGTCGGAGTAAATGACCACGGGTAGCCCCATCAGCTCCCTTTGGTATTTCAAGACATCGGGGCAGGCTACGCCCCTCAAACATCAAGGACAAGGGCCGCCTTCTTGAGGCCGGCTGGTCCAAGCAGCCGGTTGCCGGGAGGTGGCGGAGTCCATAAGACGGCCCTAAAGTAGGCCGACTCCTGGCAGGCGACCTCCTGCGATGCCGAGTCCTAGCAGGCGGCCCCTCGCGCCCTCAAAGTCAACACCAACATAAACATGATGAGACAGGGCATGGCTACAGTACAGGCCTGCCGCCCCTGAATCCAGGGCAGGGCGTGGCCACGGTACTGCGTACCGAGCTGTTATCCTGCGCCCAACGCAGGACTGTTGCCATGCCGGTCATGACATCACCCATGGCAGAGGAAGCCATGCCCCCGTGATGGGCGGTCAGTACGGCCCGCAGGCGGCGGGCCCTACTTGTCTGTGACAAGCCAGAGGGCGGCGAGCCCAGACCAGTCGGCCCAGTGGGAGGCCGGCTCCCAGCAGGCGGCCCTCCTCCTGCCTCGAAGTCCGTGCGCCATTAACCAGATACGACGGGTTATGGCTTCAGTGAGTTCCCGCCAGGCGGCGGGACTGTATCCACGCTCCCCCTGACGAGGCTTTCGTCATCAGAGGCGATGCTACAGCATAAAGCCGTCAACGCGGCCCGTGGACGGCGGGACCCACCTGTCGGCTGAGATCGCGGTGGTCAGCGGACCCACCAGGCGGCAGGCCCCGGCGGTCAGCGGAGAAGCCGGCCACCAGTGACGCTGACTGCCGGGCCCCGCATCTGGCCAGATTACCATTGTACCCCTGGGGGTAGGCTTATATAAACCCCCCAGGTCACCCCATGCAGGCGGTTGGCTCCTTGGCAGAGGCCTCGTCGAGCACTCATAGCACCACACACACATGCAGAGAGAGTGGAGTAGGGCTAGCCTTGCCCTTCTTCCTCCTCCAGCCAGGAAGCTCAAGGAGCAAGCTTGTAGCCACCTGTTGAAATAGTGATCATGCGGAGACCCCGCGGAGCAGGACTAGGGGTGTTATCTCCTAGGAGAGCCCCGAACCTGGGTAAGATTCGCAAGCGTACGCGGTCTCGCTCACTCCCGCTTCCAGAGCCCGGCGACGTACTTTTGTCCCCATCCACGATAAGCCATCCCCTGGCATATGTCGCACGATATCCCCGACATTTGGCGCCCACCGTGGGGCTAGGTGCACCGTCGTCCGGAAACACGTTCTGGACGGGAACCCTCTTCCTCCCTGGCGATCGCAGCCAGCCCGGCACGCCCGACGGCATTTGCGCCGACACGCTGCGGGACGTGGAAGTTGTTTGTGCCGCAAGCAACCTCGCTGATCTCATCGGCGGGATCCGCCTCTTCGACGAGCCCGCACTCGACGTGGGCGCAGCTAGCTCCGAGAGCTGCCTCATCGATCTCCTCGGCAAGCTTCACACCGCCGACGAGCCGGTCTCCGACCCGGAGTCCGTTGGCTCCACCGACCTGCTCGTCGACATGGTCGTTGACACCGATGTCGCGCTTCCTGATGCCTTCCCCGGTGACGTGGTGATCTTCGACGATCCACTTCCCGCTGCAGACAGCAGCACCGGCACCAGCACCATCACTGAGGTGCTGGTCATCAGCCACGACGGAACCTCCGACCAGGCCGGCCAAGACCCGTTGCAGGCGGCAATGCGGGACCTATCCGCTCCCGTAGCACCCGGTGCGAGTGGTGAAACGCTGGAGGCATGCCGTATCGCACTTCTCGACAGCGCCAACAAGTTGGCGGCCATGAGACACCTCACTGAGGCTTACCACCGCGAGATCGACCGCGCCGTTTGCGGCACACCGGCTGGTGACGAGCCCAGCTGCGTGGGCACGGTCCGGCAGCGCGGCGCCGCCATCGCCAGCATGTTGTGGGCCGACCGCCCGGTCTACGCCACGCCCATGGAGAACTTGCGCTCCGCCCAGGCAGCGGCAGACGAGCTGGACCGCCTGGAGGGCGATGAATGTTGCTGCATGGCGGAGCGCGTCCAGCAGCTCATCGACGCGGCCGCCGCGCAGCAAGAAGCCGGCCGCCGCGTGGTGGAACCCGGCCTACAGGCTGGGAACCTTCCCCCTCGCCGGGAGCATGGCGCGACCTCCCGGACGCCGACAGCCGGCGCCCGCGACCGAGGAGACCCAGAGCCGGTTGCCAGCCGCAGCCGCACCCGCGTCTCCATTGAGCGCGACCAAGACGGCCGCCCACGAGCAGTGGAGCGGCGGGACGATCGTCAGCCCCCTCCCCCGCGTAGGGAGAGGCGCGCCTCTCCGCCGCCTGTTGAACATCCGACTCTCAGGCGCCGGCTGGGCCCCCGCGAAGGAGTCGGAGAGAACGACGCCCGCAACCGGATCGACCGCTTGGCTCGGTCCCTGGCGTTGGAAGAAGAAGATGCAATCGGCCCGCCTTGTTTCGGCCCCCGCATTCGCGATGAGCCCTTCCCCAAAGGGTTCTCGCTCCCTTGGGACACTCCTAAGTACAATGGCTCTGTGAAGCCGGAAGATTGGCTGGTCGACTACTCCACTACCGTCAACATAGCGAATGGCAACAAGCGTGTCGCCGTGAAGTATGTTCCGCTCATGCTCCAGGGCACAGCCCGGACATGGCTGAACATCCTCAAGCCCTACAGCGTCAACAGCTGGCTAGACTTCACCGAAGTTTTCATCCGCAACTTCACCAGCACCTACAAGCGGCCACCCAAGCCTCGCCAGCTCTCCCTGTGCATCCAAGGCCCGATCGAGTCCACCCATGAATACTTAACGCGGTGGGCCGAGCTGCGCAACTCCTGTGAAGGGGTTCATGAGGTGCAAGCCATTGAATACTTCACTGCCGGGTGCCGGGAGGGCACCCTACTCAAGCACCGGCTCCTCTGCGACGAGCCGGCCACGCTCGACGAGCTGTTGATCATAGCGGACAAGTACGCCACTGCCGACTCCTCCATGAAGTCAGAACTCCGGGTGGATGCGTCAGGAAAGATGCTCCCTCCGGCTCCTCAGACACCGGCTGGTGATTCCAGTTGGCGCCAACAGTCAAACAACAATAAGCGCAAGGCCCCGTAGCCGGCTACCACCAGCCGGCAGGTGGCGACAGTCGAAGACCAACAGCCAGAAGAGCAGCCCGGCCCAAAATGCGAGAAGGGCGGCAAGCCTGCCTGGTTGCCCGCCTTCTCGTTTGAGCAAACCCTCGATGCTCCCTGCAAGTTCCACAGCGGCGCGAAGCCATCCAACCACACCACCCGGAAGTGCCACTGGCTCACCCGCATCGCCAGAGGCGAAGGACTGCCTCCGCCGCCTACTGGCCCGCCGCCTCCGCCTTCCCAGCAGCCGGCAGTCCGACTAGTTGGCACGATCCAAGACGAGTTTCCTGAAGAGCATGGAGCTTACGTCGTCTTCACCAGCGTGACTGACGACAGGCACAGCCGGCGTCAACAGCGCCGAGAAGTGAATACTGTCACCTCTGAAGCCCCAGAGTTCATGCACTGGTCGAAGAAGCCGATCAGTTGGAGCCGAGCTGACCACCCGGAGGTGATGCCTTCTCCGGGTTCCTATGCCCTGGTGTTGGATGCCACCTTCGCAACAGAGAGGCGAGCTGCTTGTTTCTCCCGAATTCTGATAGACGGCGGTAGCAGCATCAACATCCTCTACCGCGACACCATGGAGAAGTTGTGCATCAAAGATAAACAGCTCCAGCCCAGCCGGACTGTCTTCCATGGCATTGTGCCTGGCCTATCCTGCTCACCAATCGGCAAGATCAAGATAGATGTCCTCTTTGGAGACAAGAGTCACTTCCACCGAGAGCCAATCTGGTTCGAGGTGGTTGACCTTGAGAGCCCCTACCACGCGTTGCTTGGCCGGCCTGCTCTGGCCAAGTTCATGGCGGTCCCCCACTACGCCTACCTCAAGATGAAGATGCCGGGCACGAAGGGCATTATCACCATAGCCGGCGACTACCAGAAGTCTGCTGAGTGTGCTGCGGCCAGCAGTCGGCTGGCCGAGTCCCTTGTGATTGCTGCCGAGAAGCGGCTCCTTGACCGGGTTGTGGCCATGGCCGGCAAGCAGCCGGACCTATCGCCAGATCCCAAGGAGTCAGAAGCTCAGGGCTCTTTCCAGCCGGCCAAAGAAACCAAGAAGATACCCTTGGACCCAGAACACCCAGAGAAGTTCGCTGTCATAGGAGCTCACCTTGACAGCAAATAGGAAAGCGAGCTCGTCGATTTCCTCCGTGAGAATCGGGACATATTTGCGTGGTCTCCAAAGGACATGCCGGGTGTTCCGACGAATTTCGCCGAGCACAAGCTACATGTCAGAGCAGATGCAAAACCAGTCAGACAACCCCTCCGCCGCCTGTCGGAGGAGAAGAGAGGAATTGTTGGTGAAGAGATAGCCCGGCTTCTAGCAGCCGGCTTCATTATGGAAGTATTCTTCCCAGAGTGGCTAGCCAACCCAGTCCTTGTACTAAAGAAGAACAACAAATGGCGCATGTGTATTGACTACACCAGCCTCAACAAAGCTTGCCCGAAGGATCTGTTCGCCTTGCCTCGGATTGACCAAGTGATAGACTCCACAGCCGGATGTGAGCTGTTGAGTTTCTTGGATGCCTATTCGGGGTACCACCAGATTAAGTTAAGCCCGGCCAACCGCCTGAAGACCGCCTTCATCACACCATTAGGAGCCTTCTGCTACCTGACCATGACATTCGGCTTGAGAAATGCCGGTGCCACGTTCCAGCGTTGCATGCAGAAGTGCCTCCTCAAGAAACTCGGCAGAAATGCCCACGTCTATGTAGACGATATTGTGGTGAAGACGGAGAAGCGCGGTACCCTCCTAGAAGATCTCAAGGAAACTTTTGATAATCTGCGCCGTTTTCAAATCAAGCTCAACCCAGAGAAGTGTGTCTTTGGAGTGCCAGCCGGCCAGCTCCTCGGTTTCCTTGTCTCAGAGCGCGGCATAGAGTGCAACCCTGTCACGATCAAGGCCATCGAGAGGATGAAGAGGCCCACCCGACTGCGAGACGTTCAGAAGTTCACCGGCTGCTTGGCATCCATCAGCCGCTTCATCAGTCGGCTGGGCGAGAAGGCTCTTCCCCTGTACCAGCTGATGAAGAAGACCACTCATTTCAAGTGGAACGACAAGGCGGACGAGGCGTTCCTGCAGCTCAAGAAGATGTTGACCACGCCGCCCGTCCTGGCCGCCCCGGCTGCCAAGGAGCCTATGCTTCTCTACATCGCCTCCACCAGCCGGGTGGTCAGTACAGTTTTGGTGGTAGAGCGCCAAGAGGACGGCAAGGCGCTGCCGGTCCAGAGGCCCGTCTACTACTTGAGTGGGGTGCTGTCAGCTTCCAAGCAGAACTACCCCCACTACCAAAAGTTGTGCTATGCCGTGCAATTTGCCACCAAGAAGCTCAAGCCATACTTTCAAGAGCATCCCATCACGGTCGTCTGCACCACCCCGCTTACGGAGATCATAGGCAGCAGAGACGCATCGGGCCGAGTGGCCAAGTGGGCCATCGAGCTGGCCCCCTACACCATCTTCTACCAGCCTCGCGCCGCCATCAAGTCCCAGGCACTGGCTGACTTCCTCGTCGACTGGGCCGAGACCCAGTACCTGCCGCCTGCTCCAGACTCCACTCATTGGCGGATGCACTTTGATGGCTCGAAGATGCACACCGGTTTGGGAGCCGGCGTCGTCCTCACCTCTCCCAAAGGAGACAAGCTCAGATACACGCTGCAAATCCACTTTGCCGCCTCCAACAACGTGGCCGAGTACGAGGCGCTAGTACACGGACTCCGGCTGGCCAAGGAGATTGGCATCCGCCGGATTCTGTGCTACGGCGATTCGGACTTGGTGGTCCAACAGTCGTCCGGCGACTGGGACGCCAAGGATGCAAATATGGCGAGCTACCGCTTCCTCGTCCAGTAGATCAGCGGATATTTTGATGGGTGCGAATTCCTTCATGTGCCACGGGCCGGCAATGAGCAAGCAGACGCCCTGGCACGGATCGGCTCGACCAGGCAAGCCATACTAGCCGGCGTGTCCCTTCAGTGCCTCCGCAAGCCATCCATCAAGCCTTCCCCGGAATCAGAATCCATCTTCATGCCGGCTGCTCCTGAAGCATCGGACCCGGCCCGGGGGCTGCAGCAGCCGGCCCGGGGACTTCGGCAAGCGGCTCGGGGACTACAACAGTCGCACCCGGCCCGGGGACTCTACAACCCGGCCCGGGGGCTGCAGCAGCTGGCCCGGGGACTTCGGCAAGCGACACGAGGACTGCAGCAGTCGCAGCCGGCCCGGGGACTTCGCAACCCGGCCCGGGGGCTCCGGCAGCCGGCCCGAGGACTTCGGCAAGCGGCTCGGGGACTGCGGCAGTCGCACCCAGCCCAGGGACTCTACAGCCCGGCCCGGGGGCTGCAGCGGCCATCCTGGGGACTTCAACAACGCAGCAAGACGCGGCCGACTCCGCCCCACCACCTCCAGACCCGACCGCCCTAGTTTCAGTAACCATAATGACAGTGGATGAAGTCAAAGCACCATTATGGGCACGGCCCATCCTCAACTTTCTGGTAGGCGGAGAGCTGCCATTTGATGAGATCTCGGCCCGGCAGGTGCAACGCCGGGCAGGAGCTTACACGATAGTAAACAGAGAGCTTGTCAGGCGCAGCGTGACCGACGTTTTCCAATGCTGCGTCGAACCAGACAAAGGCAAGGCAATCCTCAGAGACATACACCAAGGCGAGTGCGGCCACCATGCGGCCTCCAGATCCCTTGTCGCCAAAGCTTTCCGCCATGGTTTCTTCTGGCCGACTGCTTTGGAGGACGCCAAGGATCTGGTCAAGAAATGCAAGGGGTGCCAAAAATTCAGCCCCAAGCAACATTTGCCGGCTTCTGCACTCAAGACCATCCCCCTTACCTGGCCCTTCGCCGTCTGGGGGCTGGACATGGTGGGCCCATTCAAGACAGCACGCGGTGGCATGACCCATCTGCTGGTCGCCGTGGACAAATTCACCAAGTGGATTGAAGCAAAACCAATCAAGAAACTAAATGGTCCGACTGCTGTGACCTTCATCGCGGATCTCACCGTCCGGTACGGTGTACCACACAGCATCATCACCGACAATGGCACTAACTTTGCCAAAGGCGCCTTGGCCCGTTTCTGCTCGACGCAGGGCATCCGACTGGACTTAGCGTCCGTTGCCCATCCGCAGTCAAACGGCCAGGTAGAACGAGCAAACGGGCTCATCTTATCCGGCATAAAACCCCGACTGGTCGAGCCGCTGGAGCGCTCGGTCGGCTGCTGGATCGATGAGCTGCCAGCCGTCCTCTGGAGTCTCCGCACCACTCCGAACAGATCAACCGGTTTCACTCCCTTATTCCTCGTATACGGGGCTGAGGCCGTCATCCCAACTAACATCGAGTTTGACTCGCCTCGCGTCACCATGTACACGGAGGCGGAGGTGAAGGAAGCACGAGAAGACAGCATCGATCTGCTGGAAGAAGGCCGGCTGTTAGCACTCAGCCGGTCCGCCATCTACCAGCAGAGCCTGCGCCGCTACTACAGTCGGAAGGTCAAGCCACGATCCTTCCAAGAGGGAGACCTTGTGCTCCGGCTGATCCAGCGAACAGCCGGCCAGCACAAGCTCTCGGCCCCTTGGGAAGGCCCCTTCATCATCAGCAGAGCCTTGGGCAACGACTCCTATTACCTCATCGACGCGCAGAAGCCCAGGGCGCACAAAAGGGACGATTCCGGCAAGGAAGCAGAGCGCCCATGGAACGCAAATCTTTTCCGAAGATTTTACAGTTAAATACAGTATGTACCACGCTACCTTTTGTACTAAGGGCAAAGGCACCGGGTCCCTCGAGGAGCACTCGGGGGCTACCTTTCTTATCTGTATGATAAGTTTCATGCCTGTGAGTATGTTATTTCATTCCTACGCCCGGCACCGGGTCCGACCAGTCGGCCTGGGGGCTTGCCGCCTTGTACTATGTTGGCTCTACCTGCAGTCGGACAAGTAGTGTGCCGGCATCTAAGCCCACCCTTGCCATAAGCTGCAGCTCGCAGAGCGACTGTCTGGCAGGCAAGAGTCAAAGGCAAGAAATGGTGCTCACATGAAAAATGGCTAAGGACGAAAGCACCCACATAGGCCAAGTCGGCTCCTCGCCTAGCCGTCCGGTTGCTGAGCAGCCGGCCGGCCGGCTTCTCACTTAAATTGCTATGTTCTAAGCGGCCAAAGTACTTGTCTTCCCAAAATGGCCAAGTACTTGACCCAGCCAGCAGACCGAGAATGGCTGTCTGGCCGGCAAGGCGGCAGCCAAGGGAAAGCGGCAAAGGAAAAAGCCAAAAGAACAGAAAGCAAGGCAAGTCTGAGCTCGGCGAAGCACATCTTGTGCGAGAATTAAATCACATAGCAAGAGGCCCTCGGCCAGCATTCAACAAAGTTTGAATACACCCAGTGGGTGGAACTGCGCGAATTTAACAAAGTTTGTTCTAAAGATTACCAAAGCAGGAAAAGATAAGATAAGTTGGCAGCCTAGGCCAAATGAGCAACAGGCGGGTCCGGCAGGTTGGTGGAGTCGGCGGCGCCAGTTGGTGGAGTGGCCGTCTGGCGAGTCTCGGCTTGGTCGCCTTCAGTAGCAGTCGGTGCACTCGCACGCGGCTCGTTGCTCGAGGCCCGATCAAGCTGAGGCTGGGCGTCCACTCCGCCCTCCGGTGCGTCGCCTTCACCATCCTCATCTTCTTCGTCCTCGCCTTCATCGCTTGAGGCGATTTCTTCCGCCGAGTCCTCGCCGTCATCTGGGTTCAGCCCGAACCAGTCCATCGGCACCTCGGCACCTTCCTCGTCCAGCTCGGGGAAGAAGACGCCGGTGTTGGTGTACTCGGCGATCGCCACCGCACGATGAGTGAGCGTGGGCCCCGCTGCCACCAACTCTTCCATGGCCTCCTGCCGGAACGTGACCAACTGGGCTAGGTCCAGCCCAGGATACCACGCCTTGACAAACTCCAAGGCTCTTCGGGCGCCTGCCCGAGCGGAGGAGCCCCTCCAAGCCTTGAAGCGGCCGATTGCCGCCTCCAACCAGTCGGCGGTCCGACTGGGGGTGCATGGAGCCTAGCCGCCTGGCCAGAGGGCGGAAACCAGCTGAGACCCGGCACGCTGAAGGCGACGGAGCGGACGGTGAATCGGCTGTAAACGCGTCCTGACGGCCAGGAGCTGCTCGTTCATGTTCCGAGGCGCGTCGGGCGGGATCTCCACTCCTTCCCTCCTACGCCGGTCGCGCCGCGCCTCGATGGCCTGGCTGACGGCGACGGCGTGGCCAGGAAAGAAGTCTACGCAAAAGAAAAATAGAGATCAGAAGCCGACTCCCGATGCAGTCGACAACTATTCCAAAGAAAGAAGCTTACCGTCGATCATGTCCTCAATCTCGCCGTAGCCAGCGGCGAGGATCACCTCCTTCTCGGCCCAGTTTGAGCGTTCGACCTCAAACTCGGCCTTAAGGGCGCCTTTCGCCTCCTTGAGCTTCTGGAGCTCCGCCTTGTGCTGGTCCGCCTGGTCCGCCAACTTCTTGGCCAGACGGTCGCGCTCCAGGGCCGCCTTACGGTGCTCCTCCTCCTTGACGCGCAGCTCGGTCTGGACTTCGCCCAGATGCTGCTGCAGTGTGGCGTTGGCTCCTGCAAAAATGAGAAAGAGAGGACAATCAACAAAGATGACCAAAAAAGAAAGTGGTTGCCAGAAGATCCGGCCTGACTGCTCAGCAGTCGGCCCGAATCTCGGGGGCTACACCCAGTGGGTGCGCTGACACGCCCCCGCGAGGAAGTAGACAGAATGCTTACGCCGGCTTTCGGTGAGGTCGGCGGTCCGCTTAGCCAACTCCTGGACCTGGGAGTTGAAGGCAGCTGCGCGGATGTTGTGGTAGTCCTGCAATGAAGACAAAAGAAGAGAAAACAAGTTAGCACTCGGAACCTACCTTAAAGTTCCGAGCCGCCTGCTCAGCAGCCGGCTCGGAACTCGGGGGCTACACCCAGTGGGTGCGCTGGCGCGCTCCCACGGAAGACTGCAAGAATAAAAAAAACAAAGCAAAGAAGCATGCGCGAACGGCCGTCCGCGTCGCCAAGAATGCCTTCTTACACTGCTGGAGGGCGGTGCCTTGGGCCTGGAGCTTGGCTTGAACGTCCTGCGCGGCCTTGTTTAGCACGACCGTCCCGCCCCCAGGCGTCCATTCCGGTGGGGGGGCACTGGTGGTCTCTGTGTCTAGGGCCGACGAGCTCGCGGCCCCGACCTCCTACGCCCGCGGCGCCAAGGCCGCCTTCGCCGCACGCCGGCGCACCGAATGGCGGACCACGGGAGTCGCCCCCACCACCAACTCGACACCGATCGGCGACGCCGGTGGCACGTCAGGCCGATTGCCTCGGGCCTCGGCAGTCGGCGCTTGCGGGGGCACCTCCGCCTCCGAGACGATGGCGTCGCCTCCTCCCCTCTCCACGACCGGCTGGTCATCACCGGCTCCTCCAGTCGGCACCGGGATCTCTGGCGCTGGCGGCGCCGCACGCAACGGAATGACAAGTTGCAGGGCCTAGCCGCGCGCGGTTTCTTCTGCCTGCGCCCTAGCGGCCGCGTCCGCCCGAGCCTTGGCGGCGGCGTCCGCCTGTGCTGCCTTGGCCGCCTCCGCCTCCTGCCTCTCCGCCTCCTCCCGCTCCTCGCGCGCTTCCCATGCGTTCCTCTCCGTCGCCGCCCGGAGGTCTGCGAGCGGGTCCACGTGGCGGTTATTGGCGGAGCCTTCCGCCTCCCTGATCACGGAGGCAGCGGCAGACCGCTCAAGAGTGAGTGGGGCCCTGATTCAAGCAAGACAAGAGAAAAACTCAGAAAAAGTTTGCAAGGAAGAAGAAAGGAAAACACAGCCAAGCACTTACGCGGACACCATCGGGGGCTGCTTCGGGGCCCTCTGGAACTGGGCCGCTGTTGCGGTGGCCTCTTGCCGCCTGGTCGCGGCGGTCGCGTTCTTGGACTTCTTCGGCCGGTTGCCGAACAGCAACGAGCCGGCCCGGCGCTTTTTTGGGCCGCCTGGTGCGGTCGGCGCGGCTGAGGAGCTCGCGCCCGCCCTGTCGGTGCCGTGTGGGCGGCGCAACTCGTTCTCCTCCTCATCGTCGTCCGGCCAGTCCTCAAGGCCGCCTCCTCCCCCGGAGCCGCCTGCTCCACCGCCACCACCTGTGGCGGCGTCCTCCTCCATGGCGGCCGCCCCCAAGTCTGGGTCTTCCATGTCGCTCCTCGTTCGATCCGGCATATACTCCTGACTTGGATCCAGAGCGCCGGCGGCCGACTGGGACGGGAGGACCTGCACCATGGCCGACTGGTCAGGCGGCAAAACAAGAGCTCGGACTAGCAAAGAGAAAAGAATTACAAAACTCACCGCAGGCGGTGGATGTGCGCGGTCGTATGGCCGCATGCCGAACCGCCAGTCCACCTCCGACAGCTTGCAGTTGGAGATGTAGTTGACCAGCCGGACCACCTCCACGTCCGGCAGGTCCCGTGTGCACATCTGGCATGGGTCCCAGTGCCCGCTCATGCAGCTGATGACGTGAGGCCGGGCTTGGAGGGGGAGCACTCGGCGCGTCACGAAGGCAGCCAGCAAGTCCGAGCCCTTCAGGCCCTCCGACTCCGACATCGCTTGAAGTCGGGCAAGGGCGGCGGAGGAGGCGGCCGACAGGGAACTCGGCCTGTACTGCCAGTTGGCACGTGGCTCGGCTGGCGGGCCGGCTGCGTAGGCCGGCAAGTTGACGTAGTCGCTATCGGGTGGATGTTCTTGACGTAGAAGTAGGATTTCTGCCACAGCTTGGCCGACTGCAGCAAGGAGATAGGCGGGAAGCGGTTCCCGGTGCCCGGGCGCCGCACCGCCACACAGGCTCCACATTGAGCCGCCTGGCCCTTGGCGGCGGTGCCCAGCTTGAGGTAGAAGCACTCCCCCCAGAGTTCGAGAGTGGGGAGAGTGCCGAGGTACCCTTCGCACATGGTGACGAAGGCGGCCAGCAGCACCACCGTGTTTGGCATGAGGTGGTGCGGCTGGACTCGGTAGAAGTCGAGGAAGGACCGAAGGAAGTCGCTGGCCGGAAGGCCGAAGCCGTGAAGGAAATGGGACCGGAAGACGACGCATTCATCGTCCTCCGCCGCTGGCGAGATTTCTTCTTCGGGGGGAACGCGCACCTGCACGTTCGCCTCCCGAGGCAGCCGCCGTGTTTGGCGGAGGAAGGAGAGATGATCATCATGAACATTGGAGCCGTCCCAGTCACCAGCTCATGAGCGCGCCATGGACGAAGGAGCTTGTCGCAGGCGCGGCTGCGGCGGAGCAAGGATGCCGCAGCGAGAGGACGCTCGACGAGGGCGGGCTGCGACAGCACTTCAACGGCAGCGGAGAAGATGAAGAACGGCGAAGGGAGAGGAGGGCGCGCGTGCATCTGCCGCCCCCCTCCTCCCCCTACTTATAGCCCCAGTCGGCGAAGCCGAGGGGACGGGGGCGTGGGGGATCGTGGGATTAACTACGCCCACTCCCCCACGATCCCACTATTGCGGCGCCGGTAAAGGCGCGTATTAACTACCACAGAAGTCCAACAGTCCGTCTCGGCCGCAGCGGATCCACACGCGGGCCGAGGCACTGTAGTGGTGGGCCCCGGCCTGCGGCGCCGTCCCGTCACGCGCATGGGCTGGCAGGCCGGCTTGACCTGACGACACCACGTGGCCGACCTGCGCGGGCGGCAAGTCTGATGCCGGGCTAGCATGCCACCTGGTTCCCACCACGACGTTTCGAAATAGCCAGGCGGCCTGCCTGGTCATGGCCGACACCTACCAGTCGGCACCACGGAAGACGGACGAAGCAGAATACCAGACAACCCGGAATATGAAGCTGCTGAGGCTTCTCGCCCCTTCAGCCGCAGCGCCTCATCAGCTTCGGGGACTACTGTCGGAGTAAATGACCACGGGTAGCCCCATCAGCTCCCTTTGGTATTTCAAGACATCGGGGCAGGCTGCGTCCCTCAAACATCAAGGACAAGGGCCGCCTTCTTGAGGCCGGCTGGTCCAAGCAGCCGGTTGCCGGGAGGCGGCGGAGTCCATAAGACGGCCCTAAAGTAGGCCGACTCCTGGCAGGCGGCCTCCTGCGATGCCGAGTCCTAGCAGGCGGCCCCTCGCGCCCTCAAAGTCAACACCAACATAAACATGATGAGACAGGGCATGGCTACAGTACAGGCCTGCCACCCTCGAATCCAGGGCAGGGCATGACCACGGTACTGCGTACCGAGCAGGTATCCTGCGCCCAACGCAGGACTGTTGCCATGCCGCTCATGACGTCACCCAAGGCAGAGGAAGCCATGCCCCCGTGATGGGCGGTCAATACGGCCCGCAGGCGGCGGGCCCTACTTGTCCGTGACAAGCCAGAGGGCGGCGAGCCCAGACCAGTCGGCCCAGTGGGAGGCCGGCTCCCAGTAGGCGGCCCTCCTCCTCCCTCAAAGTCCGTGCGCCATTAACCAGATACGACGGGGTATGGCTATAGTGAGTTCCCGCCAGGTGGCGGGACTGTGTCCATGCTCCCCCTGACGAGGCCTTCGTCATCAGAGGCGATGCTACAGCATAAAGCCGTCAACGCGGCCCGTGGACGGCGGGACCCACCTGTCGGCTGAGATCGCGGCGGTCGGCGGACCCACCAGGCAGCGGGCCTCGGCGGTCGGCGGAGAAGCCGGCGACCAGTGACGCTGACTGCTGGGCCCCGCATCTGGCCAGATTACCGTTGTACCCCTGGGGGGTAGGCTTATATAAACCCCCCAGGTCACCCCATGCAGGGGGTTGGCTCCTTGGCAGAGGCCTCGTCGAGCACTCACAGCACCACAGACACACGCAGAGAGAGTTGAGTAGGGCTAGCCTTGCCCTTCTTCCTCCTCCAGCCAGGAAGCTCAAGGAGCAAGCTTGTAGCCACCTGTTGAAATAGTGATCATGCGGAGACCCCGCAGAGCAGGACTAGGGGTGTTATCTCCTAGGAGAGCCCTGAACCTGGGTAAGATTCGCAAGCATACGCGGTCTCGCTCACTCCCGCTTCCAGAGCCCGGCAACGTACTTTTGTCCCCATCCACGATAAGCCATCCCCTGGCATATGTCGCACGATATCCCCGACAACCTTGTACTTGTCTCGAGCAAGCAACTGCTCAACGGTGTTGATGTACTCGTCCACCATGGCCGGGTCGATGGTGTACACCACCGAGAGATCCGTCTCCCTCGCGTGGGTCTCCACTTTATGCTCGCCGAACTCCATTGGAGCGCCGCTAGACATCCCCTCTCTATGTGTCGTCGTGGGTGTGCTTGTTGTGTTGTCGGGCGCGATTGAAAGGTTGAAGAGACTAAGGTTATAATGGCCACGGGAATTAAAGGGGAAGCAGGACGGCCTGGAATATCGGCATGCCCGGATGGCAGATCTAATTTGCAGTGCGTAACTCCATCGTGCCGCACGTAACTGCAGCGTGGCGACGCGAGCGCGCAACCGCATGCATATGGGGCCCCCGACGTGATTGTGCGCAGGCCCAACCGCTGGCAGAGTGCGCGCAGAGGTACGCGAGCAGAGCGCTTCGCGGTTGCCTCAACGGCGAGCAACCATATATATGCATATAGCAGTTGAACACGCAAGGAAAAGCTGTCCACAAGCCGAGCGTGTGGAGGTACGTGAGCAGAGCGCACTGACGGATAGCAGAGCGCGCCGACGGACGCGAGCAGAGTGTGCCGTGGCGCCTAACGGCAAGCACAGCGCGCTACAGCGCCTAACGGCGAGCAGAGCACGCCGAGGGATGCGAGCAGAGGCCGGCACAGTGATACGTGGCAAATAAGACGGACTGTGCAAGCGATGGCGGAGACATCAAGCACGAATCAGATTAGAGTTGCATGTGCGATACGTGGCATACAGTTGATCCATCCAAGCTGTCTGTGATGTAATAAGCCATGTGTGTTGTGGGCAAACGCTTTCTGGTATACAACCGTCTGCGATTGATGAATTCATGACCTACGGGTTCCCTAGTGTGGTCCGTGTGCGATGTGATATGCTCTGTCTACAGAACATCAACATATATACTTATAAGAACAGCATTGCATGACCAAATTAAGCATACAATTACATAAGTGACTACACACATAACATTTCCACACACCAAAGTAAGCAATTACATGCATACTAAACTAGGAGAAATGAGCATCTAATCATCTACATCTTGTTGCGACGACGTTTGCCATTGCTCTACTTTTGGCTGGATCCCTGGTCGTGAATGGTTAATAAAATCTAAGTCTATTGCATATTAAGGTCAAAATAGTACTACCAATCTACGAGTCTCATACGATGCCATTTCAACGATTGTACCACAAAAGCCTGAAATATTACAAGGTTCAAATTCCAGAGTTACATGGCTCAAATTCAAAGATTACAAGGTTCAAACTGATATTAGAAATGAAATTCAGCTCATTCAGCTGCAAACGCCTGTGCTGATCAGCTGAACATGGATATAAGAGAGGTTCAAACTAAAAATTAAAATAGTAAGGCCGCTTTTGAAACCTCGTCATTTCTGCAAAGGGATCAGCCGCTGACAAGTCATGTATGGGTTTGACACAATGACTTCCAATTACTCTGTCATATGCTCTTCCAATACGAAGAACCTGGCGAATGTAATCTCCGGTAAGGTCCCTCGGTAGGAGTTCAAAGTAATTTTTGAGAGATGCAGATCCATGCATTCGATGTGATTGTCGTTATAAACATTATCCACCTCCGGGCCTATTATTATATGCAAAAGAAGAGAACGTCTTAGTGCCTACATGCAGTTTTGAACACTACTACATGCCTATTTAGTTTGTAGGATTTGTAAAATGCACCAACGTGCCATCTTCGATCTGACATGATTAACATGGGCATTTGATTACAATCTAGAAAAATGTAGCCTTCTTCACAAGAGGTTGGAGTGGATGAAAAATTCCCTAAGAAAACTAGTACAGATGAATCCAAAGGAGAAATGCTTATGGATTGTAACCATATGAATCAAGCAACCAATATGGGGTGGGGGGTGTATGTCCTGAAATCCTCCAAAATTCCTTCAGAAATCGTAGTACATTGTCATTGTAAACTTGGGAATAGGTGCAAAAAATTGAACTCCCTTATGGTTAACATTTAACAGGAAAGGAACATCACCTCGATATATAGCTTCTTCAGGCACGGAAAGCATCTCAGGAAACTGACAACTTGGTCCAGGTTGGTGCCGACAGATTCTAGTGCCAAGACCTTCACTGTGCGCAGAATCTGGGTGAAGCTTTGCTGGATGACAGATGAACATACATCTTCAAAACTAGAAATAATGTTGATATCAAGAAGGAGAGGTAGAAGGTGACTGTTGTACCTGAAAGTAGTAGTATTTGACAGACGAGTAGCCCACCACTGTCAATTTCAGCACAGAAATGACATTGATTCTTGTTGGACCTTGTTGATCAACTGCAAGTAATCTCTCAAGTGAAGGTGTGTCCTCAATGACCATATTGTGGTCCACCTTTTGTGATCTCTCATTGCAGCACCAGCAACACACATAAATAGTCCAGAGAGTCCTGGAGGAGATGTGGAAGCTACTCGACCAATTCATCACTTGAAGACGAAGGAACTCGAGTGCCGTACAGCCGTGGAGCAGGCGCTCCATGCCATCCTTTGGGATGCAGATGGCGACGAGCTCGAGGTGCTTCAGTCATGGTAGAAAAAGAGCGGGCGCGTCATTAAGGGGGGGACGACAGTTCATGAACTTGGCGAGGCGCAGTGTGGGCGTGAAGCGGAGCGCGGACGTTGGCAGCAAGCGCATATGCCCATCATTAAAACTAAGCTCCTCGAGCTGATCTAGGGCGGGGGATCGGAACCACTCGTCAAGCTTGGCTCGGTCCTTGCCATTGGAACGGAATTTGCCCATGATAAGGCCTCTGATTGGGCCATGGTGACTGTCGAGGATCTGGGAGAACGCATCCAAGCTTTTGTGATAGCCATGGCAGAGCTCGTGGGTGTCGAGGAGGTCGAGAGGGGTGGAGAGCCATAGGGGGCGCCACCGCCGGGAAAGGGCGGTTGTCCTCGCCCCATATTTGATTGGGAGGAGGGATATGATGACTGTCAACATATCGTCGAGGAGGCTGCTGATGAAGTCTAGGCCTGCTGGAGTCGCTTGCGGTTCTTTCTCGACCCGCCTCCGCTTGTTGGCAGCCTCGTTCTCCACCTCGTCGGCAGCGAGGGAAACCTCTGTCTCCATATTCACGCCGTGCTTCGGTGCTTCAGCAGCACCGGCGTCGCCACTCCCTCCGATGGGGCGCTTCGGCGGCATCCTCATACACTGATGGCTTTGAGGATTGAGAGCGGCATCGAGGATGCGGGCGAAGAGAGAGGATTGTGTGTGTGGCGAGGATGGGGGGTGCCGGCTTTGAGGACTGAGAGCGGCGTCGAGGATGCGGGCGGAAAGAGAGGATTGTGTGTTTGGCGAGGATGGGGGGTGCCGGCTTTGAGGACTGAGAGCGGCATCGAGTATGCGGGCGGAGAGAAAGGATTGTGTGTGGCGAGGATGGGAGGGGTGCGGCCGCTCAGGCGCGCCATTAATACGGACCAGTGGGAGCAAGGCGGGCGGTGGTCAGAGGCTGTCTCGCTTCCCGGTGAGCCTGCGCGGCGGACTTCTGGCATTCCTATACCATCATTTCACGGAGCGAGGCGGGCGCACCATTAATATGGAGCAGTGAGAGCGAGGTGGGCGGCGGTCAAAGGGCTGGCTCGCCTCCCGGTGAGCCTGCACGCCGGACTGCTGGCATGCCTACCATCATTTCACACAGCTAGTGGCACACCCCACGGTGAGTGCATAGCAAACACGCACATGCCTCGGCCTCCCGGTCTGCCTGCTAGCATGCGTCTCGTTAACTCACGCATGCTCGTACGACACACGGGACGCGTGCGCGACACGTATTATATTGATTTTTCCTTTTTGATGATTAATTCTGCCGCTTTATTGCTTAACCGAAGCACGGCACTTACATTGTTGGTCTAACGCACATGGTTCGAATAAAGAGTTCGTTTGCGATATTGGTCGATAATTATTTATAATTTCCTGTATGTAAGAAGATTATATCAAAACTTGTCTCCAATTTGAAAAAAAAATATCACAGTCTATTGGTGTCCATATGATACCACGATAAGTTTCATGAATTTCAACCTAGTTTTGGATTTATTGGATTTTAAAATCAAGATTCTAGTTGTTAGAAATTTCTTGCATGGGGACTAAACATGCACCCAGGGACACGTACACATATGATTTTGCAATCCATTTTCGTGCACTGTCACGGGTCTCATGTAGATCAAATTTGATTTTTGCACATTTAAATCCCCGGGAAATCAATCAATGTATAAAAAACGGATAGATGTTATCTACTTTTTTCAATTCTCAACACTAAACTCCTTTGGTCGCATGTTCGCTGCAGAAAAAGTTTGACATGCATCTTTGGGCCACATGCACGCGGTGGTCCTAGGGCACTCACTCGCGTGGGCCCGCGAGGTCGCCGTCCAGCACTATGACATGCGATGAGAGAGGTTAATTTGACCAACAAGGATGGTCATTTTTTTGGTTTTTGTTATACGTACGGTAGGAGTATATATATATAGTACGCTTTGAAGAGGTGGCCGGGGGCAATACTACGCGTCATATAGGACACTCACTCGCGTGCGATGCTTCCATCCGTGGGCCCGCGAGGTTGTCCTCCATCACTTTGACCCAGCAAGGAGGTTTCTTTTTGGGTTGTGTTGCGGTATGAGTATATATATAGTACGCGTCGAAGAGGGGAGGAGGGGGCCGGGGCAGCACATATATACTACACACACATCATGAATCGATCTCGCTCCGTGTGGGGACTTTTCGGTTTCCGAGGCAGGTGCCGCAAAGAAGTTGTGTATATTGGGTATTAAAAACATCACCAACACATTGGGCCATGTGCAGACGATGGTTGTCACTCATTCGCTTGCGACTCTTCCCTCCATGGGCCTGCGAGGTCGTCATCCATCTAATATATGACACAACAAGAAAGGTAATTTGACGAACAAGGAGGATTATTTTCGGGTTGTGTTACGGTACGTACGTAGGAGTATATATTATGTGTCGAAGAGGGGAGGGGGGCAACATATATATACTATGTGTCATGAACTCGGTTCGTGTGTGGGGGACTTAAAGGTTTCCGAGGCAGGTGCCACATCAAAGTTCTGCATATATATTAGGTATTCAAACATCACAACCACACATCTCCATACATGTGTTTGGCCCACAAGCAAGCGATGGCAGTTGTCCTCTAGCACTCACTCACGGGGTTATCGGCGAGATGCTTCATCCATCTCTGTGTGCCCGCTTGGTCAATCACTTCGACCGACAGTGATAGAGGTTAATTTGACTTATAATTAGGAGAGGATTAAATTTTGGTTCGTCTTATACGGTTCGGTACATGCAACTATACTGCGCGCGCATGTGTACGCACGAATCCCTCCCACCGGGTTGAAGTGGGGGGGGGGGGGTGCACGCGACGCATCATGAACCAGATCTGTGTGGGGGCTGTGTGTTTTTCGACGCATGCATGCACTACATCAAAATGTTGTGTTTTTGGTATTTAAACATATATGCATGCATCACGCATGTCCATACATATGTTTGGGGCACATACATGCAGTGGTTGTCTTTGGACACTCTCCCTCGCTTGGTTATCATCGACGACCTATATATTCATGGGCCCGCGTGGACGTCTCCATCACTTTGACCAACAACGCGAGAGAGGTTACCAGGGTGGATTCTTCTTCTCTTGGTTCGCGTTACCGTATAGTCGTACGTCGACCATGGTGAGATTTGAGACCTAAGTTTGAGGGCTCGCATACACATGAATCAAAGTTGTGCATTGGGTATATTCAAACACCACATGACACTTCATACATATGTTTGGGCCACATGCACGCAGTGGTTGTCTTCAAGCACTCCCTCGCGTGGTTATCGGCGACAAGCTAGCCTATTTTATGGGGCCGCATGTGGAACGTCAATGCATGACTTTGACCCAACAAACAAGAGAGGTTATACGACCAAGGTGGTGATTCTTCTTGGTCAGTCTTACAATACGCCTTGGTGAGATGCCCCCTCCCACCGACTCAAAGTGTGTGTGTGTGGGGGGGGGGGGCACAGTACTACTTCATACTAGATGAACCTCCGTGGGGTCGGGGATGCCCGGTTAATTTGCGATGCACATGTGCAATATCAAATTTGTGATTTGGTTATTTAAATATCATAGCACATCGTTTTCACACACACACACACACACGCACGCACGCACGCACACACACACGCACACATCGGGCCACCCGCAGGTGTGGTTGGTAAGTGGTGTCACCCATCTAACGCCAGAAGAACACATCTGTGGGCCCGCACACGGTCCACATTTGATCGGAAGCTAAGGGGGAGGGGTGTTGATGTACTCCTTTCGGTTTTGTGTTACGGTACGGTGAGATGTCAGACCTAGCTATTTGGGGGCATGCGTTCATAGCTAGGATTCCCCTCCCGGCAACACGAAGTGTGTATGTGTGTGTGTGTGTGTGTTTGCGGGGGGGGGGGGGGGGCGGCTAGCAATAATAACGTGCGCTTTGTGCGACAGGTGCCACATCGAAGTTGTGCATTGGGTATTTGAACATAAAACCACCCTTTTCATACATATATTTGGTCCACATGCAAGTGTGTGTCGTGTTCTGACCCTTTCCCGCGTTTTTTGGCCAAATTTATAAACAGCAGACGAGTCGGACGCAGCAACTGTCTGCGATCGGGTACGAAACAGACATGGTTCCCTAGGACTACCCATGTGCCGTGCCCCTGCCCCTGTCACCCACATGATCACAGTAGATTGGGCTCCATGAGGCTTCCCTCCCCCTCTCAAAAATATCTACTCCCTCACAATCTCGAAAATATCTACCCACGTAGATGGTTTTCCTGTTTGATAGCAGACGATTAGTATGTCTGGACTGTGTGCGATGTCTATTACTCCCACTCTGCGTAAATCAGTAGATCCAAATTTTCAGTAGCCCTGGCATTTTACTCCCGCCTCCATCCCTCACAATCTCAAAAATATCTGCTCGGCTGGAGTGTTTTTCTGTTTGATAGGACACGATTATTATGTTTTAACCATGTGTGATGTTCGTTACTCCCGCCCCGCTCTGCTTCAATCCCTTGTTCCAAATTTTCGGTAGCCCCGCCATTTTACTCCCGCCTAGTAAAATTTTCAGTACCTGCGGCATTTCCTCAAACACCACCTTGGACCCCCTCCACACACACACCACAAATCCTTCGCTCACCCCAGATCCCCCGCTCACACACATACACACCACCCCTCCCTCGCTCCAAACCTAGCTAGGTCGCCGCCGCCGCCGCCGTGCCGCCTCCATCGTCAACCTCTGCCGGTCTGCCCGTGCAGTTTACCCACCGATATACATACCCTCGCCGCCCTGAGTTTGTTAGATGACGCATGCGAAATGCTCCCTTTCCCAGGGATCCCCATCCCCACCCCCTCCCCCACTCTAGAGCGTTGCAGCCTAAGCCCGACTACGCTTCCCGGGGAGCACAAGGAGCGAATGGCCCAAAAGAGCTTTATCGCGGCCTCTTCGCCCGATGTAGACGAGGTGGCCGCCGAGGAAGCTGACGATGATGACTGGACCTGGATTGAGCCTTTCAATCAGCGGGCTAGAGTATTCTGGCATGTCGTGGACGCCGGCTATGACACCGACGGCTTGACGCGGGTTATGTCACAGGTTAAGTTGCCCACCCCCAACCCTTCGGGTTCGACAGCCGACGATCTCACCGATGGCCCTACCGCTGATCTCCTGTGTCTCGTTATGAACAATTTGCCATCCTTCATCGCCATGGAGCCCCTTTTGTCAATTCTGAAGGACACGTTCTGCGACGCTGGCCTGGGATCCTCAGCTGGCAAGTCAGACCTCATCAACGACGACCACGAGGAGGAGCCAATCTGTGACAAGTGAGGAAACCCATGATTTGTTTTCTTGAACCCCTTTTGTAGTGAGAACATGTCCAATATTTATTGCTATATTAGGTTGTTTGCATTACGCCTTGTTTATTTCTACAGTTTATGGTTGTTCGGTTGTTTGTAGTTAGCATATATCCAGTTTCAATTGCCATCTTTGGTTGTTCGTAGTATGCCTTGTTTATTTCAGCTATTAACAGTGTGATGTTCTATATGTGCTAGTATGAACTGTGCAGTTCAATTTCATCAATACCAAATTTAACAATAGCTCTATGAATGACTATATTTGGTTGATGTTAAGCATGTTGTACTCCCTCCGAATATTTTTAGTTCGCATATAAGATTTGTCTAAAGTCAGGCCTCTTAAAGTTTGACCAACTTTATAGAACAAAATACCAACATTCACAATATGAAATAAATATCAGTACATGTGTCATGACTTAAATTTTCATATTGTATAACTTTAGCATGCTAGATGTTGATATTTTTTCATATAAATAAGGTCAAACTTTATGAAGTTTGACTTCAGACAATTCTTATATGCAGAGTAAAAGGGACCAGAGGGAGTATTGAACACGCCTTTCCATTTGATTTAACAATGCACTGTTTGGATACTCTAACTTAGCTAGAGGTTAGAGTTAGTTTCTAGCTCATGACAGTTAAAAGGGAGAGAGAGAGAGATTGGTGGAATAGTTGATTGTATTGCTTGAGCCTCGTGGGCATATATATAGGAGTACATGGTCATCTTGGAGTACAAGTCAAGGTAGAATAAATCCTACGCTATCCTATGTTTCCTAAATAACAATGATACTCAACAATGACTAACCCTGAACTAACTCTAGCCAAAGAGGTGTTTGGATGATAGTGTTAGATTGACAATAAATGCACTAGGAGAACTAGCCCCAATCAGCACCTCTTGGGTGGGATAGTTGTTTTGGGTGGGTTTGACGCAACTAGCTCAAACTAGCCCTCATGTTTGGATACTTTAGGGCTATTTGAGCCCAAACTAGCTCAAACTAACTCTAACCCATGGATCCAAACAGGGCCAATAACTAGTGTACTTAGACCTCCACAATACAAGTTTGAATGACTACATTTGCTTGTTTTTAAATATTAGGCCTGTTGCAGTTAATAACACACCTTTTCCACTTCTTGCTTTAAAATATTAGGTTTTTAACAATTTGGTCTTGCACATGTAGGTCTTGCTGTCAGAGGTTTTGACCCACTGTTTGACCCTTTTTGCATATGTGGAAATGAGTTGTCCATTAATATCAGTCAAGTCAAGACACTCAGAAAGATTGTTACGATAAAGAAATTAGCGACAAAAAATAACAAGATCTTTGTCTACACAATGAGGAAGACATCAGTTCACTACGGGATGGTACTAACTGTTATACCTTGTCTTTTTAATTCCTTTGCGCCATTTCAAATCTGGAGAAGATATTTATGCATATCCTTGTTGTCATGCCTTTCTAAAGCAGTTAACTGATGATTACCTCTCAAACCACCTGTATGGTCAGGAGGCGAGGAAGGTTTTCATACAACACCCACGGTTCAATATTGAAGTGTTTTTGAAGAGGACGAAGGATGGACGGTCAATCATCCACAGGCACTGGCCTAAAGTTGCAAAGACCTTCAACATCAATGAAGGCTCAATATTCGCCTTACGCTTTAGCTGTTTTCCAGATGAGATTCATGTGTCTATGTTCCGTCTATGATGCTAATTTCGAAAGGTTGTAGATGTTGCATGTGAAACTTGGTGCTGGTGCAGTTGTGTAATGGGGTAGCTGAGTGCTGAAGCTATATGATGTTGTACTCTGATGTATTTCAATTATGAAATCCTGCTTCCTTAATATGGAAATGAAATATATTGTGTGCTTAATATGAAATGTCAATTAGATTAATAAATGGATTATTAATAATAGGGCAATTAGCTTGCTAATTGGGTTTTTCTATTGCAAACAATTATTGAGAAAACACCATGGGCGATGACCTCAGGCAACGCACACAGTTTCTAGGAATAAACCGTGTTGGATCAATGAACAATCACACACGACATCCTCTTGAAAACTGTTTGCATTAGGCCACCTTGCGCAAACATTTACCACATAAAAAGTGTGTGTGATGGACAACCTTTGCCAAACAGTTTCTTCTACGCACCGTGTGTGATGCATTCAATAACGCAAACGATAAAATTGTTAATATCGTGTGTAATGGCAACGCTATCACAAACAATTTAATGGGGAAAATTGTGTGTGATGTACCTGCGAACGAAAACGTTTTCCTTGGAGCGACTGTGTGGGATGTATATACGAACGGAAACGCACTTCTTGGATTAACTGTGTGGGATGTACATACTAATGGAAACGTATTCCTTGGATTGACTGTGTGGAATGTACATACGAACAGAAACATTTAGCGGAAACTGACTGTGTGGGATGTACTTATGACCGCAAACAATTTGGCCTGTATAATTGTATTTTTTTAGCACAACTGTACGTATAACCGTATTTGATCGCTCGTCGGTCGCACACAACCTCATTTTGCCGAGCGTGTGTGCCAGGAGGGCATATCCCCGACGGTTTCTGGGTCGTGTGGGAAGGACCCCCTATTGCAGTCACTCACTAGGCGACGGTTCAGAACGCCGTCACGGAAAGGGGTTAAAAACCGTTTGTATAGCACCCCGCTGTACCAGTGTTTTGACATTCCAGTAAAAAATGAAAATTCACGCACTACAGCCAAAGTTTCTGTTTTTGCACCACACATACCAACAAGCAATCTAATCATCCTAAAGGAAAATCTTGGCACATTATTTTTACAAAACAATGGATTTGTACAAGGGGATAATTATTTTTGCGAGAAACTTCCATGAAAAATTCTACATTGTTTCCATGAGCATGAACACAAGTGTTCAAGGTCGACCCTCACTTCTCCAATGCATAACCTTCCAATCGCTTCTCTTTTTGAAAAAGTTTTTAAGTTCCTGATGACCCACAAGTATCGGGGATCAATCGTAGCCCTTTCGATAAGTAAGAGTGTTGAACCCAACGAGGAACAAAAGGAAATGACAAGTGGTTTTCAACAAGTTAATTTCTGCAAGCACTGAAATAGTTGGTAACAGGTAGTTTGATAGCAAGATAATTTGTAACGAGCAGGTAACCCAATCCTTTCGTGACAAAGGACTGGCCAAAACAGTCTCTTATGATAAGCAAAGCGTTCTTGAGGGTACACGGGAATTTCACCATATCACTTTCATCATGTTGGTTCGATTCATGTTCGCTACTTTGATAATTTGATATGTGGGTGGACCGGTGCTTAGGTGTTGTTCTTACTTGAACAAACCACCTAATTATGATTAACCCCCTCGCAAGCATCCGCAACTACGAGAAAAGTATTAAGATAAAATCTAACCATAGCATTAAACTTTTGGATCCAAATCGGTCCCTTATGAAGTAGCGCATAAACTAGGGTTTAAGCTTCTGTCACTCTAGCAACCCATCATCTAATAACTACTCCACAATGCATTCCCTTAGGCCCAAATATGGTGAAGTGCCATGTAGTCGACGTTCACATGACACTACTAAGGGAATCACAACCGACATATCATCAAAATATCGAACACATATCAAGTTCACATGATTACTTGCAACATGACTTCTCATGTGACCTCAAGAACAAAAGTAACTACTGACAAATAATAATCATGCTCAAGATCAGAGGGGTATTAACTGGCATAATGGATCTGAACATATAATCTTCCACCAAATAAACCATATAGTAATCAACTACAAGATGTAATCAACACTACTAGTCACCCACAAGTACCAATCTAAGGTTCCGGTACAAAGATTGAATAAAAGAGATGAACTATGGTTTGAGAGGAGATGGTGCTATTGAAGATGTTGATGGAGATTGCCCTCCCAAAGATGAGAGGGTTGTTGGTGATGATGATGACGATGATTTCCTCCTCCGGGAGGGAAGTTCCCCCGGCGGAATCGCTCCACTGGAGGGAAAAAGTGCTCGTGCCCAAGTTCTGCCTTGAGACGGCGGCGCTTCATCCCAGAAGTCCCCCTCTGATATTTTCTAGGTCAAAATGACCTATATACTAGAAGATGGGCACCGGAGGTGGGCCGGGCTGAGCACAACCCACCAGGGCGCTCCTGGGGTGCCTGGCGCGCCCAGGTGGGTTGTGCCCACCTGGTGGGCCCCCTTCGGTGGTTATTTGCTCTAGTATTTTTTTATATATTGCAAAATAATTCTCCATAAATTTTCAGCTCATTTGGAGATGTGCAGAATAGGTAACTCTGAAGTAGCTTTTTCAGGTCCAGAATTCCAGCTGCCGGTATTCTCCCTCTTTGTGTAAACCTTGCATATTATGAGAGAAAAGGCATTAGAATTACTCCAAAAAGCATTATTATGCATAAAAACAGTAAATAACAGTAGGAAAACATGATGCAAAATGGACGTATCAACTCCCCCAAGCTTAGAACTCGCTTGTCCTCAAGCGAAAAACCGAAATCGAAAAACATGCCCACTTGCTTAGAGAGAGAGGTGTCGATAAAAACAAAATACGGACATAGAAGCATCATGCTTATTATTATAACATGAAAGAACTTTAATGTAAAGCTTTATCACACAACTTTTATCATATAACTTCTCATGAACAAGTAACAATTCATCACAACATTGAAGTATAAATCATAAACCTTATTGGAAACCAACAAACTATGTTCTCAGTCAACTTTGCAACTACAATCCATCATATTTTCAGGAAGGGTCACGTATCGGAGCCTTTAGGCAAGTCCACATTCTCAACCATCATTTAATCTTCTATGATTGCTAACACTCATAGCATACCCATGAACAAAAAGTTTCAACCGGACACAGAGAAAGATAGGGGCTTATAGTTTCGCCTCCCAATGTATTCACCTCAAGGGTGATGTCAACAATAATAACTCATGCCCACTCATATTCAACTGGATATATGTGCCTAGATCTTTCCTCACCACATGATGCTTGCAAAAAGAGAAAATAAAAAGGAATAGGGAAGAATACTTTGACTCCTACATAAAAGTAAATGCATAAAAGTAAAAGATAGGCCCTTCGCAGAGGGAAGCAGAGGTTGCCATGCGCTTTTTGTTTGTGTGCCAAATCCCTTAATGCAAAAGAACGTCACGTTATATTGCCCCTTATGATAGCAACATTTATTATGCAGTCCGTCGCTTTTATTACTTTGCCATCATAAGTTCATACAACACTCAATTTTCTCTTACACTAAATGCTCCAACACATTTAGAAGCAATTTTTATTGCCTTATTGCACCGATGACAAATTACTTGAAGGATCTTACTCAATCCATAGGTAGGTATGGTGGACTCTCAAAATAGGATTTTGGGTTTAAGGGTTTTTGGATGCACAAGTAGTATCTCTACTTAGTGCGGAGTTTTTGGCTAGCAAAGATATTGAGCAAGCACCACATGTTGAAGGATCTATGACAATATAACTTCTATGTGAATATGAACAAACATAAATCATTACGTTGCCTTCCTTGTCCAACGTTAACAATTTTGACACATAATATTTAATGGGGGCTCACAATCATAAAAGATGTCCAAGATAGTGTATTTGCATGTGAATCTTCTCTTCCCTTATTAATTCTTTCATGAATTGCATCATTGACCAATGCTATGTTTGCCAATCTCCAATAAATTTTACCACTTATACTTTTCCTTATGTGATGTCATTACTTACCATAAGATTAGCATATGATCTTTTTCATTTATTTTCCTTTCTTTTTATTGGAACAAAAGAGTAAAGAAACAAAACTCAAACTACTCTTTATTATATATCTCGCACACGATTACATAGATAGATAGATCACTAAGCAAGCACTCGAAAAGAAAGGATCGAACTAAACTTTTATTCAACTAAATCATAGGATAACTAAAGATCAAAATAAAATAGATAAAGGAAAGATAATGGTGGTGATACGATACCGGGGCACCTCCCCTAAGCTTGGCACAAGCCAAGGGGAGTGCCCATACCATGAACTCAAGTCTCCTTTGGTGGGGAAGATGATGAAGGTGGTGGTGATGTAGTAGCGGGCTTATCCTCCGGCTTCCATGGCAGCGGCTCACCGTCATAAGAAGAAGCAAGAGTCTCACGAGTCCTGCAACTGGCAGCTAAACTCATACCTTTAAATCTCGCCTCATATTCAAAGACTTGATTTTGGAGATCATAGATTTGACTTTGCAGAAAATTGATTTGCTCGTTGAGGGTGAAGACGATGTCCTTCATGGACTGGCCATCTACCTTGAGATCACGGGTGTAATCCACAATCATGAGGTGATTGGCGTTGAGTCCACGTTCCACCATCCCCTTGCACTTGAAAACCTCTTGCTCCATAGCTTTGAGCCTAGCCTCCACGGTTCCCGTCCTCTTGGGCCCTTGGACGTCCCGGATATGGAGCACCCCCTCATGCATCTCAATGGCTTGAAGGTGTTGCATCACCTCCCGCAAATACGGGTTGATGACGTTCTCGAAGAACTTGTCATTAGAGGAGCTCGAAGAGGCCATGGCGATCTAGATCTGTCAGAAAACAGCAAGAAAGAAGAACATAAGATTTCTCTGCGATACGGTGGTCAATACATTCGGGGGCTATATAAAGATATTTTTTATCTTGGGAAGCAATCAAACGGGAGGAAAATGGAATCGGGAAGGTTCCCGAGGTGGGCACAACCCACCTGGGCATGCCAGGCGCGCCCTGGTGTCTTGTGCCCTACTCGGTTGCCTTCCTGGTTGTTTATTATTTTCCTAATTTTTAAAATATTCCAAAACGAATAGGAAGTATTTTTGCGGATTTTTTGGAGTCTGTTTACTTACCGTATCACATACCTCCTCTTTTTTAGTATTCTGGAGTGTTCCGGAAGGTCTCTTTTATGTGTTCCTCCAGTGTCATGGTTTGAATAATATTGCTTTCAACATTAAAAGGCATACCTGAGATATAGTGTTTAATTCTTTGTCCATTGACCACCTTCGGGTTAGTACCTTCGGCATTATTAATTTTGATGGCTCCAGAGCGATAAACCTCCTCGATAATATATGGTCCTTCCCATTTGGAGAGAAGTTTTCCTGCAAAGATTCTAAACGAGAGTTGTACAAAAGAAAATATTCTCCAACTCTGAACTCCCGCTTTTGTATCCTTTTGTCATGCCATCTTTTAACTTTTTCTTTAAATAATTTGGCATTTTCATAAGCTTGGGTTCTCCATTCATCTAACGAGCTAATATCAAATAACCTCTTTTCACCGGCAAGTTTGAAATCATAGTTGAGCTCTTTAATTGCCCAATATGCTTTATGTTCTAACCCTAGAGGCAAATGACAAGCTTTTCCATAAACCATTTTATAAGGAGACATACCCATAGGATTTTTATAAGCTGTTCTGTAAGCCCAAAGTGCATCATCCAATTTCTTAGACCAATTCTTTTGGGACCTATTAACAGTCTTTTGTAATATTGGTTTTATTTGTCTATTGCTAAGTTCATCTTGACCACTAGATTGAGGATGATAGGGTGAGGCAATTCTATGGTTAACATCATATTTAGCAAGCATTTTACGGAAAGCACCATGAATAAAGTGTGAACCACCATCAGTCATTAAATATCTAGGGACTCCAAACCTCGGGAAAAAAACTTCTTTAAGCATTTTAATGGAAGTGTTATGATCAGCACTACTAGTTGAAATCGCTTCTACCCACTTAGTAACATAATCAACAGCAACCAAAATATGTGTATACCCATTGGAGGAAGGAAAAGGTCCCATATAATCAAAACCCCAAACATCAAATGGTTCAACAGCAAGTGAATAATTCATAGGCATTTCTTGACGCTTACCGATATAACCAATTCTTTGACATTCATCACAAGATAAAACAAACTTACGGGCATCCTTCAAGAGGGTAGGCCAATAAAAACCAGATTGCAATACCTTATGAGCAGTTCTATCTCCCACATGATGCCCTCCATATGCTTCGGAGTGACATTTCCGTAAGATTTGTTCCTGATCATGCTCAGGTACACAACATCTAATAATACCATCTACTCCTTTATAAAGATGTGGGTCATCCCAAAAGTAATGTCTTAAATCATAGAAGAATTTTTTCTTTTGTTGGTATGTGAAACTAGGTGGTATGTATTTAGCAACAATATAATTAGCATAGTAAGCATACCAAGGAGTATTATGAGAAACATTTATTGCAGCTAGTTGTTTATCAGGAAAGCTATCATAAATAGGTAGTGGGTCATCAAGAATATTCTCTAACCTAGACAAGTTATCAACTATGGGGTTCTCAGCTCCTTTTCTATCGGTAATATGTAAATAAAATCCTTGTAGTAATAGAACCCACCTAATGAGTCTAGGTTTAGCATCTTTCTTTTCCATAAGATATTTAATAGCAGCATGATCAGTGTGAACAGTTACTTTGGAATCAACAATGTAAGATCTGAATTTGTCACAAGTAAACACAACTGCTAAAAATTCTTTTTTAGTAGTAGCATAATTTCTCTGGGCACTGTCTAGAGTTTTGCTAGCATAATGAATAACATTTAATTTCTTATCAACTCTTTGTCCTAGAACATCACCAACAGCATAATCACTACCATCACACTTAATTTCAAAAGGCAAGTTCCAATCAGGTGGTTGAACAATAGGTGCAGAAGTTAAGGCTTTCTTAAGTGTTTCAAAGGCTTCTACACAATGATCATCAAAAACAAATGGAACATCCTTTTGTAAAATATTTGTAAGAGGCCTAGAAATTTTAGAGAAGTCTTTAATAAACCTCCTATAGAAACCAGCATGACCAAGGAAAGTACAAATACCTTTAATATCTTTAGGACATGGCATTTTCTCAATTGCATCAACTTTAGCTTTACCCACCTCAATACCTCATTCAGAAATTTTATGCCCCAAGACAATACCTTCATTAACCATAAAGTGGCACTTCTCCCAATTCAAGACAAGATTAGTTTGCTCACATCTCTGCAAAACTCGATCAAGGTTGCTCAAGCAATCATCAAAAGAAGTTCCATAAACAGAAAAATCATCCATGAAAACCTCAACAATCTTTTCACAAAAATCAGAGAATATAGCAGTCATACATCTTTGAAAGGTAGCAGGTGCATTGCATAAACCAAAAGGCATACGTCTATAAGCATAAGTTCCAAACGGGAAAGTGAAGGTGGTTTTCTCTTGATCAGGTTGTGAAACATGTATTTAAGATAAACTAGAATATCCATCAAGAAAGCAAAAGTGTGTGTGCTTAGATAATATTTCCAACATTTGATCGATAAAAGGCAAAGGGTAATTATCTTTTCTAGTGGCTTTATTTAATTATCTAAAATCAATTACCATTCTATAACCAGTAACAATTCTTTGCGGAATAAGTTCATTTTTATCATTAGGAACAACAGTAATACCTCCCTTCTTAGGGAGACAATGAACAGGACTTACCCATCTACTATCAGCTATGGGATAGATTATACCTGCTTCCAAAAGCTTTAATATTTCAGTTCTTACCACTTCTTTCATTTTAGGATTAAGACGTCATTGATGATCAACGACGGGTTTAGTATCAGGTTCCATATTAATCTTGTGCTGACAGAGAGTGGGACTAATGCCCTTAAGATCATCAAGAGTATATCCAATAGCAGCACGGTGCTTATTTAGAATTTTCAATAATCTTTCTCCTTCATGTTCTGAAAGGTTAGCACTAATAATAACATGATATATATTTTTCTCATCGAGATAAGCATATTTCAAAGTGTCAGGCAATTGTTTTAATTCAAACATGGGATCATCTTTAGGTGGAGGAGGACCTCCTAGAGTTTCAATACGCAAATTGTGTTTGAGCAGAGGTCATTGTTCGAAGAAAATTTTATCTATCTCATTTCTTTCATGCATATGCATATCATTTTCATGGTCTAGCAAATATTGTTCTAGTGGATCAGTAGAAGGCACGGCAATTGAAGCAAGACCAATTATTTCATCCTTACTAGGTAATTCTTTCTTATGAGGTTGTCTATTAAACTTGGAAAAATTAAATTCATGAGACTCATCAACAAAGCGAACACTGACAGTTTGTTTATGACAATCTATAGTAGCATTGATAGTGTTCAAGAAAGGTCTAGAAAAGATAATGGGACAAAAATCATCTTGTGGGGAACCAAGAACTAGAAAATCAGTAGGGTATTTTATTTTCCCACACAAGACTTCAACATCTCTAACAATCCCAAGTGGTGTGATGGTGTCTCTATTAGCAAGTTTAATGGTAACATCTATGTCTTCTATTTCAGCGGATGCTATGTCATTCATAATTTCTTGGTATAAGGTAAAAGGAATAGCACTCACACTAGCACCTAAGTCACATAAACCATGATAACAATGATCTCCTATTTTAACTGAGACAACAGGCAAGCCAACAACAGGTCTATGCTTATCTTTTTCACCAGGTTTGGCAATTCTAGCAGCTTCATCACATAAGTAAATAACATGCCCATCAATATTTTCTACCAGGAGATCTTTAACCATAGCAACACTAGGTTCTACTTTAATTTGTTCAGCAGGTTTAGGTGCTCTAATATTACTTTTGCGAACCACAGTTGAAACCTTAGCATGTTCCTTTATCCTAACAGGGAAAGGTGGTTTTTCAATATAAGTAGTAGGCACAACTGGATCAACATTGTAAATAATAGTTTCATCTTTAACTATGAACAGTTCTTTAATTTCTTATTTAATAGGGGGATGATATTTAAACCACTTCTCCTTAGGGAGATCAACATGAGTAGCAAAAGATTCACAAAAAGAGGCTACTATCTCAGAGTCAAGTCCATATTTAGTGCTAAACTTGTGAAAAGCATCGGTATTCATAAAAGATTTAACACAATCAAATTCAAGCTTAATACCTGACTCTTTACCTTCGTCGAGTTCCCAATCTTCAGAGTTGCCTTTAATTCTTTCTAAAAGATCCCACCTGAATTTAATAGTATTCTTCATAAAAGAACTAGTACAAGAAGTATCGAGCATGGATTGATCATCACGAGAAAGCCGAGCATAAAAATTCTGAATGATAATTTCTCTAGAGAGATCATGATTGGGGCATGAATATAACATTGAATTAAGCCTCCCCCAAGCTAGAGCTATACTTTCTCCTTCACGAGGCCAAAAATTATATATATAATTCTGATTACGGTGAACTAGATGCATAGGATAATTTTTTTGGTGAAATTCCAATTTCAATCGATTCCAGTTCGAAGATCCAATATCATCACATAGCCTATACCATGTCAATGCTTTTCCCTTAAAAGATAAAGGGAAACCTTCTTCTTATCTTCATCTCCGGATAAACATGCAAGCTTAAATAATCCACAAATTTCATCCACGTATATCAAGTGCATATCAGGATGTTCAGTTCCATCTCCTGCAAAAGGATTAGCTAGCAGTTGTTCTATCACACCCGAAGGAATTTCATAACCAATATTTTCAGTAGGTGCAGTAGGTTGAGGGGAAACTAATTGTTCTTCCAGTCGAGGTGAAGATACCCCGAACAAACCCCTCAAAGGATGATTCTCCATAGTAACAAGTGATAATAAATTTCAGCACGTAGTAATAATTTTTCCTTACCAAGAGCGCTTCACTCCCCAGCAACGACGCCAGAAAAGAGCCTTGATGACCCACAAGTATAGGGGATCAATCATAGTCCTTTCGATAAGTAAGAGTGTCTAACCCAACGAGGAGCAGAAGGAAATGACAAGTGGTTTTCAGCAAGTTAATTTCTGCATGCACTGAAATAGTCGGTAAAAGGTAGTTTGAAAGCAACATAATTTGTAACGAGCAAGTAACGGTAACAGTAAACAAAGTGCAGCAAGGTAGCCCAATCCTTTTGTGACAAAGGATAGGCCAAAACGGTCTCTTATGATAAGCAAAGCGTTCTTGAGGGTACACGGAAATTTCACAATATCACTTTCATCATGTTGGTTCGATTCGTGTTCGCTACTTTGATAATTTGATATGTGGGTGGACCGGTGCTTAGGTGCTATTCTTACTTGAACAAACCTCCTACTTATGATTAACCCCCTCGCAAGCATCCGCAACTATGAGAAAAGTATTAAGATAAAATCTAACCATAGCATTAAACTTTTGGATCCAAATCGGTCCCTTACGAAGTAGCGCATAAACTAGGGTTTAAGCTTCTGTCACTCTAGCAACCCATCATCTAATAACTACTCCACAATGCATTCCCTTAGGCCCAAATATGGTGAAGTGCCATGTAGTCTACGTTCACATGACACCACTAAGGGAATCACAACATACATATCATCAAAATATCGAACACATATCAAGTTCACATGATTACTTGCAACATGACTTCTCCCGTGACCTCAAGAGCAAAAGTAACTACTCACAAATAATAATCATGCTCAAGATCAGAGGGGTATTAACTAGCATAATGGATCTGAACATATAATCTTCCACCAAATAAACCATATAGTAATCAACTACAAGATGTAATCAACACTACTAGTCACCCACAAGTACCAATCTAAGGTTCCGGTACAAACATTGAACACAAGAGATGAACTAGGGTTTGAGAGGAGATGGTGCTATTGAAGATGTTGATGGAGATTGCCCTCCCAAAGATGAGAGGGTTGTTGGTGATGACGATGACGATGATTTCCCCCTCCGGGAGGGAAGTTCCCTCGGCTGAATCGCTCCGCCGGAGGGCAAAAGTGCTCCTGCCCAAGTTCCGCCTCGAGACGGCGGCGCTTCATCCCGAAAGTCCCCCTCTAATTTTTTCTAGGTCAAAATGACCTATATACTAGAAGGAGGACATCGGAGGTGGGCCAGGCTGAGCACAACCCACCAAGGCGCGCCTGGGGTGCCTGGCACGCCCAGGTGGGTTGTGCCCACCTGTTGGCCCCCCTCCATGTAACATCCCAAAATTCTAAATTTTGGAATGTTATATTAAATAAATATTTATGATTGTTTGTTTGATTATTGTGGGATTGATTGTGTGAATTTGAGTGAAATTTGAAACTTTTTGAAAGTTGAATGAGAGGGAATAAAAGGACTTTCCCAAAACTCTCATCTTTGCAAATTGATGTCCATGAATTCAAATTCATTTCATCACAAAACCCTAGAGTGAAGATGATATGACTTCTTCCATTTGAAATGAAAAGGGTTTTGAAAAGATTTGAATTCTATCCGAAAATATTTCAAATTCGAAACTTTATGCAACTCAATGATTTTCAGGAGAGAAGATAAAATGACTTCTTCAATTATATGAAATATGAGTTGGAAGTTAAAAAGGATCAAATTGAAAGTCCCTTTTGAAGGTATTTTGAAACCCACTTTCAATTTGGAGTTATTTGGTTTTTATTCAAATTTCTTTTCTCCTAAAAATAAATAAATTGAAATAAGGGTAAAATGATTCCCTTCAATGGAAAATTAGGAGAAAATAAATTTGGAATGATTTTGGTATTTTAAAAATGACTTTTATTGGGTTTATTTGCAACAATAGCACTGTTTGCCTTATTTGAATTTTTGATGATTTTATTTGGACTTGAAAAATAGTCCATGTTTTAGGATTTCTTTTTCTGAACATTTTGATATATTATATGTCTATATATCATTTTTATTATTTTGTGTTTATTTTTGTTTTGTCCTCAAAAAAAAGGAAAAGAGAAAACCCTAGCTAACCTAACCTAGCGCCGCAACCCACTAGGCCAGCAGGCCGGCCCATGGCCACCGGCCCCACGGCCTCGCTTCCGCCGCCGCTTCGCCTCGGTCGCCCGCTCGCTTCCCTCGCTCCCGCGCCCACTGACGCCCGGCCCCACCTCCATCTTCCTCCTCCGCAAGCTGTGGGGCAGAGCCCACCGGAATGAACGCCGCCAGAATCCCGGAGATCTCAGGATCGTGATCCCCGATCTGCCCCCAGCTCCAAGGTGAGGCCTCCTATATAAGGAGGAGCCCCTCGACCCGTTTCGCCCCTGATCTACTCCGAAGAACCCCTCCACCGCCTGCCATCCCTCACCGGAGCCCGAGCTCTGCCGTCGCGCCATTGAAACCCTACCGCACCACCCCGACCTCCTAGCCACCACCTGAGATCACCACTGCAACCCTCTCGCCCGCCCGCACCTCCCCGTGCCCTCGCCCGACTCCCTCGACCACCGGAGCGTCGTCGCCATCATCTCCCAAAGCTCACCGAAACACTGGAACTCCGCCACCTCGCCCTGCTCGACTCCGTCATCCCCGAGCCTCGCTGTCACCATCATCGTCATCGTCGTCGTCGACTACGCCACCCCGACGCCTTCCCCGACTCCGAGGAACCCTGGAGCCGACGCCCCCTTCATCACCGAAGCCGCCGCCGCCGTCGACCGTCGCCGGAGTTCCACCACCGCCGCTGTAAGCTCTCCCTCTCTCCTCATCGTCCGATCTGTTTCGAACAGCATAGATTAGATCTTAGAGTACCTGTTCGGTAGATGTGGTTTATTTTAAGTGAACCATCGGTTTTTTTCTGTTTTATTTATTTGACCGATGCGGTTCTGCTAGCTATAGGTCGTCCGCCTGTTTGCACATTTCGGCCACTGCTCTAGGCCAATCCCGAGGCGCCACGTGGTCTTTGTCCGTTAGATATTTTGTTTTTCTTTTCTGTTTTATTCTGTTTACAGAAATAGTTCTGTTTTTAGATTTCTTATAACTTTTAGGTTTTAGATCCAAATTGAGTGATTCTTATTGCATTGTGTCAAAAATTTATTGAAGTTTCTGTTTGTGTACTTAGTTTTAAAATTTGAGTAATTTAAATTTGAATTATTTCAAATATGCTTCAAGCACTGTTTTGGCTCTAGTTTGAGTTTTATAAAATATTTTTGATTGATTCTTTTTGCTACTGTTTTGTTATTGTTTTGTCTATCCAGTAGCATATATTTAGTAATTTGTAGTTTATTTTAAATTTGGGTTTTAGACAAAACAGTACTGTTTTAGTTCTAGTTTTGTTTTTAGTCTTTTCTTTATAGTTTTAATTGTTTTTAAAATTATTTCTTTTTGTCACTTTTGAAAAATTTAGTATTGTTTCTGTTATTAACAGTAGACAATTTTATTCTTATTTAAAATAAATAAATTATTTGTTAGTTTTGTAGGAAAACTTGGATAGGTCATAGTTAGAGTTTTATAAAAGCTTTTCATTTGTTTCTTTTTGCTAATAAAATTTTATGAAAAATACTTTCTGTTAACTCAGTTGTTTTACTTTTTATTTTCTTTTAACTTATTAGTTTATTGTTTTAATTGCTGTTAAGTTTTTACTTAGGGCAAAACTATGTTAGATGTTTGTAGCAAAGTCATAGATTTTTGTTAGTAGTTTTTCTTTCTAGTTTTATTTGAAGCTTCTTTGGAATTTGTTGGAGTTTTATTATTGATCTTTTATTTGTTGTTTTAATTGTTATTTTGAGTGTTAGTATTGCTTGCTAGTATGTTCGCTTATATGAATGCTATGTTTGACTATATAGATTTTCTCGGAGTGACGAATAGTTTATCAAAGTTTCCAAGAGCATTATTATGTTCATCAACTTACCAGGCAAGTTCACTTTGACCATGTTTTTCATACCTATGTTTTATTTGCATGTAGTAGCACCATTTCAACAATCCCTCCAGTAGTGTTATTGAATCTTGTAGTTGAGTAGAATGCATGAGGTAGGAACCCATCTCCCTGTTACCAAGCCCGGGACGTTATATAGTTTTAATGCTACACTTTAGTAGACGGGGTTTGGTATGAGTGCACGAGAGTGGTGTGAAGAAGGAGGACTCTACGTCAATGACGACAACTCCATGATGGAATCTGCAAGGACTGCATCTTCAAGGCCTCAAGAATTCAAGACTCGAGACAAGAATTCAATACACACTACTGGGTGAAGGATGGTTGACGGGCACCCTGGAGAAACCAGTGGATGGCCGGGATGCATGGAGAAGCGCCATGACATCTTGCGGAAAGCTTCACCCAGACTCAAAGAGACGGAAGAATACTTCATGCCCGGAAGCTTACCTATGCAACCGCAAGTCATTATGGGCTCTGGCTTGGTTGATCTTAGTTGTGACTCTGGCTGGGACGGTGCTAGCAGATGTAGAACTACGGTAGGATTGGATGAGCACCGAACAGTGGTCAGAGGAACTCTTCGGAAGACCATGTTTCGATCGTCCTGTTCTCAAACATCATGAAGTGCGAGGACGAAACGGGAGGGATCGAATCTTGCGGGTAAAGTGTACAAACCTCTGCAGAGGGTTTAAACCTAATCGATTGGCCGTGTCCCCGGTTACGGACAACTTGAGCCTCTGGACTTGGATCTATCTCGGAACTCTCAACACCGGATTAATAACTTAATTGTGGGCAACTTATGATGATTTGGGCTATGAGACAGCGGTTGGCGGAACCATGTCATGATAGAAAACTCTGTAGTACAGACTCCTGATATTCCTTTGATGTAGGGAGAATAAAACCAGCTTTTACGCAAACAAAACTCAGATACAGAGCCACAAAGCCATATTGCATATAGTATAGTTTATCATCTATTTTTCTTACAGTGATCTTGCCGGTACATTCAATGTACTGACCTACACGGCTGCAATGTCTCATGTTGCAGATATTTTTCTTCCGACGAGTAAGGGTTACGGTCTACACTCAACTTGCCGATGGCGTTGATGGGACTCCACACCCGATTGTTTGTTTCCGCTGAGACTTACGAGGTATATATCTGTTTTACGTTATTTATACATGTGGTTGCACTTTGATATATACATTGATGTACTGTGTGTGCCAGCATACTGATCCAGGGATGGCACGGATACACAGAGGCTTGACCGTTTGAGGTCGGGTCGCTACACTCCTATAGTTATTTGCTCTAGTATTTTTTATATATTGCAGAATAATTCTCCGTAAATTTGCAGCTCATTTGGAGATGTGCAGAATAGGTAACTCTGAAGTAGCTTTTTTAGGTCCAGAATTCCAGCTGCCAGTATTCTCCCTCTTTGTGTAAACCTTGCATATTATGAGAGAAAAGGCATTAGAATTACTCCAAAAAGCATTATTATGCATAAAAACATTGTAAATAACAGTAGGAAAACATGATGCAAAATGGACGTATCATTTCCCCTCTATATTTTTTTGTTTTTAAACTTTATAAAAGCACATAACAAAAATAAATAACTCTCTAAAACTTCCGGGTTGTCTCCCTGGCAGCGCTTTCTTTAAAGCCGTTAAGCTAGGCATAAAGTGCTCAAGTAATGGATCCACCCGGATCCCAAGGTATATCAAAGCCAATTTTAATTAACAATGATTTATAATTTAGTAGTGAGCACAAAGAAACATATATCATGCAGTGACAAAGTCTAACTCTCTTCCTATGCATTGGCATGTCATAAAAGAACAATTCATGCACATCAAGTAAAGGCCAATACATAGCATAAGCTGTTTCTTGCAATTTTATCATGTTGGAAGCATAGAGAGGCAGAGATGTAGTTCCTCTCTCATAACAATTGCAAGTAGGAGCAGCAAGCACATGCATATTATATTTATCAAAATCATCATGTGCAACGGTAAAAGGCAACCCATCAATGTAATCCTTAATGAGTGCAAACTTCTCCGATATAGTGTAGTTGGGAGAATTCAAAAAGATAATAGGACTATCATGTTTGGGTGCAATAGCAACAATTTCATTCTTAACATAAGGAACTATAGCAAGTTTATCTCCATAAGCACAATTCATATTGGCATCTTGGCCACAAGCATAGCAAGCATCAATTTCATCAAAAAGGGATATTTCAAATGAATCCAAGAGATCATAGCAATTATCATAGCATTCACCCTTTGGTAAGAACGAAGGGACATTAAACAATGTATGAGTTGAAGAGTTACTCTCATTAGAAGGTGGGCACGGGTAGCTAATCCGCTCTTCCTCCTTTTGTTCTTCGCTCTCCTAATCATCTTTTTCATCCAATGAGCTCACAGTTTCATCAATTACTTCTGCCATAGACTCCTGCAAAATATTAGTCTCTTCTTGGACAGTGGAGACTTTCTCAATAAACTCATTAATATTGGCATTATATTCATAATTCTCATAGCAATATTTAAGTATAGCAAAATTTTCAGGTCTATAAACTGAATCATCAAAATCTTCATACATTTCAAACAAAGATTCAATTTCATAAGCACCCTTAAAAGCAACAAATTCTTCTATTCATTCCACATCATAGTAATCATATCTACCATTAGCATAAGAAGACAAGGTTTCATTATCATTAAATTCACATGAAAAGGGAAGGTGTCGAACCATCATCCTAGAGCAACAAGTATAATCATATCTCTAGCATAAATTCCAAGCATACCAATGCAACATATCAATTTGATCCCATAACCGTTTCCTTTTTTGTGTCAAGTGATAATCCCTAAAGTATTCACGTTGATCCAACGTGTCTCCCATTATCATGTTGAATGGGGTTTTCTCAGGATTATCAAAGTAGTGTTTAATATTTTTCACATAACGAGCATCGAGGGTTTTAGGAGTTTCCCATCTCCATGAGTAGCAAGTACAACTATTTTTTTGGTATTTCGTGTTCCATATCCATAACTAAAGATAGAGAACAAATTAGAACAGAAAATAAAAACTACTTAGTGATAAAGCAAAACAAGCACACACGAGAATATTCACCCCAAGCTATTGCTCCCCGGCAACGGCGCGAGAAAAAGGTCTTGATAACCCACAAGTATAGGGGATCATTTGTAGCCTTTTTTGATAAATAAGAGTGTCGAACCCAACGAGGAGCTAAAGGTAGAACAAATATTCCCTCAAGTTCTATCGACCATCGATACAACTCTACGCACGCTTAATGTTTGCTTTACCTAGAACAAGAATAAAACTAGAAGTACTTTGTAGGTGTGGATAGGTTTGCAAGATAATAAAGAATGTTAAAATAAAAGTTAGGTGCCGTTTAAATAAATAAATAATTAAGTTTAGTAAAACGAGTGTGGACTAGTGGTGGTAGGTTTTGCGGAATTGTCCCTTAGCAATTGACTACGTTACTAGACCGATAGCAATTTTTTATGTGGGAGAGGCCACTGCTAGCATGTCACCCCTTACTTGGAATTCTATGCACTTATGATTGGAACTATTAGCAAGCATCCGCAACTACTAATGTTCATTAAGGTAAAACCCAACCATAGCATTAAGATATACATTGGTCCCCCTTCAATCCCGTATGCATCAATTTCTATGTTTAGGAAGAAGCTTCTGTCACCCTTGCCCTCCAATGCATAGTCCTATCAACATACTACTAACCCTATGGTGTGATCAACACGCGCACTCATATGATGGGCACCAAAGGACAACAACATAACCACAAGCAAATTAAACCAACCATAGCAATTCACCAATTACTGGTAGGACAACAAAAATCGACTCAGACATCATAGGATGGCAACATATCATTGGATAGTAATATGAAGCATAAAGCACCATGTTCAAGTAGAGGGTACAACGGGTTGCGGGAGAGTGGACTGCTGAATATAGATGGCGGAAGGTGATGAAGATGTTGGTGAAGATGACGGAGTTGTTGGAGTAGATCGCCGTCACATGATGATTGCCCCAGCGGCGCTCCGGCGCCACCGGGAGAGAGGGGGAGGGAGCCCCCTCCTTCTTCTTCTTCTTCCTTGGCCTCCCCCTAGATGGGAGGAGAGTTCCCCCTCTGGTCCATGGCCTCCATGGCGGCGGAGGGGCGGGAGCCCCTCCGAGATTGGATCTATCCCTCTGTTCTCTTCTGTTTCGCGTTCCTGTTTTCTGGCCGAAAACCGGTTCTTATATTCTCCGAGATCTGTAACTTCGATTGCGCTGAGATTTTAACACGATTTGTTCCGGATATAAGGTTCCTTGCGCCCGAAGTAGAGCTCCAACCGCCTTAGGAGGTGAGCACAACCCACCACCACGCGCCTGGGCCCTGGGCACGCCCTGGTGTCCTGTGGGGGTTGTGGGCCTCCTTTTACATTGATTCCAACTACCAAAAATCACATATATTCCAAAATAATTCTCTGTAAATTTTTATCACGTTTGGACTTCGTTTGATATGGATATTCTGCGAAACAAAAAAGATGCAACAAACAGGAACTGGCACTGAGCATTGGATCAATATGTTAGTCCAATAAATCATATAAAATGTTGCCAAAAATATGTGAAAGTTGTATAATATTGGCATGAAATAATCAAAAATTATAGATACGACGGAGATGTATCAGAGAACTACTCGCTCTAAATCTCGTTTGGCTAACTTTTCTGAGCATTACTCATTCATCTCTAGCATTGAGCCTATGAAGGTTGATGAAGCCCTTGAAGACCCCGATTGGGTGAATGCTATGCACGAGGAGCTACACAACTTCGAGAGGAATCAAGTGTGGGCATTGGTTGAGAAGCCCAAGGATGGACAAAATGTCATCAAAACCAAATGGGTGTTTCTAAACAAGCAAGATGAGGATGGACAAGTCATACACAATAAGGTCCGTCTCGGCGCTCAAGGCTACACTCAAGTCGAAGGTATGGACTATGGTGAGGCCTATGCCCCCGTTGCTAGACTTGAGTCCATTCGCATTTTACTTGCTTATGCTAATCACCATGATATCACCCTCTATCAAATGGATATTAAGATTACTTTCTTAAATAGTGAAATTGAGGAGGAAGTTTATGTTAAACTACCTCCCGGCTTTGTTAATCAAAAGAAACCATATCATGTTTACAAACTTCATAAAGCTCTCTATGGTCTCAAACAAGCCCCTAGAGCTTGGTATAAATGCTTGACAAAGTTTCTTCTTGAAAAGGGGTTTGAAATTGGTAAAATTGATTCAACCTTGTTTACTAAGAGAGTGAATGGTGAACTATTTGTGTGCCAAATATATGTTGATGATATTATCTTTGGATCTACTGACCCTCTCTTTAGTGAGAAGTTTGGAAGGTTGATGTCGGAAAAGTATGAGATGTCTATGATGTGTGAACTCAAACTCTTCCTTGGTTTGCAAATCAAGAAAACTAGGGATATGGCACCTTTGTTTCTCAAACAAAGTATACCAAGGACTTATTTAATAAGTTCAACAGCAAGAAAGCAAAGGTACGAAAACCCCCATGCCTACCACTAGACATCTTGACTTGACAAAGGATGGCAAACCCATTGATCAAAAAGTTTATCGATCCATGATTGGGTCATTGCTATATCTATGTGTCTCCCGTCCCGACATTATGCTAAGTGTGTGCATGTGTGCATGATATCAAGCGGCGCCAAAAGAATGTCATCTTAAGGCCGTGAAAATAATTGTGAGATACTTGATACATACACCAAACTTTGGCATTTGGTATCCCAAAGGATCTTCTTTTAAACTCATTGACTATTCCAATTCCTACTAAGCCGGAGACAAGGTTGATAGAAAATCCACTTTGGGTACATGTCAATTTCTTGGTAGACCTCTCATGTATTGGTCTTCCGAGAAATAAAATTCAGTATCTCTATCCACAGCTGAAGCGGAATACATTGCATCCAGATCATGTTGTGCTCCATTACTATGGATGACACAAACTCTCAAAGATTATGGAATACATGTGAGACATGTGCCATTGCTACGCGACAATGAGAATGCTATTAAGATTGCACAGAATCCCGTGCAACATTCTTGAACTAAGCATATTGAGGTTCGTCACCATTTCATTCGAGATCATGTTGCTAAAAGTGACATTAACCTCAAGCATGTTCGTACCAACAAACAATTGGCGGATATCTTCACTAAACCTCTTGACGAGAAGATATTTTTTCACTTGAGAAGTGAGTTGAATGTCATTGATGCTTCCAATGTGAACTAGACACTCACTTGGATGCATGCAAGGGCATGAGCTTTTATGACTAATCCTTGATGTTTCTCTTATGATGATCATTTCATATCTTGGATACATTGCTCCCTTGTATTGCACCTAACCCTTGAAGCTACTTTGATATGCATTATTTCATGAGCTTGCTCTCAAAACTCATATCTTGAGGAAGGAAAATAGAACCAAGTATCTATACTCTTTGGTGTGCCCAAGGAACAAGACAACTCAAACATATCGTTTGACAATATATGATTCTATGCTTCACTCTTGTCAAATTGGATACATATGTTGTTCCTTGCAAAACTAACCCATGTACGAAGATGAACTACAAATGAAAGGATTTCTCTCAACTTCATTCTATGAGCATCCACCTCAAGTTCAACTACATGATGGACATCTACACCAAACCCAATGTAAGTCCTCACATCTTAGAGAAGCTTTACTCAAAGACATGATCCAAAGCAACTCACCAAGATGTGAATACATTGAAATGCTTAAACGAAAAAATGGTAACCTCTTTTTGAGCTTAACGATGAGTATGACCTATGATCAAGTGACCTCACTTGACTCCTAAGTCAATATACTCTAACATAGGTGACCTAGTCGCCGACCCCTCTAGATGAAGTTCTCTATTTTTTCCTTAGTTTGCTTTCTTCTTGCTAGAGTGTTTCCCCTTTGAAAAAAAACTTCATCTAGATCTCTTTCTTCTGGTGTTCTTTTCTTTAGCTAATTTCTAATCAATTTTTTGCAAATCTTATTTGAATTCCTTGAAAATACTTGTGAGATCTCAAGTGCAAGTGAGCTGAGTTGACATTCTCTCTGTGATGAACTCGGTTCCTATGACTTGAAGCACATCGGTCTCATCGAAGTGCAACTAAACACTGCACAAAGTTCATCGGTGCAACCGAAAAGGACCAACTCAGATCAGCCAATGTGATATGTCTGTGAACTTCCTGACTCAGAGCCACCGATCAGAATAACTCGGAGTCATCGACTTCACTGCTAAAAGAATCTTTTGCTAAACTATTTATCTTCTTTAGCAAGCTCCACTCAATGATTCTTTCCCTTTGACTGCATCTAAAATTATATCATGCCTAGTTGTGCCTCTTCAGGACACATCCACTTGACACACAACCTTGAAGCTAGACCCTTCTTGGAAATTGATGTCAAAGGGGGAGAGAGATGCACATCAAAGCTTATTACAAATCTCTTCTATATTCAAAGCAATATCCTAAGGAGAGAGATGCCTTTTACAAAAGAGGGGAGAACCTACATGTTTATAAGAGGGGAGAAACATGCTGACAATTCTAGTTGACTCGACTTAAGTTTGCTCTGATTTTAGTTTGCTCTGACTTTATCTCACCCTACCTACTCCCATTCTCCAATGTTAGATTCAGGGGAGAGGAAGTTCAAGTTTAGGGGAGAAAAGTACTTGACATTCTATTGCAAATCTTGTTTGATCTTTTTGGGGACATGATTGCACCAAAAGAAGTACTCACCTAGTGATACTTACCTCATACATGTCATCCCAATCTTGGTACTCTTGTTGGTCTTGCGTCCTTTCTTGGAGAAATTATTTTGTGTTATCTAACCTCGTTTTCTCAAGTGTATTTCCTCAGGAACCTGATCAAGTAGTTCAAGGTAAGTATATGCATCACACTCATGTGCATGATGATCTCTTGCTTGTTGCACATATTGTTTGCAAGAAGGAATCATGGACATGAAGATATTCCTTTCATCATGTTGCTCTGATGCATGTAGCCAAGATACATGTAACTCATTACTCATTCCTTCCTGTTGAGCACTCAAATTTCATGAGCTACAATCACTTGCATGTTTGCACACTTGTAGGGGGAGCATATGCATGTTACATGTTCTCTCAAATATTTAATACACTATCTGCTATATTCTTACTTGAAGCTTTGATGTATGTTGTCATAAATTATCAAAAAGGGGGAGATTGAAAGCACACTTTCTCCCTTGGTGGTTTTGGTAATTAATTTCAACATACATATTGTTGGGCTAACACTTTTATCTAGTATATTTCAGATAAGTTCAATAGTGGCATGGCAAGGACTTAAGGATGTGGACCCCTTCAAAATGCCAAGGACAAAGATTGGTAAGGCTCCAAGACTCTACATTTTTGGTCAAGTGATCCAAGATCACATTGAGTCCATAGGAAAGCCAATACTATTAAAAGGGGATGATATTTTGATCATGACTAAATAGCTCAAGTGCTTAGTGGTATTACTCCAAAATCCTCAACTACTTCTCCACTTCACTTTCATCCAAAACCCTAAAGTCCATCTCGGTCCCATCGAAAAGCTACCATATGTACCCGCCAAGATGACCCATACATTGCCACATGCCAAACCCTGACGTTTCGGTATAGCCGAAATGGATCTCGGTCTCACCGAGATGGCCTGACCAAGTTTCTGTGATGAAGTCTCTTCATTTCGGAATCACCGAGATGAACCGATTGGAATTTCCGAAACCAGGTCTTGCCCTAGCCATTGCACTTCGGTCACACCAAGTCCTTCTGTTCGGTCTTACCCAAAAGCCCAACGGTCAAATATTTTACACTAGTCGGTCTCACCGAGAGATGTTCATGTCGGTGTCACCGAGTTGGATCAAAGACTTGTAACAATTGCATTTTTTGTGCTACCTATTTATACCCCTCCACCACCACCTACTCTCTAAGAGAGCCATCAGAACGAACCAAAACTTCCACTACTCATTTTCTGAAAGAGAACCACCTACTCATGTGTTAAGATCAAGAGATTCCAATCCAACCATTTGAACCTTGATTTCTAGCCTTTCCCAAGTTGCTTTCCATTCAATCCTCTCTTCTACCAAAGCCAAATCTGTGAGAGAGTGTTTGAGTGTTGGGGAGACTATCATTTGAAGCATAAGAGCAAGGAGTTCGTCATCAACAACACCGTCTATTACCTTTTGGAGAGTGGTGTCTCCTAGATTGGTTAGTGGTCACTTGGGAGCCTCCAAGAGATTGTGGAGTTGAACCAAGAAGTTTGTAAGGGCAAGGAGATCGCCTACTTCGTGAAGATCTACCTGAGTGAGGCTAGTCCTTCATGGGCGTAAGCCATGATGGAATAAACAATGTTGCTTCTTCGTGGACCCTTCGTGGGTGGAGCCCTCCGTGGACTCGCGCAACATTTACCCTCCATGGGTTGAAATCTCCATCAATGTGGATGTACGATAGCACCATCTATCAGAACCACGCCAAAAATCTTCGTGTCCTCATTACGTTTGATCTTCCATCTCTACCGTTTAGTTTCCACATTATTACATGCTTTACTATTTCCGCTGCCCAATTTCTAGATATGCATGTGTAGTAAATCTTGGTGTTATCTTAACAAGTGCCAAAATCTACTTAAATTTCAAGAGAACTAAAAACTGCACCTTTGGTTGGTTAAGAGTCTATTCCCCCGTCTAGACCTATCTTCTCTGATCCTACACCGGGCAAGTGCCTCTGCTCTAAAAACAATACGTTGGTGAGGGAAGGGGGAAGTTCCACTCCAAGATCAGTGATGCGAATGCAAATAAGGCCTCCTGGGAGGAAGAAAGAGAAGGGGAGACTAAAGAAAGGAGAAGATGATTTTCGTACAAGGAGTCGCTGCAAGATGATCACAACAAGGAAGGAAATGGAGGCTAAGAGGAAAAGGGGAAGGACAACACAAAATGTTAGAAATTTGATCACATGTAGACCACTCACAAAATATGAATCTCCAGGCCCGCATATGCAGACCACGAAACTCTCCCAACACGCTACAACTGCAAATTACTTACACATGGATCACACCATCGCAAAAGTTACCCCCATCGAAAGCAATTCAACAATGGCGTAAGACACCATCGAACACATGGTGACAACGAAAACCATGAAGACGAGCCATGAGACCATAAACCATACATCAAGCCGCCACATACGCTTTGTCCATAGCATCACTCTTCTTGCTTTTGTTTCTGAAAGATTTGACTGGGTGACGAAACAGAGGCCGTGTGTGGTGGAGGCAAGCTATGATGGTGAGAGAAAGAAAAAAAGAAGATGGATTTACCATTGAATCAGAATCCAATAGTTTTAAACATCACCCATGACTAAAACAATTAACTGAGTTTCTAGCTCTCAAAAAACAAAAGTAAAACTATGCAATTTACCATTCTTCTCTAAAAAATATAGTGTGTATTTCGTGGTTCTTGAGGGGTGGGACCCATAGGAGAGAGAGGCATTTAGGGGCCCACCCGCAGAAACAACTCATTTGAGTTTTGAGGATGTTTTTCGGGTTCCCTCTCTTTCGATTTTGTATGGACGCTTCCGAGCTCTAGATCTTCCCACCTCTAACCTACGCAGCTTCGTCCCATCCTTCGATACGATCAAAGGCAGAGGGTTTAATCAGGCCTGGCCCTGGGCATGTGCAACATGTGGGGTTGCACATGGCCTCTAATGTCCAAGGGCCCCCGTTTAGGTAGATACTATAAATACTTAGTAGGTACATACAATGGATACTTAATAATTTACAAGCACTTATCAATGCAACATAACAAGCGGTCTAATACCCAATAATGTAAATTACAACCTAAAACATGAAGAACCATGATGATAGAATGAAGAAGCTGGACTCCTCTCGGAAAAAATGGAAGTAAGTTCCTAACTACACCATGAGCATGAGGCATGCCATCCACTAGGCGAGCTTTAGTTGTTAGGAACGAACTAAAGTGCACTATACATATACATACATCCATATAATGTCCTAAGCAACTGCACCTTTTAGCTTCTCCTACCTGGCTTGAGGTTTGTGTCTCTACTCCTGGTTGTCTTCTGTAGTGAGTGCGAGTCATCATAGCCAAGGCCAACCTCGTTTTGTTGCTCATTGATGTTAGACCGAGCCCATAGACCAAGAAAATAGGATGACGACCTCGGGCAAAATGGCGAGGGCACGCGCACAAACACACTACACTAAGTGTGCATATTCATAACCAGGTTATTTGTGAAAAAATGTTATCTCCAAGAGCCTACTAATTAGATACGGATCATTGAATATCTAAACAAAATAAGAGACCCAATTTGTAATAGCAAGTTCACACTATAAAGCAATTTTACATAGAATGCAAGTCTCTCTCTTTGGTGAACGCTTTACAAGTTGTACTAAAGAGAGTAATATTATTTCAGTACAAGTACATATCATTTGCACATCATCAACATATTATTGACCAACTGTAATATGTTTCACTTATTTACCCAAAAAAATGAATAAAGAAGCATGCCAATTATCAGGTACCAAACACCTGTAAACATCCGGTGTAATCCAGAATTCTCTATTTGCACATATCTAATTGTAAAGTTCATTATGAAGATATATCTGTATACACACACTTATTAAGAAAGTTAATGACACACATACATATACGCTACATTAATACAAGATTCACAAATTAATCCAAAAAGACATGGAATTTTGTCATTTCTTATTTGATCACATATTCACATTTAAGTTGATTGATTTAAACATGTTTTAAGGCGTATTTTACTGAGAAAAGTATTTTTATTACAAATAATCTTTAAATCTATCATAGTAATTGGCTATGATTGCGAGTAGGAAAATTGACTTATAAACAACTATTAAAATTTACTATAAATATTGATATTTATTTTACTCTCGCCATCGGACAATATTGGACCAGCCCAGGGTTTGATCCACGAATTCTTCTACATTCGCTCGAATTCGAAGGATCGATGTCACCCACGCAGACATGAAGAAATCGTTGGTGTGTTGTACTCGAACAGAGCTCTATTTGTATTGAGAGAAGCTACCCATATCTCTGTGGGACGTGAAATCACAGAAGAGGCTATTTATTTTTCACATCGGGGTGGAAGTGGAGCAGGGCTATTTAAGTGAACCCCATATTCAGAAATGACTATAGTGCTAGCTAGACGGAGAATTTTTGCCGAGCAAGTGGAGGTGGTCCACATGGATGATAATGCTCATGCGGAAGATCGAGGGCCTATTCAGGTCAATCAAGATATCATGACCGAGTTTTGGTAAGAACGAAGAGTGCGCGGCATACACAACCTTATTATACACGACAATGCTCTGTTTTGGTTATCTGATGATGGGTTCTTGTGCTCAGCAAGAGAGGACAAAGATGGTCTACACCTGACAAAGTGGGAGGCTGACATAGGAACTAGTTTTTCACTGCTAGAAGACCTTGGTAGTCTATATATTGTGACAAGTGGCAACATTTTACAAAATTTAGCAAGAATATCAACAACTCCATTCTAGTGCTTTATAAGACGGAATTGATGACCCACAAGTATAGGGGATCTATCATAGTCCTTTCGATAAGTAAGAGTGTCGAACCCAATGAGGAGCAGAAGGAAATGACAAGCGGTTTTCAGCAAGGTATTTTCTGCAAGCGCTGAAATTATCGGTAACAGATAGTTTTGTGATAAGATAATTCATAACGGGTAACAAGTAACAAGTGTAACAAAGGTGCAGCAAGGTGGCCCAATCCTTTTTGTAGCAAAGGACAAGCCTGGATGAACTCTTATATAAAGCAAAGCGCTCCCGAGGACACATGGGAATTGTTGTCAAGTTAGTTTTCATCATGCTCATATGATTCGCGTTCGTTACTTTGATAATTTGATATGTGGGTGGACCGGTGCTTGGGTGCTGTCCTTACTTGGACAAGCCTCCCACTTATGATTAACCCCTCTCGCAAGCATCCGCAACTACGAAAGAAGAATTAAGATAAATCTAACCATAGCATGAAACATGTGGATCCAAATTAGCCCCTTACGAAGCAATGCATAAACTAGGGTTTAAGCTTCTGTCACTCTAGCAACCCATCATCTACTTATTACTTCCCAATGCCTTACCCTAGGCCCAAATCATGGTGAAGTGTCATGTAGTCGATGTTCACATAACAACACTAGAGGAAAGACAACATGCATCTCATCAAAATATCAAACGAATACCAAATTCACATGATTACTTATAACAAGACTTCTCCCATGTCCTCAGGAACAAACGTAACTACTCACAAAACATATTCATGTTCATAATCAGAGGGGTCATAAAATATTATTAAGGATCTGAACATATGATCTACCACCGAATAAACCAACTAGCATCAACTACAAGGAGTAATCAACACTACTAGCAACCCACAGGTACCAATCTGAGGTTTTGAGACAAAGATCGGATACAAAAGATGAACTAGGGTTTGGAGAGGAGATGGTGCTGGTGAAGATGTTGATGGAGATTGACCCCCTCTCGATGAGAGGATCGTTGGTGATGATGATGGATTCGATTTCCCCCTCCCGGAGGGAAGTTTCCCCGGCAGAACAGCTCCGCCGGAGCCCTAGATTGCTTTTGCCCAGGTTCCGCCTCGAGACGGCGGCACTTCGTCCCGAAAGCTTCCTTATGATTTTTTCCAGGTCAAAACCCTCCATATAGCAGAAGATGGGCACCGGAGACCCGCTAGGGGGCCCACAAGCCCTAGGGGCGCGCCCACAGGGGTAGGGCGCGCCCCCAGGCTTGTGGCCACCTGGTGGGTCCCCTCTGGTATTTCTTTGCCCAATATTTTTTATATATTCCAAAATAATTCTCCGTAAATTTTCAGGACTTTTGGAGTTGTGCAGAATAGGTCTCTTAGATTTGCTCCTTTCCGGTCCAGAATTCCAGCTGCCGGCATTCACCCTCTTTGTATAAACCTTGTAAAATAAGAGAGAGAAAAGGCATACATATTGTACCATAATGTGTAATAACAGCCCATAATGCAATAAATATCAACATAAAAGCATCATGCAAAATGGACGTATCAACTCCACGAAGCTTAGATCTCACTTGTCCTCAAGCAGAAACCGGAATCGATAATCATGTCCACATGTTTAGAGATAGAGGTGTCGATAAAATAAAATACGGACATGAAGGCATCATGATCATCTTTAGAACAGCAACATATTGTTGGGGAACGTAGTAATAATTCAAAAAATTTCCTACGTGTCACCAAGATCAATCTAGGAGATGCTAGCAATGAGAGAGAGGGAGTGCATCTTCATACCCTTGAAGATCGCTAAGCGGAAGCGTTACAAGAACGCGGTTGATGGAGTCGTACTCGCGGCGATTCAAATCATGGAAGTTCCGATCCAAGCGCCGAACGGATGGCGCCTCCGCATTCAACACACGTACAGCCCGGGGATGTCTCCTCCTTCTTGATCTAGCAAGGGGGAAGGAGAAGTTGAGGGAGAACTCCGGCAGCACGACGGCGTGGTGGTGGAGGAGCTCGTGGTTCTCCGACAGGGCTTCGCCAAGCACTACAGAGGAGGAGGAGGTGTTGGAGAGGGGGAAGGGCTGCGCCAGAGAAGGGGGTCCGGCTGCCCTCCCACCCCCCCTCTATTTATAGGGTGAAGGGGAGAGGGGGCCGGCCCCTCTAGATGCATCTAGAGGGGGGGCGGCGGCCAGGAGGGGGAGACTTGCCCCCCGAGCAAGGTGGGAGGCGCCCCCTCCCCTAGGGTTTCCAACCCTAGGCGCCTTGGGCCCTTGGGGAGGGGCGCACCAGCCCACTGAGGGGCTGGTCCCCACCCATATTCAGCCCACTAGGCCCTCCGGGGCAGGTGGCCCCACCCGGTGGACCCCCGGACACCTTTCGGTGGTCCCGGTACAATACCGATAACCCCCGAAACCATTCCGATGACTGAAATTGGACTTCCCATATATAAATCTTCACCTCCGAACCATTCCGGAACTCCTCGTGACGTCCAGGATCTCATCCGGGACTCCGAACAACCTTCGGTAACCACATACAATTTCCCATAACAACTCTAGCGTCATCGAACCTTAAGTGTGTAGACCCTACGGGTTCGGGAACCATGCAGACATGACCGAGACATCTCACCGGTCAATAACCAACAGCGGGATCTGGATACCCATGTTGGCTCCCACATGTTCCATGATGATCTCATCGAATGAACCACGATGTCGGGGATTCAATCAATCCCGTATACAATTCCCTTTGTCCATCGGTATGTTACTTGCCCGAGATTCGATCGTCGGTATCCCTATACCTTGTTCAATCTCGTTATCGGCAAGTCTCTTTACTCATTCCGTAACGCATGATCCCGTGGCTAACTCCTTAGTCACATTGATCTCATTATGATGATGCATTACCGAGTGGGCCCAGAGATACCTCTCCGTCATACGGAGTGACAAATCCCAGTCTCGATTCGTGCCAACCCAACAAACACTTTCGGAGATACCTGTAGTGCACCTTTATAGTCACCCAGTTACGTTGTGACGTTTGATACACCCAAAGCATTCCTACGGTATTCGGGAGTTGCACAATCTCATGGTCTAAGGAAATGATACTTGACATTAGAAAAGCTCTAGCAAATGAACTACATGATCTTGTGCTATGCTTAGGATTGGGTCTTGTCCATCACATCATTCTCCTAATGATGTGATCCCGTTATCAATGACATCCAATGTCCATGGTCAGGAAACAACAACCATCTATCGATCAACGAGCTAGTCAACTAGAGGCTCACTAGGGACATGTTGTGGTCTATGTATTCACACATGTATTACGGTTTCCGGTTAATACAATTATAGCATGAACAATAGACAATTATCATGAACAAGGAAATATAATAATAACCTTTTTATTATTGCCTCTAGGGCATATTTCCAACACATATATTGTCATATAATTTCTTATGCTAAAGTAACAATTCGTTCACAAGGTAAAGTATGAAACAAGAACTTTATTGAAAACCAACAAACTATGATCTTGGTCATTGAAACAATTGCAATTTATCATAACATCGGAAAGAGTCAATGTAAGAGCTTTTGTTTAGCAAGTTTCACATACTCAACTATCATTTAGTCTTTCACAATTGCTAACACTCATGCAATAGTTATGAGATCAAAGTTTCAATTGGACACAGAGAAAGATAGGGCCTTATAACTTCGACTCCCAACCTTTTACCTCAAGGGTAGCGTCAACAATAATAGTTTATGAATACCTACATCCGAGTGGATATATAGATCTGGATCTCCCTCCAACATATAGTGCTTGCCAAAAAGAAAAAATATAAAAAAGAAGAGGTGATCATCACCATGACTCTTGTAATAGGGTAAGAGGTAAATAAAAGATAGGCCCTTCGCAGAGGGAAGCAGAGGTTGTCATGCGCTTTTATGGTTGGATGCACAAAATCTTAATGCGAAAGAACGTCACTTTATATTGCCGCTTGTGATAAAGAATTTATTATGCAGTCCGTCGCTTTTATTTCTTCCTTATCACAAGTTCGTATAAAGCTTATTTTCCTCACACTAAAAGATCATACATATTTAGAGAGCAATTTTTATTGCTTGCACTGATGACAACTTACTTGAAGGATCTTGCTCAATCCATAGGTAGGTATGGTGGACTCACATGGCAAAACTGGGTTAAGGGATTTTGGATGCACAAGTAGTATCTCTACTTGGTGCAAAACATTTGGCTAGCATAGGATGGAAAGCAAGCTCAACATGTTGGAGGATCCATGACAATATAACTTCAATCCAGATATAAAGAAACATAGCCCATTATGTTGTCTTCCTTGTCCAACATCAACCTTTTAGCATATAATATTTTAATGAGTGCTCACAATCATAAAAGATGCCCAAGATAGTGTATTTATATGTGAGACCTCTCTTTCTTTATTACTTACTATTAATTGCAACAATGACCAAAACTATGTTTGTCAACTCCTAACAAATTTCATGCGACATACTCCTTTATATGTGAAGTCATCACTTCCCACAAGATCATTATATAATCTTTTTATTTCTTTTGCTTTTATTCTTTATTTCTTCTACTGAAGATCATAGCCAGGAAGCAAAGCCCTCAACTCAAAACTAATCTTTATTATATAACTCTCGGACTCGATTACATAGAGGGGACACAAAGCAAAACTCAAAGCTAGATCATACTAAAACTTTATTCTACTAAACCGAGATATAACCAAAAGGATCAAACTAAAAAAAATGAAAAAGGTAAAGATGTGATGGTGATACGATACCGGGGCACCTCCCCCAAGCTTGGCAGTTGCCAAGGGGAGTGCCCATACCCATGTAATTAGGTCTCTTTCTTCGGAGGTGGTGATGATGGAGTTGATGATGTTGTAGACTTGTCCTCCATCTTCCAGGGCATAGGTTCACCATCATAGAAAGATGCACGAGTCTCCGGGATCCTCAAATCTGCAACCAAACTCATCCTCCTAAATCTATATCCATACTCACAGTTTTGGTTCTGCAGGTCATAGATCTGGGCTTGGAGATGCTCATTTTTCTCATAAAGCTTGAAGATGTCCTTCCCAATCTCACTAGCATCCAGCTTGTGGTCGCGGGTAAAATCCGTGATCATGGAGTGATTGGCGTTGAGTCCACGCTCCACCATCCCTTTGCACTTGAACACCTCTTGCTCCACCGCTTCGAGCCTGGACTCCACGCTTCCGGTCCTCCTTGGCCCTTGAACATCACGGATGTGAAGCACACCCTCGTGCATCTCGATGGCTTGAGGATGTTTCAGCACCTCCACAAGGTAAGGGTTGATGACCTTCTCGAAAAACTTGTCCTTAGGGGCGCTTGGGGACGTCATGGCGATCTAGATCTGTCAGGAAAAACAGCTCAAAACAAGAATAGAGGATATTGCCGTGGTATGGTGGTCAAAACCTTCGGGGGATTATATAATAATTTTTTACCGATCAAAAGGAGTGTACTACAAGAAAACGGCGTCCGGAGGGCACACGAGGTGGCCACAAGCCTAGGAGGCGCGCCCCCAGGGCTTGTCACCTCCTCGTGCACTTCTCGGACTACTTTTTATTTCCTAATTTTTTAAATATTCCAAAATGGAGTAAAATTGCTTTTGGAAAAGTTTTGGAGTCGGTTTACTTACCGTACCACATACCTATTCCTTTTCGGAGTCTGAAACGTTCTGGTAGATACCCCTTATGTACTCCTCCGGTGTTATGGTATTAATAATATTGGTTTCAACATTTATGGGAGTACCTGAGATATAATGTTTGATTCTTTGCTCGTTTACCACCTTCGGGTTATTGCCTTCGGCGTTGTTGATTTTGATGGCACCGGAACGATAAACTTCCTTGATAATGTAAGGCCCTTCCCATTTAGAGAGAAGCTTTCCTGCAAAAAATCTTAAACGAGAATTGTATAGCAAGACTTGGTCACCTACATTGAATTCATGCTTTTGTATCCTTTTATCATGCCATCTTTTAACTTTCTCTCTAAACAATTTGGCATTTTCATAGGCTTAGGTTCTCCATTCATCAAGTGAGCTAATGTCAAATAACCTCTTCTCACCGGCAAGTTTGAAATCATAGTTAAGCTCTTTAATTGCCCAATAAGCTTTATGTTCTAGTTCAAGAGGTAAGTGACATGCTTTTCCATAAACCATTTTATATGGAGACATACCCATAGGGTTTTTATAAGCAGTTCTATAAGCCCATAATGCATCATCAAGTTTCTTAGACCAATTCTTTCTGGATCTATTAATAGTCTTTTGCAAAATCAACTTTATTTCTCGGTTACTTAATTCTACTTGACCACTAGACTGAGGGTGATATGGAGATGCAATTCTATGGTTAATATCATATTTAGCAAGCAATTTACGAAAAGCACCATGAATAAAATGTGAACCACCATCAGTCATTAAATATCTAGGGACTCCAAACCTCGGGAAAATAACTTCTTTAAGCATTTTAATGGAGGTGTTATGATCAGCACTACTAGTTGGAATAGCTTTTACCCACTTAGTAACATAATCAACAACAACCAAAGTATGTGTATGCCCATTAGAGGAAGGGCAAGGTCCCATATAATCAAATCCCCAAACATCAAATGGTTCAATAACAAGTGAATAATTCATAGGCATTTCCTGACGTCTACTAATATTACCAACTCTTTGACATTCATCACAAGACAAGAGAAACTTACGAGCATCCTTGAAAAGAGTAGGCCAATAAAAACCAGATTGTAATACCTTGTGTGTAGTTCTATCTCCAGCATGGTGTCCTCCGTAGGCCTCGGAGTGACACTTGCGTAGGATCTGTTCCTGTTCATGCTCAGGTACACAACGTCTAATAACACCATCTTTATAAAGGTGTGGGTCATCCCAGAAGTAATGTCTTAAATCATAGAAAAACTTTTCTTTTGCTGGTATGTGAAACTAGGTGGTATAAATTTAGCAACAATATAATTGGCATAATCAGCATACCAAGGCGTACTACGAGAAGCATTTATGACAGCTAATTGTTCATCAGGGAAGCTATCATCAATAGGTAGTGGGTCATCAAGAACATTTTCTAACCTAGACAAGTTGTCTGCTACGGGGTTCTCAGCTCCCTTTCTATCAATAATACACTAGTACAGCGAGGTGCTATACAAATGGTTTTTAACCCCTTTTCGCGACGGCATTTGGAACCATCGCCAAGTGAGTGACTGCAATAGGGGGGTCCTTCCCACACGACCCAGAAACCGTTGGGGATAGGGAGCCTTGATGCATATAGTTGTCCCTATAAAACTGTTTCTGATATCTCGAATATCCCAAACGCTTCATCCTTGCTACTCGTTTGTGCTCGCATTGCCATCGCAGTCGGAGTTCTGTGGTTTTACCTAAAACCAGGCACATTCCAGGCACGGGAGTTTTCCAGACACATACCAAACTGGCTCTAGGTTTACGATGCCTGGCACATCACAAACAGTTCATGATTGTAAACCGTGTATGATAGGTCAACAATCACACACATTTAGTTTTCCCGCACCGTTTGTGATATTGTCTGACATCACACACGCTTTGCAAACGGCAACTGTGTGAATGGTTACACACATTTCCTCTCCGTGAACCGTGTCGGATTATGATGTATATCACACACACTGTGCTTTATAGACCATGTGCGCCGTAATGACCTGCAGACCGTAATTTCACCCTAATTTAATTGCTGCTATTTAAAATTGTACCTAATTTGAACTTGAAAGTAGGCTATAGCTTTATTCATATCCATCAGGTTCAAACAACCAATGCATTATTCGATTCACAGGTACATATGTTCAAGAATTACATAAGCACCAAATAAAGAATGATGAACCAGGGTTCTATACTTGTACTATTATAGATGGTAAAGAAAGAGGCGACAGACATTCTGGTTGCTGAAGAAGGTGAAGTGGAATGGCCCTATTGTGCTCTCCTGGATGCAGAAGGCACGCATGACTCTGGTGCAACCCATTGTGATGGACGGCCGCTAATCATGTAGTTTGAGAGGTAATCTTGAGTAAACTGCTTCAGGATCCCCCTCAAAGGAAAAAGATTTAGACATTGTCATCTAACACAACTCATTACGGGCAGTAAAAAGAAGGCTACAGAGTTCTTACTTACCATCCTGTAGTTCACTATTGTCTTGCATAAAGTGTAAACAAATAGTTCGATTGACATCTTTTGACCCATTTTAATAACAATCTTTATCAGTTTCTCACTTGATGCTGGTTCATGAATATCTCATTGCCCCATATGCAGAAAGGGTCGAAGTATGGATCTTTGGCAATGACATATGTACCTAAAAGCACCAAGTTAATATTAGAAGCTAAACAACAATTGCAAAATGATGTAGTACAACACTCCCTCCATCCCATTATATAAGATTTTATTCCATGTATATCTAGACATCATCAGAACATTAAGGTAACACTCTTCCTTGTTGCTATGTAGCCTGGGATTGCATATTTAGTCATTCAGTACAAAACATGTTGCTATGTAGCCTCAGATATATTAAATATGGCACTAGTTAACCTACTGATAAATGGGTTACAGATATATTCAGTGAAATTTCTGATTCGACGATTAATCCCTTATCATCCCCCAAGCTATATGGTACCATCTACCAATATCCTGAACAGTGAGTACATATAGGCAATGCGATGAAACTAACCTCGATGGAAAACATCATTGTTCTCAATATTGTCCTCTATGAGTACATATAAAAGCATGTTAAGCACAATAGGCTAAACATCAACCAAATATATCCATGGTAGACAACATAATCTACAAATGATAGCTTCAGTGTGCAGGTTTAAGCACGCTAGTTAAACAAAACAAGAAGTGGAAAGGTGTGTTAACTGCATCAGACATAACATTAAAAAACAAGCAAATAGTCATTCAAACTGGTATTGTGCAGGTCTAAAGTACACTAGTTATTGTTAAAAAACAAAAAGGCATGTTAAATGCAACATCCTTAACAGCAACCAAATATCAAAATTCATAGTGGTATTGTTGAAACTGTTATTGATGAAATTGAACTGCACGGCAAATAGTTGCACATATAGAGCATCACATTGTGGAGAACTGAAATAAACAAGGCATAAGGCCATCTCTAGCCGATCCTTTAAAAGTTAACGGACTAAAACCCTTAGTGGATATATATATATATATATACTCCAACAATTTTTGGCTGTTTCTAGTCGATCCCCTAAACAGAATGTTGTAAACTTCAATTTGATCAAGTTCAAAGCTGGTTCAACCGAAAGTAGCATGCATTCAAACATAAACATAGATAGTTTTGCATAACCGAACATAAAACATAAATTTAAACTAAACTAAACTACTTTCGGTTGAAGTGGAGGTCGAGCCAATCCTTCCTCGTCAGGTACGGTGTGCCATCAGCCGGGTCCGGGCCGGTGCCGTCGTCGGGGTTGTTGGGGAAGACACTCCTCTACTCGTCGATGTCGATCTCCTCGTCCTCACCGCCCACCTCGATGTCCTCCGTGCCACCGTCCTCGCCGCCTTCGACCTCGTCATCGGAGGAGAGAATGCTAACCTCGCCGCCCTCCGCGCCGGCAAAGATCACTCGCTCCCCCTCCACGAGCTCCGGGTGCTGCCGGCGGAGCTCTTGCATGTAGGCCTCATCGGTCCTCCCGCGCCATAGCCGAGCTCACCACCCCTAGCTCTGGTGGAACAAGGTCGACCAGACGTGTGCCGAAGGGGAAATTAAGCCTAGCCGCCGCATCGTGGTAGCGGACCTGCCAGCGGTCGTACTCCATGGCCGCGAGCTCGGCCGTGTGGAAGCTACCGAGCCACCGGTGGGTGTGGGTCTCCTGATCCGTAATCTCAGCGACTCACGTCCCCCACTGCCACTCTCGGACCCCGAGGTAGGACCTCGTTGGCGGCCGAGCCCGAGGGAGGACGGTGAAGTCCTCGAACCGGCGTAGGGGCGCGACGATGGGCGGATCGGGCGACTGGCAGTGGCGGATCGATAAAGAGCCCGCGGAGGATGACGGGGACACCTCGGCGGCCACCTCGCTGGCGTCGGGCGAAGAGGCCGCGATAAACCACTTTTGGGCCATTGGCTTCTCGAGCTCCCCGGCACACAGGCAGAGGTTGAGGATGGAGGCGGCGGCGACCTACCAATGCTTTCGAGCGAGGGAGGGGTGGTGTATGTCTGTGTGAGCGGAGGTTTTGGGGAGTGTGTGGTGTGTGTGGAGGGGAGGGCAAGGTGGTGTTTTAGGAAATACCACGGCAACTGAAAATTTTACTAGGCAGGAGTAAAATGCCGGGCTACTGAAAATTTGGATCAAGGGCGAGAAGATATTTTTGAGATTGCGAGGGATGCAGAGGCGGGAGTAACAAGGCGAGGCTACTGAAAATTTGAATCAAGGGTGAGCACATATTTCTGAGATTGTGAGGGATGCAGAGGTGGGAGTAAAATGCCAGGCCTACTGAAAATTTGAATTAAGGGATTGAAGCAGAGCGGGAGTAACAGACATCGCACACGGTCCGCACATACTAATCGTGTGCTATCAAACATTAAAACCTTCCAGGCGGTAGATATTTTCAATATTACGAGGCAGTAGATATTTTTGAGAGTGGGAGGCAAGCTTCATGGAGCCCAATCTACTGTGCTGATGTGAGTGACTGCAGGGGCACGGGCGTGGCACACAGGTAGTCTGACCGAACCGTGTCTGTTGCGTACCCAATCGCAGACGGTTTCTACATCCAACTCATGTGCTGTTTATAAATTTGGCAAAAAGAATAACGCGGGAGAGGGTCAGAACACGAACACACTTGCATGTGGACCAAATATATGTATGAAAAGGGTGGTTTGATGTTCGAATACCCAATGCACAACTTTGGTGTGGCACCTGTCGCACAAAGCACAGTATTGCTAGTCAGCCACCCCCTGCGAACCCCACTTTGTGTCGGTGGTAAGGGGATCCTAGCAACGAATGCATGCCCCCAAATAGTTAGGTCTGAAATCTCACCCTACTGTAACACAAAACCTATAGGAGTCCATCATATATATGGTCAAACTTCCCCTTTCGCTTCCCGACAAAGGTGGACCGTGTGCCGACCCACAAATGTGTGCTTGTGGCACGAGATGGGTGAGACCACATACGAACCACCTGCGGGTGGCCCTACTATATGTATGAAAAGGGTGTGGTGTGATATTTAACTACCATTCACAACTTTGATGTGGCACATGTGCCTCGCAAATTAACCGGACTTCCTCGACCCCACAGAGGTTGCAGGTAGTGCAAAGTAGCCCCCCACCCCCACCCCCCCCACAGACACACGTCGGGGGAAGGGCATCTCACCAAGACGTAATGTAACACGGACCAAGCAGAATCCAACTTGATCATACAACCTCTCCCGCTCGTTGTTTGTCAAAGTGATGGACGTCCACACGGCCTCGCAAAATGGGCTAGCTTGTCACCGATAACCTCGCGAGGGAGTACTGTATGAAGACAACCCCACTCTGTGCATGTGGCCCAAGTATGTATATGGAAGTGGTGTGTGTGGTGTTTGAATACCTAATGCGCAAATTTGATGTTGCACCATGCTTTGGAACCGTAAAATCTCCACACTGAGCGAGGGTTCACGACGCGTAGCATGCGCTCAAACTTAATTAGGCTTGGAATGTTCGACCTACTATATGGTCACTCGAAGCAAAGAAGAAGAATCCACCCCGGTAACCTTTCTCGTCGTTGGTCGAAATGATGGACGTCCACGCGGGCCCACGAATATATATAGGCTTGCCACCCATAACCAAGTGAGTGAGAGTGTGTACAAAGACAACCATTGCATGCGTGTGTCCCGAACATATTTATGGAGGTGTGTGATGCATGCATATGTGTTCAATACCCGTCCCAATGCACAACATTGATGTGCTGCATGCGTTGAAAATCGTAGAGGTCCCCACAAAAAACAAGACGTTCATGACGTGTCGTGTGCTCGCCCCCCCCCCCCTTTGATCTAGCGGGATGGATTCATGTGTACACATGCGCTATTATATATATATGTAATCTCACATCATGATCTATATCATGAGACAAACAAAAAATTAAGCCCCCTCCACTACAAAAAAAAGACACATCCGTGACATTTTGGGCCGAACAATTTTTTTCTGTCATGCTTATGACACTTCTATGATGATAATTATGACAAAACCCGGTATCATCATAGATGTGGTGGGCTCCTACTTCTATGACAAAAAATCATGACAGAAAATGGGCTTTTTGTCCTAGGCGGGCCGGAGACGCACCTGCATGACATTCTTTGGGCCGTCCATGACGGAAAAAATTGTGGTAGAAGAGAGGGCGAGGAAAATTTCGGGGAGTTCCCGGTTACGGTGGGTGGTCGGGGCCGAGAGATGCACGGAGGGATTGCGTGTTTCTCTCGTACACGTACGCTCATGTGTGTGAGGCATTGGGCTCTAACTGAACCCGAGCAAGGCGTTCGCTTACTGAACCTGAGCGATTGCACTAGCTACGTTACTGAACCCGAGCGATCGATCCCTTGGCTGTTAACTGAACCCGAGCGATTCCTTCGCTACTGCTGCTAACTGAACCCGAGCGATCGATCACTGTGCGCTGCTGCCTCTTGATGAACAGTGAATGTGGGGGATGCGGTTGAACGAGTCGAGACGTAAGTGGTTGGAGTTGGATGAACAGTTCCCGGTGGGGGTTGGATGAACAGTCGCCCGTGGTAGTATATATAGGCCGTTGCCGCTGGATGAACAGGACCCCAAGAGGAGGCCGCCATAGCCGAGCTGGTTGGGGCTGGATGAACAGGACCCAGTGGAGGGCTGGTTGAATAGAAGCCGGTGGAGGGCTGGATGAACAGTGGCCTGTGGATGAACAGTAGCTGGTGGAGGCAGGAGGCAGACGCGGTGGATGAACAGTGCAGGTGGAGGCTGAAGGAAGTGGACGGTGGGTGAACAGTAGCTCGTGGAGTCCCGTTTTGCGGTACGCCACACCCCTCCGATGAACAGGACCCCCGTTTCGACTATACCGCTCCAACACAAGTCCGTTTCCTTCGTTTTGTGGTACGCCAACCCCTCCCGATGAACAGGACCCCTGTTTCGACCGTAGCGCTCCAACACAAGTCCGTTTCCTCCGTTTTGCGGTACACTGCACCCCTCCCAATGAACAGGACCCCCGTTTCGATCGTAGCCGGTCGAACAGAAGGCTGTTTCCTCTGTACTGCAGTATGCCAGACCTCGTTTCAGCTGTTCCGTCCAAGCCAGTTGGCTCCCGTTGAACAGGACACATTCCGATCCAGTATGTTGCCTCCCGATGAACACCATGTTGTTTCTCCGTTCTGACCCAGCCGGTTGGCTGCCCGATGAACAGGACGCCGTTGCTGCCGTCCGTTGCCTCCCCATGTACACGAGCCCTTGCCGTACGTATGCGTGAGTACACGTTCGAGACCCCGCCTGTATGTACGTACGTGGCCATATTTTTTTGGCATGTGGTTGTACATACGTGTACACGGTTTAGAAGGGACTGCCTGAACTGCTACGTCGGGGGCTCTACTACTACATGTGCCGCTGCTTGCTCGGCCACCGTTCATCATTGTAGAGAGACCGATCGACCAGTATGTACGTACATGTTCGCGACAACGCTACGTACGCTTCGACCAGGTGGGTCCCAGCTGTCAGGGAGGATAAGGACGCACTTCCTTGCGTGTGAAGTTATTGATGGTCGGTTCAAGCTGTCAGGGGAGGATTCATCTTTTTTCGCGCCTAATATGGAGGCACTTTCCTTGCATCCGAAGATATAGTTGGTGGGTTCCAGCTGTCAGGGGGAAAACATTTTTTTCGCAAAATACAGCTAAGCCAAATACAGAGGCCCTTCCGGTAGGTCCCTGCTGTCAGGTGGAGGAATCATTATTTTACATGTAATAAGGAGTCACTTCCTTGCTGTAGCCATGGACCCAGCTGTCAGCCTCTCCACGTACAGTCGTCTTCCGATGTAAGTCGTTCCTTGACCACATTGACCACGCCGCACCGAGAGCACCAAGGCGGTGGACGACGGCGAGGCCTAGGAAGGGAATGACCCAAAGTCGGGGAAGACTCGGTAGTTGTTTCCCATGCGGAGAGGCGTATGAGGGTTTATTGGTTGGGCTGTAGTCTAAGGCTACCGTCGCTGGAGAATAACAGCAGGTCTGGGTGAGTACAGGGATGGCCAGGCCAGCGATGGGAGTAGGGTTGGGCGTTGAGGCCTGCGCGGCAGTAGAGCCGGCCACGGGAGGCAGGAGCAGGCGACACAACCGGTGCTAGTTTGGGCGGCTGGAGCAAGAAGACCAGAGGTTGAAGAAGCACTATGGCCGTTGCATGGACATCATACGGTCACTGGAGCTAGAATCGTTCATATTGACTAAGTTGACAAAGCCCTCCATCCGCGTCAACTTAGTAGGCCCACAAGTCAGCCTCCAACTATGGTGGGTCCCACATAGCAGGGGGAGTATTCATTTTTTTTGTGCGTAATAAGGAGGCACTTCCTTGCGTGCGAAGATATAGCTGGTGGGTCCGAGCTGTCAGCGGGAGGAACATTTTTTTTGCAAAATACAGAGGCCCTTCCAGTGGGTCCCTGCTGTCAGGTGGAGGAATCATTATTTTGCGCGTAATAAGGAGGCACTTCCTTGCGTGCGGCCGTGGACCCAGTTGTCTGCCTCTCCACGTGCAGTCCTCTTCTGATGGATGTTGTTCATTAACCATGTTGACCACGCCGCGCCGAGAGCACCAGGGCGGTGGTCGACGGCGAGGCTAGGAAGGGAACGACCCGGAGCTGGGGAAGACTTGGCAGTGGTTGCCCACGCGGTGGGGAGTACAAGGGTTTACTGGTTCGGCTGCCGTCGCCGGAAAATAACAGGAGGTGTGGGTGAGTAGATGAATGGCCTGCCAGCGATGGAGTAGGGTGGGGCGGTGCGGCCTGTGCGGCAGCACAGCCGGCCACGGGAGGCGGGAGCAGGCAGTTCCACCGGCGCTGGTTTGGGTGGCTGGAGCAAGAAGATCAGATATTGAAGAAGCAGCACGGCCGTTGGATTAACATCCAACGGTCACTGCTGCTATAATCGTTTGTGGACTAAGTTGACGAAGCCTTTCGTACACGTCAACCTAGTAGACCCACAAGTCAGCCTCCAAATCTGTCCCAAACAACATACAGCCCGAAATTTCTAGCCAGATTCAAATTAATTTAAAAACTAAATATACCTTAATTTAAATCCAATGAAATTTTACCCGCACAAAAACAATGAAATTTAAAATATCAAAAGCCGAAAGAAAAAATTATTTTGGAACTAATTGCCTGTTTGCTGTATTTTTTCATTTTACAGCCCATTTCTTATTACTTATAGCCCATTTTTTGGCAAGCCCGAATGCATCCCTCCTCGTCTTGAAAGATTTCCGGCCCAGCAGGGCGTAGAAAAGCAAGTAGGCCTACGTTGGTTATTCTGCAAAAAAACAAAATAGCTGGGCTAGCCATTTTCAGAAAGGAAAAAAACTGGGTTGGTCATGTGGTAAACATATGAAATAAAAGCCTGGGCTAGATGGGCCACAGCTCCCGCACAACCCAATTGATACCCTTCTTCGTCCTGAAAACAAACAAAAATTTACTGCGCGCGCTGCTGGGTCCCGGGTGTCTGCCGCTCCTTGTGCAGTTATCTCGCTTATTGACTACGTTGACAGTGGCGTGCGACCCAGATGTCAGGAAACCATCAGGAGGAACCCTTTTTTTCTTGTAATAAAGGAGGCACTTGCTTGCCTACTGCCATGATCCTGGTGGGTGGCGCCATGTACAGTCATCTCCTTATTCCTCTCGGTTGTTAACCATGTTGACAAAACCGGAGGGCGGCGCCGCGGCGAGCGAACCAAGGCGGAGGACGATGGTGAGGCCTCGGACGGGAACGAACAGGAGCTGGGGAAGATGCGCAGAGTTTTAGGGTGCGATGTGGCCATGATGCGTGCGCGGCAGCACAGCCAGCTGTGGGAGGCGGGAGCAGGCGGTCCCGCCGACGCTGGTTTGGCTTTGGCGGCTGGAGGAAGAAGAGACTGAAGAAACACGACAGACGTTGAATGTCAATCCAACAGTCAAGGTTGGCACAATCGTTTGTTGACTAAGCCTACACCAATTAGCATACTTTTTTATATATAGGAAGAAAAGAAAAACTGGGCTCGTTGGCCATATAACATTCCCGAAACTGCGACCGTTTGATCTTGTGTCGCAACTAAAACTGCAAGGAAAATACGTTGGTTTGCCGTCCTCCTCCCAGGGAACGTTCGCCACATAAGTGACTAGCACCCTTGGTTTTCAACCGAGAGGTCTTGGGTTCGAGTCCCAGGAACCCTCAATTTTCTCCTCCTTCCTTCCTTGCAAAAAAAAGAAAAGAAATCAAATACTTGAGAAGGCGTACAGAACAAGCTAGTGTACCAGTAAAGAGACGTTGCTGAGTTTTAGAAAAAAGAGAGACGTTCTCCTGTAGCTGGTTCGAATCCAAACCTAGACTATGAATATATATGGTGCTATGCTACTCTGCAAGTAATGAAACTGACATATCCAATGTTTGCTTCTCCTCTTTTCTACTTACTCTTCCTAGCATCAGAAGTTCTGGCCGCAGCAACCATGTCCGCAGGCGGCTCGTCCACCTGCTCTTCAGTACGCAACAACCAGATATGCGCCAAGTCGCCACCCGTACCATCGCCTGTGGGTCTCATCACACCCCCGCCGGCACATGCACCACAGCCGGTTGCTCATCGCAACCCGCTGCCGTTGGTGTGGTGCCACTACTGCAAATCACGCAGAGTCATCCGTTGCGTCTCAACCACAATCCTCAACCCTGGCCGAGTCTTCTCCAAATGCCCGAATCATGGGGTAATAATATGTTCAAGTATTGTTCCGTTGCTTTTAGTTGCTAATTTTTTTAATAGTTTGGTTGATGATCTTCCAATTTGATTCGTGCAGAAAAGGGAAGATTCGTGTGATTTGTATTTCTGGGAAGTTGCTGATGTGGGGGAATGCAACTACGCTGATTATTTGGTTAGCCGAGGAATCCCAATACCAGCAGGTTGGGGTGTTGGACATGTAACTGAAGGAATGGCAGAAGAGGAAGATGCAGAGCAGAAGGTTAAAGATGCAGTTCCTCTGATCATGGCCAAGCAACAGCTGCTGAACGGCCTTGACAGCAATTAGGAGATGAAAGAGCTTGTGAAGATAATGGGGAAAATCAATGTGCTCTGTAGGATGATGGTCTCTTTATTTGTAGTGTATGTAGCACTCGTGATGTATTCAGTGGCTATGACATGAGCACTTTGCTGAAACTAGTAATGAATGAAACCTGTTTAGCAGGCTGGGCGTAGTGCTGTGAACATCAAATGATTTCTATTAACGGAAATCGGGGGGTATCCCCTTTTGCTCATAAATAAATAAATAGCAGAGGCCCTTTTGCTAATAAATAAATAAATTAGCAAAGGCCCTGTCGGGTCAGCTTTGTTCCCATTCGAAGACGTCGAGCAAATTGCAGTCCAACAGCAAACTATGTCATCAAATACAATTTTCACAACCAAATATGAGTACAACTAAACAACAATGTCATCATGTTTTAGTCGTCATACAATCACCAAACACAAATCAACATACATAATAAGTGATGTTCTCACAGCAAAATACTAAACAACAACTTCATCAAATTTCAGTTGTCATAGCAAACACAATTTCACATAGTAGATAAAAAAACGTCTTCTGACAGGAAAATATGACAAAAGCAATCTAATCATCATCCGCAGCAGCAGCGTCAACATCTTCGCCATGTGTATCAGTCTAAATCGTAATTCCCCCAGTGTCCTCTTCTTCTTCATCGTCAATGTCCTCGAACATTGGCGTCTTATTGATCAACTCTCGTATGTCCACAGCTCGATAGGCAATCTTTTCGCCAGCGTCATTGACGTGATGGTTCTCAAAGATATTAGGAACATCTGTGGAATCTTCTACATCAGGAGCAGTGTAAGCATCATCTTGTTGTGCAACTTCATTAAACGAATTCCTCTGCTCAAACCTTTGCAATACTCTCCAATCATCGCTACATGCAAATGTGTCTTCCAAGAAAAACAACTGTGTTGCTTGATTTGCCAAAATAAAAGGCGCGTAGGTCTGGTACGCCACCTTGACATTGATGGATTTGAAATAATCATCAGCTCTGGGTTTTGCGATCCTGGAAAACAGGTTATACCAATGACAGCACAACAGAACCACACACCAATGAACCTCGAAACTGGAGACATATTGCAACTGAACAATGTCTGTTATGTTAGCATACATTTCAGTTGTCTCTTCACCGTACTTATCCGTGCTCATGATGGCACTGTTTTGTGTCTTCCTGCCTTCGTCGCGTGCAAGGGTGTTGTATCGCACATCTCCAACAACACAAGATTCATAATATCTTACCCGAGTATCAGGACCCATTGCTAGTGCGTAAAGGGCACCATTAACTGCCTGCCCATCCTCCCGCATCTTCTTAACCTATGGTTAGAAAATAGACAAGCTGATCATCTTATGTACTCAATATATTAAAAAAAACTGACAGTGCAATTCAAAAGCTTACATGGCTCTTGAACCATTTCGCAAATCCTGCCATAACCAGTTTGTCAATGTTTCTTGGATTTTGCGGCAGTAACTCCTTTTTGTAGATGCTGCACAACATAGTGATCACGTCAAACATCTAAATATATAAGAATGTGCTGCAAGTTTAGTAGATTACGATGTATAAGCTGCAGTACTTAGCACTTACTTGATATAAGGTAGAATCTCAGGACAGTTATTCAACACATACCAAACCATTTTGTCCAAATCTTTAGGTTTATCGTCTTGTCGACTCTTCCCTGTAACTCGAACAGAACAATCGAAAACATTGAGCTCGGGATTGTCTTCACCCACCTCTTTGCTAAGCTCATCAGCTGTTTTAATGTATTTTGAGCAGAATGTCAACGCTTCTATAGCAATGTAGGCCTTTGCAATAGAACCCTCAGGTCTAGCACTGTTCCTAACATAGCCCTTGAAAGTGCCTAGCCACCTTTCAATAGGGTACATCCAGCCATACTGTACTGGACCTCTAAGTAGTGCCTCATTAGGTAGATGAACAGCCAAATGCACCATCACACCAAATAAGGTTGGAGGATATATCTTCTCAAGGTCGCATAGGATAGTTGGTATCTTGTCTCTAAGACGCTCCAAAGCATCTATCCTGATATTTCTATTGCAGAGTTCCCTGAAGAATTGTCCCAACTCTGCAACTGCACTGTATAAGTCAGGGCAGCCCAATCCTCTAAGGATAACAGGTAAAACCCTTTGAAGTAGGACGTGGCAGTCATGAGTTTTCGACCCTTGTACCTTGTTTCCATCTGCACTGACTCTCCTTTCAGGGTTGGAAGCAAATCCATGTGGGAATCTCACACGTGACAGGACCTTGCAGAATTCTTTTCTTTTTACCTTGTCCAAGACGTACACAGCTGGTGCCATATCCCGTGGTTTACCTTCATCTTCCACATGCGAATCCTTTCAGATACCCAGGTGTGTCAAATCAATCCTAGATTTTAAGGTATCTTTCGTCTTGCCTTCAATATTAAGAAGTGTGCCGATAATGCTGTCACATGTATTTTTCTCGATGTGCATCACATCAAGATTATGCCGCAGATCCAAATCTTTCCAATACTCCAAGTCTCGCAAAGTGGACCTGCGGGTAAATAATAATCTCTCTTCTGCCCTGCCATGCTTCCTTTTCCCGCTACCATTATCAGGATGGTTTCCTGGTGTAATATGCCTGACCTTCTCTAATTCCACTTGCAACTCATCGCCGGTGAGCCTCTTTGGCGCATCATGGTTTTCATGCTTTGCATTGAACACATGTCTTCGGTATTTTGTAGGACACGGCTTGTCCTTGGCAAGGAAATGGCGGTGTCCAATGTAACAGATCTTGCTAAGTATTGCGTATGACAGCGGATTCTTGTCACAGCAAACACATGCATTGTAACCATGTGTCGTTCGCCTTGACATAGTGCCCAAAGCCGGATAATCATGGATGCACCAAATTATAACAGCACACAGAAAGAAATCAGCTGGTGGGCTGCTATATAGGTCTCGAGTGAGAACACCCCTCCATAGCTGTTGAAGTTCCTCCACAAGAGGCTGCATGAATAAATCAAAATCCTTTCCAGGACTTTTTGGACCTGGGATGAGCAAGGCCATCATGTAGTTTGATTCTTTGGTGCAGACATTTGGAGGCATGTTGTAAGGGATAACAAGCACTGGCCACATGCTATATGTGGCGCTCTGGTGGCCAAATGGGTAAAATCCATCTGTAGCTAAGCCAAGTCTAATGTTTCTCGGGTCAGCAGCAAACTTTTTGTGTTTCTGATTCAAGCTTTTCCAGTCACTACCATGAGATGGATGGCTCATTACATTCTGATCTCTGTACTCCTGGTTCCTAGAATGCCACAGTACATCCTCTCTTGTTTCAGCATCATGAAACAACCTCTGCGATCTTGGTATAATTGGAAAATGTCTCAGAACATTATGAGGAATCCTCTTCACAGCATCGCCATCTTTCCATCTTGATGATTTGCATTTTGGGCATTCACTTAAGTTGGCATAATCCTTCCAGAACAGAACACAATTATTCTTACAAACATGGATCATATCATATCCAATTCCAACTTCATGAAGGAAATTCTTCATTTTACTGTAGGTGTGTGGCAGCTCCGGCGCATCTGGGAAAGATTTGCGGAAAGTAGCCAACATCGCATCGAATGATTTGTTGGTCATCCGCTCAGATGTCTTCACCTGAAGAAAGGTGACCATAGCTGAGAATACTGACAGCTTATTTCCTTGGGTGACAGCCACGTTGCATTGTTCTAACATGCGGGCCCACCGTTTTTCTTCTGCAGGTGAAAGTTCACGAAATGCGCGAGCATTGTTTCAATGTTGGTCAAACTCACAGGCTCCGCCACCACCACCTCCTCCTCCTCTTCCACCTGAGCATCAGGCAGATCAAGATGGTGATCTGCTGCTTCCACATAGTCAGTAACATTGACGTTCACAGCTTCACCATGATGAACCCACCTAGTATATGTGACCGACATCCCATACAAGTGTAGATGATTTTGCATAGTTGACTAGGGTCTTGTAACTGAATTCATACAACTGCTACACGGGCAGAGCACATCTGACTTCGGACCACCGTACTCACCTCTGATAAAGTTCATGAAGTTTTCAGCCGCCTCGACATATGCAGCGGAGAATCTTCGAGCAGAAGTTATCCAAGTCCTGTCCATCTGTTAGACATACAAATTAGTTCTTCTACTAGATATTACAGGAAAAACATATATGCTTTTTTATGAAGTCCAGAAAAAAAATACCTAGGCCGATGTCCAAAGCTATGGCAAGATATTTGGACAAGCTGATCTAAGTAACGAAATATATGTAAAGCTAATTCAGCAAACAGATTTGAGTGCTAAATTATGGCAGGCTGTTTTAGCTATCAATGAGGCCGAGCACACAGCCATCAAAGGCCATCTCAGCAACAAAGATCGAGTATAAAACGGTGTAGAGCTATTTCACCTAACAGATTGGCTACTAGACCATGGTAATCTATGTCACAATAAATATATGGCAGGATATTTTAGCAACTAATCAGGCGTGGTATGCCATCTCAGCTAAGCAGATTGAGTGCAGAACAGGGCAAGGAAGCTTCTTAAGCAGAGCATATTGACTATAAACTATTTCGGCAAACAATGAGATTAACAGCGTCTATCAGCTAACATTCAGCGCTACTCCGACATGCACGGGGCCTCAGTCTAGAATGCGCGTACCATGGGAGAAGCCGACCGCCATGCGTCTCCACAAGAACGTTGCCAGTGGTGGTGGCGCGGCTAGAGGACGGCAGTCTACGAGAGCGTACTGTTGGAGCGAGAGGATCACCGTGCGTCCCCTCGATGAACCGCGTCGCCGACGTATCGGCAAGGCGGGGAGGGCAGCTTTGGCGGAGCGAATGGAGTGGAGGGGGCTGGGGGGAGGGCGTTTTGGGGAATATTATTGGCTAGTTGGCCGAAGGGCGGTTGAATTTGGGATTTGGGGGGAATTTTCGCGTGGTGGGCGGGGGAGTTTGGCGCATGGTCGGTTTCTCCAAGTGCAGTCCCACGTGTCAGTGAAGAGGCAAGCCGAAGCGCATTCCGTTTGCATGAGCCGTGTGCAGGACCGACCGTGTGAGGGGTGCAATGTGACCGCGACAGGCGTGCTGTGAGTGTACCGCCTTTTTTCCTTTTAAACTTGGTGCTTCGCGCGATCCATCGATACTACTACTAGTAATCCGGTAATCCCGACTAAAACGATGCGGCCGGGTCTTTTCCCGCGTGATATGCTAGGAGGTTGGCTTAGTTGGTTTTTTTAGGACGAGTAATGCGACACCTACGTAATCCCAGTTACGTAATTAATGTAATGTGAAACGTGTGGGCTGTTGATTGGAGATTGGGGGAGGGAGGGGCCCACCACCCTGAAAATCAGGGGGGAGAGAGAGAGGCAATTTACGTTAATCCTTTCGTAGGTTCCCGTACATGTAGAAAGATGTGAAATGCGTGAATGTGTAGTGGACGTACTATTGGAGTGCCTAAGATAAATTGTGTATGTAGATCCTATGTGTTTATTTACTTCGCATGTTAGCTTTGTCTTGGGTCAAACCTTCTAAGTTTATACACACAAAAATGAATCATCATTCCATATATTTTCATACTCCTACAATATATCTTACTATTATTGTGAAAGTTCATATACACCGGACGAGATTCATGCAAACACGGCAGATTTTCATTACATTTCGAACTTTTATAGGACAGAAAAATAAAAGAAACCCGACCCTAAACCTTTTCTACGGCGGCGACCAACGTCCTCCATCTGCCATCTCCATGTACGGGGGCGGGGTTCAAGACCCATGAAGTGAAGGTGTGGTCTCCGGCGAGGAAGAGTAGAACACGGGAGACGGACCGGCCAGTTGGCACACCATGCCCTGTCGCCTCCCATGCCCTACTCATCCTCGGAGGAGTCCCCGACCTCGGCGATGCCGGTGGACGTGAGGTCGATGATGATGGACGTGGACGGTCCATCGCTTCACCTGCCACATGCGCCACCGAACGTTGGACGGCGGCAAGTAGGATGCGTGGCTGACGGTGCTTCCGTCGTCGGCCGCCTATGTGACCACCGCTTGTGCAGTCGTGTCGGCGTCCGGCTATGCCGCTATTGCATTGCGAGCGGCGACTTGAGAGAGGGCGATGACCTCGAGCTTCATCCCCAAAGACAAGCTCTCCCGCAGAGCGTTCGCGCTCGTGGTCATGGTGGATGTGGTGCCAGGTAGCAGGAGGATGCGCTATGGTGTGGAGTTTAGCTGGGCGTTGCCGCTTTAAGTAGTGCATTCCGGTGAGGCCAAGCGTTCGGGTGCGTCATTAAGTCGCCGGAGTTGGTTCCTCGGGCACTGAGCCTCTTAATGATGGCATACAGATGGACGGCATGAATGCGGGCAGCTGGCATCGGCTGGGAACGCACCACGCGACGGCGCGAGGGGCGAGGGTTTTTGGTGTGCCAGGGTAGTCAGCTGCGATCGTGGCAACGTTGGAGATGCCCTTTGCTCACATGCGATCCCCACATGTCATTGAAAAAGCAAGATGACCCGGCATGGTCTCAGGTCCTGGGGATGCAGTTGGCCGCGCTAGAACACTCCGCGGATGCGTCGCGGAGCGCGCGCACTTCGGCGTCCCATGCATCCTCGATGAGCCAGGTGTTGATCTGCTGGTCGTGCCACAGCGCTAATGCCACCCTCGGCACCCTGAAGCCGAGCGTGTCCAGCGACGATGAGTGTGTCGCTCACCGCGGTCGTCGTGTCCAGAGGTGGTGCAGGAGCTGCGCCACGTTGCTGGCCCCCACGACCCACTTGAACGGTTGCCGATGGCGAGGAGGTCATGGGCCAGCTCCTCCATTGGACTAGTCTGCGCCATGTCATCCTGACAGGTGTGCCCCACAAGTCGGTTTCCCTGTTTTCCCGGCCAAATTCGAGCGTCAGTGCTCCACGTTACGCATTAGGCGCAGAACAGGTGGTTTTTGTGCCCTGGTTCAAATGTGATACAGTACCAAGTTGTTACCCTAGCCCCAAGTGTGGTAGTTTTGGGTATGGTACCACCCTTTTCCTTTTCAACTAGTGAAGCATAACACTTGATTAAGTAGCCGGATGGTGTGCTAATGTAGGTGTCCGACTGTTTGAAGGAATAATTGAGGTGTGCCCGGTCCGTGCCCGCATTTAGGGGTCCAACTTACCATGTTTCGGCAGTAGTAACTATATACTAGTCCCTGCGTACTCCCTCTATTTTTATTTACTCCGCATTTTAGCTTTGCTCAAAGTCAAACTTTGTAAACTTTGACAAAGTTTATAGACAAAAATAATAACATATACAATAACAAATCAATACCATTAGATTCATTATTGAATATACTTTCACATCATATAGATTTGCTATTGTAAATGTTCATATTTTTTCTATAAATTTGGTCAAATTTTATGAAGTTTGACTTCAGTCAAACCTAATATGCAGAGTAAATAAAAACGGAGCGAGTATCTTACTCTGTGACCAAGACGGAAGGGAAAACGAGACAACTTAATGTTTATTTGAGCCGTTCAAGTATAATCATGTGGCGTTGCTTATTTCTCATTCCTCTCCAACCCTCTTCTCCATCGATCATGCCGCCCTCCGGTCGAGTCCATCCTCCCGCATGCCTCATTTAAAAATTCCGCTGAGTATCATTCGCATGTGGGCCTAGACCATGCTTGTATTTCCAATGTTGTAATTTGTCCGACATGCATACAGACATACGGTTCGTTTAAAGTTTCACTTTGCCTCCACTACGTGTCGCTTCTCATCTTAGTTTTGACATCCCATTCGGTTCATGCCCCGACACATCTTGACGGGATCGATTGATGTTGAGAGATCAAGTGCGTGTCGTGCAAGGAGATAAAGGTTTGGTGTGTTTCTATGATAGAAATGACCCCGGGGGGATCTGTGTGGTTTGGAGGGAGTATATTGTACGTTCAAAAGCGAAACGAACGTACTGTACCCACCCTAGTCCTGTTTTAATCGATCTCCGGACCCCGAGATGAAACCGAGAGAGAACGAGTGGGTGCATGTGTGATACCTAAGGCGGATTCAAAATTTTGAACCGGTGATCATAGCATCAGCAAATCATATATAAAGGGTATTCAATGTTCGTTTAGCTTTTCAACGTACAATATACTCCCTCCGATCCTTTCTAGTTTACATATAAGTTTTATGTGTAGTCAAAGTATCTCTACTTTGATCAAACTTACAGAAAAAAGTATCAACATTCAACAACGCCCAATCAATATTGTTAGATTCGTACGTACTCCTAGATTTGTATTCAAACAGAGATGGTTTCCAATTTGTTTTCAAACACGTGAATTTTCTTGTTCTCGCGCATGCTCTTCCTACTTGGATTTTGCCATGTATAGCCAGTCCAATAGTAACTTTTTTTAAGCTCCTTGTCCAATAGTAGTAGAAGTAGTAGTACTAGTGGAGTACTGACAACATCTGCAGTAGAGTATGCAGTGCTCATAGTACTAGTAGTATACTCCCTCCATTTTTATTTACTCCGCATAAAATGGAGGGAGTACTAGTAGCACTCGGCTGACATCCCTCTCTTCTAGTAGTATAAATGATGCGGGCGGGGGAGGGGGAGGGACGTCGGTTTGCTCTCAACTGCGGTCCCACAAGCGAACAAAAACGCAAGACGAAGCGCGTTCCATTCGGTGGGCAATGTGGAGGGTCCAGTGTGCCGGGGTGCAACGCGAACGCGACAAGAGTGATGTACACCGTCCGTTCCTTATGAACTTGCATACTTCGAGTACTCCTTTTTTTACACAATACAGACGCAAGCGCTCATACATGCGCGCATACACTCACCCCTATGAACACACACACGCACACCCTACCCCTATGAGCACCTTCGAGAGACTGAGTCGTCATACCTCTATCTCTACTCTTATCTCTACTCTCGGTGATGATGGTCTGCCTGCCATCTTGCAATATAGACCGTCCGATCTATATCTGACGGATAGAAAGTAAACTATGGCAATTTTGCAAAAGGATACCCGCACCTCTATCGTTCATCCTTATCTCCCACAACTTCATTGTTCAGTAATTAAAAAAGGAAGTTCTAGAACAATCTGGCATGGTGGCTGCTGCCGGCGTCATCCATCCCCATGCCTCCGCTAAGTCCGACCACCAATCACCACCGCGCCCCACTCCTCCTCACCTTATCTCTCATCTTTCTTGAGATATCATTTTTCGATGAAATTCTCGAGATACCATTTTTTGATGAAATTCTCGAGATATCATAAAAAAATGCATCCTGATGTTCTGTGCAATGCGCGGGCATCTTGCTAGTCATCTTGAGATTTACGAAGTCACTGCCTTGTCGTCGAGAGGAACGGTGGGGAGGTCCGGACATCTGCCACGTGAAACTCCAAAACTTTGGTCCCATCCCACCCCACAACACTCCAGGCTCCAGTCATCCGGCTTTGCAAACTCCGCACAGTCAAAACCGATTGACCGGTCGTCACTGGAACCACTATTCACACCAGAACCTTCACTGCTCAGCCTACGCCATCTACTTGTCGGCCGGTCACCACTGCCCCAAAACCACACCTCCTCTCCAGCCCATTCCCCCACCTTTCGATCGCCTAGCCCGCATCCACCGTCCCCTAGTTTGCCAGAAAGCCATGGTGCGCCGCAAGATCACGTACTACAAGATGCTGATGCCGGAGCGCCGCACAGAAATCGTGGTGGCAGTCGGCGCCACAGACCTCTGTTCCCAAGCTCGCTTTGCGGCGGGCCAATCCCCGAGTTCTCTAGAGCCAAGCTCCGAGGAGGAGGAAGCCGATCCAATGTTCATGGCGGAGGTCGCGGTGCGGAAGGCCCCCGATGCGTATGAGATGATGGACATCGACTTCGTGCCGGCGTCCGGGTCCCCCATGGTGCAGGCGGACCAGCGGTTCAACCTGGCGGTCCTAAAGGAGGACCGGGAGGCGGAGGCTCAACTTGATGCGGAGCGTGCGGATGCTGCTGCCATCGAGGCCTTCCTGCAGGCGGAACCGGATGTCGTGGATGTGAACCGGACGGCGGAGGCTCAACTTGACGCAGAGCGCGCGGATGCCGCTGCCATCGAGGCCCTCCTGCAGGCGGAACCGGACGTCCTAGACTTGAACCGGGCGGCGGAGGCTCAACTTGACGCAGAGCGCGCGGACGCCGCTGCCATCGAGGCCCTCCTGCAGGCGGAACCGGACGTCCTAGACTTGAACTGGGCGGTGCTCGTGTCCGTGCAGAGCGCCCGCACACTCCGCGTGAATGAGTAGCTGGAGGCCGGGGACAACCATGGTGCGGAGACACACGTCGGCAGCTACGGCTGGTTCGCGCCGGCAACCAAAGACGACGAGACTGTCTCGTTCCGCGAGTAGTGATAGTTTTTCTTTATGTTGTTGTTTTTAGGGATCTTTTGCTGTGTAAAAACATATATGTATGCAAGTCGCCTGACTTTCATCATTTGGGTCGGTCGACCATTTCAGGCGGTTGGATGAATATCCTACGTCTCCTAACCCTTCTTCTTCCTCACCTTTTCTTCTTCCCCAACAGACCACCGCACGGGCCGTACGGATCTTCCCCAACATGTGGTTGGATAAACATACTGTATGAACGAAAATTATGTGTCAGCGGTAGGATGGCTGAGTTTGGTTTGATCACATGCGGTAGCACGTGTCAGTGAGGGTGCGTTCCCTTGGTTGGGTTTGCGGCGTGCAGGAGCGACTGTGTGAGGGTGCGGTGCGACCGCGACAGCCGTGCGCAAGTGTACCTCCTTTTCATTTTGAAAACTTTAGGCAAGCTTGGCAAAAATGTGTGGCAAAGTATGGCAATGCAAGGCCTAGACCCAAACAGGATACAAGTACGTACGTACTACTTGTGTTAAAAAAGAAAGGCGGGGTTTTCCTTCGCGGGATTGATCGATACAAATCCTCGTTTGACGTGTCAATTAATGCATATTTTTTTCTCCAACGCCCAAAGAGCTAACCATCTCACTCCTCATTGCTTGATTAATGCAGCACCATGCAAACCAACCTTCTCACTTCCGCATGTATGCAAGGGTATATTAATGTCCTTGGTTGCTAGTACGAGGCAAACCCCATCAATTTTGCCTCGATTAGTGTTAGTGGCCTTCTGCAAATTGTAATTTTGATACTGGCCTTGTATACAAAAAAATGGGGGTAGTAACTATTTGACTTCCTTCCCCATTGTGGTGGTGTCGACGATATCTCGAACATTGTGGTTTGGCGAAGTGCGTTCGACAGAGCACACCATTGAGGGAGACCACGGTAAGTCATTCGCAAGTGCCGCCTGCAAGCCAAGACAACCGCCTTCTTTGCATCCAGGAAGTCCGTTGAACAAAAGGACGCGTAAATGTACTAGTACTACACAATAGCATCGTCCGTCCAGCTTAGTGCGGTAAGGTTGTTTCTCGAAGAAGACGATGGAGAAGCGGAGTCAGCGAAGAGTGAAATCATGGTTGTTTCGTTCGTGCTTTGTGATTTGATGCCTCACTGCTTTGCGATTTGTGATAGAAGGGACAGGGGAGTAGACTATGTGCTCTATACTGTACATGCGTCCAAGCATGGGAGAAAGAGGAGAGTGGTTGCATTTTTCTATTCCTTCAATCAATCAATTAGGGAGCTTCGGTTTCATCTTTTTGGCTTTGGCAGCACTGTCCACAATGGTTCCCATCGATGCCAAAAGCTATTTTCACATTTGGCTACACACTGTGGATGCCCTTAACCGTACCACTTGGTTTTGCTCCTGTGTGCTATCTATACAAATCTTGATTATATTGATCTAAAAAATTATAGTATCAAGATTAGTAAAAAGGAGGTGATTTTGCCGCGCAGAAGGCGGGGGAGGTTTCTTATTTTTAGAGGACGTTGGCCTGGCGGTTTGCTAACATGCGGTCCCACGTGTCAGTGCTTTACCAAGCCGATCCGCGTCCCACATGAGGCAGAACAATGGCAGAAGCAACACGTGGTTAACTTGAAGAAGATGAGGGAGAAGCGGATTCAGCAACGAGTGAAATGATGGTTGCTTCGTCCATGTAACTTCTTTTTTTAGCATTACTTCGTCCCTCCAACTTAACTGCGGGAAAGGTGCAGCTTTGTGATTTGACGCCTCATTGCTAATTACTACGCTAGCGCCATGACTGGGGTGCTTCACCCCTGCTGCTCTGCACTGTTATTTTGGTATGGCATGTGGACCCGGTTGCTTGATGTCCCACATGTCGGCGAAAGGGACTAGAACATTTATGAAAGCGAGCGCTCCACTCTTACGACGGAGGAGTACACGACACGGCGGCCTAGTGAACTGTTACTTGTACTGTAGTACTACTATAGTTTTGCTGTTTCGCATGATCCGTCGATACAAACCCGATTAAACAGGCAAGAGCGGGATTTTCCCGTGCGGTAGATGATACTAGCCATAGATTTCAAAGACAATTTTAATGTATGCAAACTGAATAATTAAGTAACAATATGAGATCTAGTAAAACTAAAAACACATATGATTTATTGTGTTAGAGTGTAGTAGTAGTGTTGTATTGCATAGTTGTTAGATGTAACATGCGAGAACGTGTAGAGATGTACTTTTGGAGGGCCTACAGAGAGAAATTGGGCATAAAGTGGATTCAAATATTTGTATTCGTCTTCATAGCATTTGTAACTCATATCTACAGTTTGTACAGTAGACGTGAATGCTTGTTCACTCTTACGAAACCAGTACAACAATAATGGGGTGGCGTGCGCCAATTTAGGCAATGGCACGTTGGCCTACTCGGCTCCACAGAGAGAGCGAGAGAAGAGATAAATACACGGGCAGTCAGTGTATTTCAAGCGAAAAGCGTAATACGGTCACCGGACTTCAGAATACGCTCATTACGGTTACTATATATGTTTTGCGGTGATTATACGGTCACTTGCTCACCGTTCAGCATCGGATTGCACTCTGTTGACCGGCCAAATAGTCTACGTGGCACTATGTTGACTGGTTAAATTGACCATGTTCCTTGTGGGTCCCACCTATCAGTTCGCATAGGAAAAAGGTAAGTTAAACACAAATTTAGGCAGGCGCGACAAGACTCCAACCCGTGCGCGGGAACCACCTGGTTGTGTATGTGCCTGTCAGGGCCTGATGTGTGCGCATGCACGTGTAGGTTGAGCACTTGAGCGTGAGAGTGTGTGTTGGTCGTGTGGTGTGTGCATGCATGCGTGCGTGTGTGCGTGTGAGTGTTGCGTGCGTGCGTGGCCGTGTGTGTACGTGTGAGTGTTGCATATGTGCGTGGCTGCGTGTGTTCGTGTGAGTGTTGCGTGCATGCAATTCGTGTGCATGCGTGCGAGCGTGTATAATCACCACACCAGCTCCTGTGTGTTAAAACAGACGGCTCAGCATACCAATACAAGGCCACCTTGTCCACTGTGCCCGCGGTCATGACTTCGAACCACCGTCCAATATTTTTTTATCGTTTGTTTTCATTCGTATACACGCCGACAGGTGGGCCCAATAGTAGTGAGATAATGTGATGCAACACTAGAGGTGCCACGTGGAGCGTTTAACTGGTCAACTAGTCATGTCTTGAGCAAATACAGAGCTGTACGGTGAGCCCGTGACTGTATAATAACCATAAAATGTAAATGGTGACCGTAATGACTGGATTTTGAAGTCCAATGTATGTATCGTGCTTTCGCTTCAAATACAATGATCGACACTGTATATATCGTGAGAGAAAGATGAAACATGCGTGAATGTGCTGGGAGCGTACTTTTAGAGGACCTGGAGATAGTTTGTGTGCGTACGTGAAAGGGGCGTAGAGGTGGTGTATGCAATGGAGAGAGAGATGCTCTTCGTTTCTCTTTATTATGACTAACTTTATATATAGTATAAAAATATAAAAATTCACAGTGCAGAATAAATATCATTGGGTGCACCATGCAATGCAAATTAATGTTCATACTCCTCCATATAACTTTGTAATGTTGTATATATGTAGAAATTCTAAAATAATTTTTTGGCCACACTTTGTGTGGTTTTATTCAAAAGGAATATTGTATGCGAAATAAACGTGAAGAGAGGGCTTTCTAGATCAATGGGGTACGTGATGTAACATGTGTGAATGTGTAGTTGATGTATTTGGCAGGGCCTAGAGAGGTATGTGTATGTATTACGTATTCGAGAGAGGCATGGATAGAGGCGGGGGGGGATGTGGGAGAGATAGCACGAGAAATGAGAGAGGTCTAGAGAGAGAGACGAATAGGATGTCACGGCGAGAGATGCCCTTGAGTGTGTATATACAAGGGGGGAGGGGATAGAGGCACGAGGAGAAAATATTTTGTGTGGTGTCTGTGTTGGTATGTGTGGGAGTGAGAAGATAACGAGACCTGGGGGCAGAGGGTGTGTCACCGCGTGAGGTCCGGTGGGCCGAGGTGAGGCCCTTGGTTCGGTTCCGTCCTGTGCCACATTGGTCGTCCCGTGACGCATTTAGGGAGACCCATGGAGGACTAGTCGCACAAGATAAAGATACCAGAGTCGTGAAGGACTATGTGTCCACTGACAAAGCCGGCTAGGATTTGTAACCCTAGGTCCTCGGACTAAGGTAACCCCTTATCTCTGATATTACCATTCATCCAACCTAACTTTAAGGGGCATCCTACAGAATGCTCTTCTAGAATCATACTCGACAATTAGGAAGAGAGGTGGAGACAATGCATGCGAGACAGGCCTAAGATAATGTGCGTGCGGGAGACACGTAGGCAGGTCTATGTATATAGAAAGGGTCGATGGGGATTGTGCATGTGTATGCTTGTGATAGGAAGAGTGCTTGTGATAAAGGTTAGTGAAAACAGTCGTAAATGGTTGCGAGAGGGAGGGAGGGTGATATCGAGAGCATGTCTGCGAGAAAGACACCTCGGGAGAGAGTGTGTGAGCATGTGTGACAGACCACCGATGGATATACACCATGTGCACGTATGTGTGAGAGATAAAGTCAGCGCGTGTGTGAGGAGGGGCCTATGGAAAGTGAAACTACACGTAAAAGACTGATGTACACATTGATTAAAAATATAAATTGTATCCAAATATTAGGATGGGATCATGATATTTGCAATTCGCGTAAGGAACGGTCATTGATCCATCAGACCTCTATATTCTATCGAATTTGAGCATGTCTATGTTATTATTCGACATAATTGATCCACAGAGTTAGTATTTTGAACTCCAGACAATGCATCGCTTTAGCAATCGAATATAAACGTGAGTATAGTTCATGTTGTGTGTGTAAAGCACATTATACATACAAAAGTTACACAATGAACATTATAAATAGCTAGCTATGAACTAGCATACATTTGAATTCGACTTAAGGTGGTTTAAAAAATTCGAATTCAACATGAAGTCCATTCAATTATTTGAATTCGAGATCATAGCATTTGTAAATCATACCTAAATTATGCGGCACCAATCTTTGCTCTACTTTTGTACATAATAGCATATATAGTCATGTACAAAATAGATTCAAATTTACCTCCTCCATTCCAAAATAATCGTAGTTATAGTATTTTCAAGTGTCAAAAATTCAAAAAGAAGCGCATAATTTAATGAGGTTTTCAAACATACAAGGTCAAATTTAACGTTGTCTATTTAGGTCAATCCTCAAAGTTCAAGAGTACTCTAAACGTGAATGCTTCTGTTTCAAAATTTCGAACGAAGTGCCAAAAGAGCCTCTACTCGCCCAAACCACGTGAGACCAATGTTTGGTAGAAGGAAATTACTTTTCTAACTCCGACCCGTGAAGCCTACCGGCCCGACGTCTATAGGTCTAAACCGGGGTAGGTTTGTAACTTCATCTAGATGCCACGCAACCGCCTCCGAAAAACATTCATACACCGTGCCCGCCTAAACACACATTCGCTCGGCCGAAATTGCTCCCGCCCACTATTTGGGACACCTGGGATTACTATCCTACCCCCGACCCGCAGTAGGTCCGAAATTTAAGAGGGGGGCAAAGTTTGTACCTTCCCCAAATTTCAAACAAGCGCGTCCCATCTGTTAAAAAAAACAAAAATAAGTGCGTCCCAGACCGAAACATGGTTCCCCCTTAGCTCCCCCCGCCACCCCTGCCCCCCGTCCGATTCCCCATTCGTACTCCTTGGGCGCCAAAACTACCTCTCCACTAGCCGCGAAACCCCGACGTCCTCCGTCCGCCACCCCATCCCACCCATCAACCACCGCCCTCCTCGATCACGCCGGAGCCGATACCCCGACGTCATCGTCCAACGTAACCGCAACCGCAACGCCCTCCACGGCTAGTAGTTGAAGCCGAGGCCGAGCTGCCTCCAGGACACCGACATGCGCTGTACCCGAGCCAGTTCAACCACGACGTCCTGCGCCTCACCGCTGCCGCTCCAACGTCGCCACCGTCCACCGCACCGGAGCTGTTCCCGCTACGCCATCCTTCGCCGCCTCGGATCTGCTTCCCCTCCGCCGATAGACGGCCACCGCAACACAGTCAACAATTTGGCCATGGGTTCGTCCAAGGCTCCACCCTCCTCCAAAACATCGGTTCCCCCGGTAAAAAGAAGAACATCGCTGCGATATCAGGAGGACACAGCACTGGCAACCAAAAATGGTACTCCTCTTCCCTTATTCATGCAAATCCTACGTGTCTGCTTGCACGGTATTCATCCCACAGAAGACACTAGTTGACCGCTTCTTCCTACACCTTCTCCCTGATACTAGATGTTCCTAGTAACTCGCGATCCACAAGGTTTCTCCTCATATACTATTTCACCTTAGCTAGAGGTCCGTCGCCCCCCCAGATTTCAATTCCTAGTCAGTTGATTCCCAATTAAAGGAAGCATTCCCCGGCGTAACAGGCGCTAGTCCGCCTATTACGCCACGGAAGCAGTGCCTCGGTGTTTATCTTAGGGGTGTGTGGGGCCTAGGAGCTGCTGCCGCCCGATCTGGAGGTCGGCCGGGCTTAAAGGGATGGCCGGGGGGTGCTGCCAAGCACGGCGGTGGTGTGAGGTCGAGGGGAGGGCGGGGCGGCGGAGGCAGGGGTCTGGGCCGGTGGTCGCTGGCAGTTCGAGAAAGATCGTCAATAGTGACTCGCGGGAGGTAGACGAAGGCCATTTGCCCGTTCCTTGTAGATCGGACGGTTAATAAAAAAATCGCATGACCTATTTATTTTCAGTCGACTGTTATTTTGATAGGACCACATGTGGTGGTGTGCTGGAGGAGTACCTGCATTTCCCAGCCATCCCTATGCTCAAATATTACAAAATCATACGGAGTAGAATCTAATTTTGTTTGCCATGCAATGTTGTAGAGCTATCATATGTCTCCTGTCATTTATTTTTCAGCCACCTACTATCTGCTACTTTTACAGTGCACTAGTTCTGCACACACTTCACCCATACTCTCACTATTGTTTTTTTATGCATGGGTATTTCAGCCTCTGCCAACCGGTTGATAGAAGCATGAAATAAAAGAGAGAAGCAGCTCCAGCTTTCTTCGGGCTTAGGCAAGACATGTTTCGTCGCTATAAAGGGTGCAGTGTCAGCAGATGGAGAAGGTAAACGTAGCTCTGGAGTTGATGATCTCGCTCACCATGAACCACCATCCCAGGTACTTGCTTTAACTTCACGGTGTCATATGTGGTTGCATGTTGCATATGGTGTCTAGCTTGTATTCGAAAGGCCGAAGTCGGTCTTTATTAAGATAAGGAAAGATATTTTTTACATGAACCACCATCCCGGGAGCACCAGAAGACAAATAGCTAGTCAGGGCACTGGCCGAGCCAGTGACAAGCCCAGCACACACAGGCATCACCTAGAAGCCAACTAAAAAGCCACGATGGTGGCGAAGCAGCCCGCCTCCCACCAGGCTCTCAGGTCCTCGATGATCATGCTCACAACTCCAGCCGGATGTCTAGCTTGTATTGCTTCCAATTTGGTTAAATTGCATCTGCTTAGCTTACACATTATACCTTTGAATATGACATGCCTTCCTATTTTTGGTACATACTAGTACATCTGTCTATTAACCATGTTCTTAAATCAAACTAATGTTCTTGTGTATCCCACATCAATCACTTATGATGAGACAGTCACCCCAGTGGGTTACTGTGAGAAAAGATGCTCTTTTAAAGAATGCAGTGTCAGCCTCCACACATGATTCTTAAGAAACAGCAAGGCTAGATGAAGATAGTGAACGTAGCTCTGGAGTTGATGACCGCATTTCCCCTACACCACCATCGCAGGTGCTTGCTCTAACTTGGCAGCATGATATGTGGTTGCATGTTGCATATGGAGTCTAGATTGTAATTCTTCCAATCTGGTTAAATTGCATGTGCTATTCTGCTTAGTTTATACATTATACCTATTAATGTGACATGCCTTCCTGTTTTTAGTACATAGTACATCTGTCTATTAAGCATGTCCTTACATAAAACTACTATTTTTTTTGTATCCCGCATCAATCAATATGACGAGACACCTTTAGTATATGCAGTGTGATATTGGTTGCATCTTTCATATGATTTATGGCATGCGCTGCTTCTAATTTGTTGAAACGCCATTTATGATGGGACGCTTTTAACTTGGCAGAGTCATATTGATTGCATCTTTCATGTGGTGTCTAGCTTGCATTGCTTCTTATTTGTTGAAATGCCTTCTGCTTAGTTTACACAAATAGTTGTGAATATGCCATGCCGTCCTGTTTTTCGTACATATTCCATCCTGGTATCATGTGTTTTCCTTACATCAAAGTAGTGATTGTCAGTATCATGCATGAATGAGTTCTGAAGAGTGAATTTTATTGCTTTTTCTTGTCGGTTTTACTTGACAATTCAAAATCAATAAAGCAGAAGGAAATTAGCAAGGCAGTGGATAAAGGTGCTCCTTCCAAACGGAAGGCCTCTACAGATTCTACTCCGCCACCCCCCAAGAAGATTTGCAAGACAACACATGCATAGACACTCAACATAGCTGTGTTGATGATGAGCACATCTCCCCTAGTCCACCATCACAGGTGCACCCTCTAACTTGGCACTGTTATATGTGGTTGCATGTTATGTATGATGTCTACCTTCTATTGCTTCTAATTTTGTAGAATTCCATCTGCTTACTTTACACATTATACTTGTGAATAAGACATGTGTTCCTATTTCTAGAACATACAATATCTGTCTATCACACCATGTTGTTACATCAAAGTACTACGGTTGTGTAACCTGCAACAATCACTTATCATAAGACATGTTTAACTTGGGAGTGTGATATAGGTTATATCTCGCATTCTTTTCTAGCTTGTACTACTTCTAATTTGTTGAAATGGCACTTATGACGAGACAGTTTTAACTTGGTAGAGTGATATTCGTTGCATCTTTCATATGGTGTCTAGCTTTCATTGCTTCTAATTTGTTGAAATGACTTCTGCTTAGTTTACACATCATAGCTGTGAATATGCAATGATGTCCTTTTTTCTTACACATTCAATCATCCTATCATGTGGTCGCCAACATTAAAGTAGTGCTCGTCAGCATCCTGCATCAATGAGTTCTGAAAAGCGAATTTTTATACATTTTTCTTGTGGGTTTAACTTGACAAGGCAATACAATTAAGAAAGAGGAAGGAAAAAATAAGGCAGGGACTGATGGCGGTCTTCCGGCGAAACCGGCATCCCAGGTGCTTTCTCTAGCTTGGCAGTGTGATATTGTCTTGCATTTTTCATACGGTGTCTAGCTTGTATTGCTTGTAATTTGATTAAATTATTTCTGATTAGTTTACACAAATAGTTGTGCATATGCCATGTCGCCCTGCTTTTCGTACATATTCCATCCTCGTATCATGTGTTTGCCTTACATCAAGGTAGTGATTGTCAGTATCATGCATGAATGAGTTCTGAAGAGTGAATTTAATTGCTTTTTCTTATCGGTTTTACTTGACAATTCAAAATCAATAAAGCGGAAGGAAATTAGCAAGGCAGTGGATAAAGGTGCTCCTTCCAAATGGAGGGCCTCTACAGATTCTACTACGCCATCCCCCAAACAAGATTTCGAAGACAACACATGCATAGACACTCAACATAGCTATGCTGATGATGAGCACGTCCCCCCTTATCCACCATCACAGGTGCTCCCTCTAACATGGCACTGTTATATGTGGTTGCATGTTATGTATGATGTCTAGCTTGTATTGCTTCTAATTTTGTTGAATTCCATCTGCTTACTTTACACATTATACTTGTGAATAAGACACATGTTCCTGTTTCTAGAACATACAATATCTGTCTATCACACCATGTTCGTACATCAAAGTACTACTGTTGTGTAACCTGCAACAATCACTTATCATAAGACACGTTTAACTTGGGAGTGTGATATAGGTTACATCTCGCATTCTTTTCTAGCTTGTACTACTTCTAATTTGTTGAAATGGCACTTATGACGAGAGAGTTTTAACTTGGTAGAGTGATATTCGTTGCATCTTTCATATGGTGTCTAGCATTCGTTCCTTCTAATTTGTTGAAATGCCTTCTGCTTAGTTTACACATCATAGATGTGAGTATGGAATGTTGTCCTTTTTTCTTACACATTCAATCGTCCTGTCATGCGGTCGCCTTACATTAAAGTAGTGCTCGTCAGCATCCTGCATCAATGAGTTCTGAAAAGCGAATTTTTATTCATTTTTCTTATGGGTTTGACTTGACAAGGCAATACAATTAAGAAAGAAGAAGGAAAAAATAATGCAGGGACTAATGGCGGTCTTCCAGCGAAACCGGCATCCCACGTGCTTTTTCTAGCTTGGCAGTGTGATATTGTCTTGCATGTTGCATACGGTGTCTAGCTTGTCTTGCTTCTAATTTGATTAAATTACTTCTGCTTAGTTTACACAAATAGTTGTGAATATGCCATGCCGTCCTGCTTTTCGTACATTTTCCATCCTCGTATCATGTGTTTGCCTTACATCATGGTAGTGATTGTCAGTATCATGCATGAATGAGTTCTGAAGAGTGAATCTTATTGCATTTTCTTGTCGGTTTTACTTGACAATGCAAAATCAATAAAGCAGAAGGAAATTAGCAAGGCAGTGGGTAAAGGTGCTCCTTCCAAACGGAGGGCCTCTACACATTCTACTCCGCCATCCCCCCAACAAGATTTGGAAGACAACACATGCATAGACACTCAACATAGCTGTGTTGATGATGAGCACGTCCCCCCTTGTCCACCATCATAGGTGCTCCCTCTAACATGGCACTGTTATATGTGGTTGCATGTTATGTATGATGTCTAGCTTGTATTGCTTCTAATTTTGTTGAATTCCATCTGCTTACTTTACACATTATACTTGTGAATAAGACACGTGTTCCTATTTCTAGAACATACAATATATGTCTATCACACCATGTTCTTACATCAAAGTACTACTATTGTGTAACCTGCAACAATCACTTATCATAAGACATGTTTAACTTGGGAGTGTGATATAGGTTACATCTCGCATTCTTTTCTAGCTTGTACTACTTCTAATTTGTTGAAATGGCACTTATGACAAGACAGTTTTAACTTGGTAGAGTGATATTCGTTGCATCTTTCATATGGTGTCTAGATTTCATTGCTTCTAATTTGTTGAAATGCCTTCTGCTTAGTTTACACATCATAGTTGTGAATATGCAATGCTGTCCTTTTTTCTTACACATTCAATCATCCTATCATGCGGTCGCCTTACATTAAAGTAGTGCTCGTCAGCATCCTGCATCAATGAGTTCTGAAAAGTGAATTTTTATTCATTTTTCTTGTGAGTTTGACTTGACAAGGCAATACAATTAAGAAAGAGGAAGGAAAAAAATAAGGCAAGGACTGATGGCGGTCTTCCGGCGAAACCGGCATCCCAGGTGCTTTCTCTAGCTTGGCAGTGTGATATTGTCTTGCATGTTGCATACGGTGTCTAGCTTGTATTTCTTGTAATTTGATTAAATTACTTCTGCTTAGTTTACACAAATAGTTGTGAATATGCCATGCTGTCCTGTTTTTCGTACATATTCCATCCTCGTATCATGTGTTTACCTTACATCAAGGTAGTGATTGTCAGAATCATGCATGAATGATTTCTGAAGAGTGAATTTTATTGCTTTTTCTTGTTGGTTTTACCTGACAATGCAAAATCAATAAAGCAGAAAGAAATTAGCAAGGCAGTGGATAAAGGTGCTCCTTCCAAACAGAGGGCCTCTACACATTCTACTCCGCCATCCCCCAACAAGATTTGGAGGACAACACATGCATAGACACTCAACGTAGCTGTGTTGATGATGAGCACATCCCCCCTTATCCACCATCACAGGTGCTCCCTCTAACATGGCACTGTTATATGTGGTTGCATGTTATGTATGATGTCTAGCTTGTATTGCTTCTAATTTTGTTGAATTCCATCTGCTTACTTTACACATTATAATTGTGAATAAGACACATGTTCCTGTTTCTAGAACATACAATATCTGTCTATCACACAATGTTCTTACATCAAAGTACTACTGTTGTGTAACCTGCAACAATCACTTATCATAAGACACGTTTAACTTGAGAGTGTGATATAGGTTACATCTCGCATTCTTTTCTAGCTTGTACTACTTCTAATTTGTTGAAATGGCACTTATGACGAAACAGTTTTAACTTGGTAGAGTGATATTCGTTGCATCTTTCATATGGTGTCTAGCTTTCATTGCTTCTAATTTGTTGAAATGCCTTCTGCTTAGTTTACACGTCATAGCTGTGAATATGCAATGTTCCCTTTTTTCTTACACATTCAATCGTCCTATCATGCGGTCGCCTTACATTAAAGTAGTGCTCGTCAGCATCCTGCATCAATAAGTTCTGAAAAGCGAATTTTTATTCATTTTTCTTGTGGGTTAGACTTGACAAGGCAATACAATTAAGAAAGAGGAAGTAAAAAAATAAGGCAGGGAGTGATGGCGGTCTTCCGGCGAAACCGGCATCCGAGGTGCTTTCTCTAGCTTGGCAGTGTGATATTATCTTGCATGTTGCATACGGTGTCTAGCTTGTATTGCTTGTAATGTGATTAAATTACTTCTGCTTAGTTTACACAAATGTTTGTCTATCACACCATGTTCTTACATCAAAGTACTACTATTGTGTAACCTGCAACAATCACTTATCATAAGACACATTTAATTTGGGAGTGTGATATAGGTTACATCTCGCATTCTTTTCTAGCTTGTACTACTTCTAATTTGTTGAAATGGCACTTATGACGAGACAGTTTTAACTTGGTAGAGTGATATTCGTTGCATCTTTCATATGGTGTCTAACTTTCATTGCTTCTAATTTGTTGAAATGCCTTCTGCTTAGTTTACACATCATAGTTGTGAATATGCAATGCTGTCCTTTTTTCTTACACATTCAATCGTCCTATCATGCGGTCACCTTACATTATAGTACTGCTCATCAGCATCCTGCATCAATGAGTTCTGAAAAGTGAATTTTTATTCATTTTTCTTGTGGGGTTGACTTGACAAGGCAATACAATTAAGAAAGAGGAAGGAAAAAAATAAGGCAGGGACTGATGGCTGTCTTCCGGCGAAACCGGCATCCCAGGTGCTTTCTCTAGCTTGGCAGTGTGATATTGTCTTGCATGTTGCATACGGTGTCTAGCTTGTATTGTTTGTAATTTGATTAAATTACTTCTGCTTAGTTCACAAAAATAGTTGTGAATATGCCATGCCGTCCTGTTTTTCGTACATATTCCATCCTCGTATCATGTGTTTGCCTTAGATCAAGGTAGTGATTGTCAGTATCATGCATGAATGAGTTCTGAAGAGTGAATTTTATTGCTTTTTCTTGTCGGTTTTACGTGACAATGCAAAATCAATAAAGCAGAAGGAAATTAGCAAGGCAGTGGATAAAGGTGCTCCTTCCAAACGGAGGGCCTCTACACATTCTACTCCGCCATCCCCCCAACAAGATTTGGAAGACAACACATGCATAGACACTCAATGTAGCTGTGTTGATGATGAGCACGTCCCCCCTTGTCCACCATCACAGGGGCTCCCTCTAACATGGCACTGTTATATGTGGTTGCATGTTATGTATGATGTCTAGCTTGTATTGCTTCTAATTTTGTTGAATTCCATCTGCTTACTTTAAACGTTATACTTGTGAATAAGACTCGTTCCTATTTCTAGAACATACAATATCTGTCTATCACACCATGTTCTTACATCAAAGTACTACTGTTGTGTAACCTGCAACAATCACTTATCATAAGACACATTTAACTTGGGAGTTTGATATAGGTTACATCTCGCATTCTTTTCTAGCTTGTACTACTTCTAATTTGTTGAAATGGCACTTATGACGAGACAGTTTTAACTTGGTAGAGGGATATTCGTTGCATCTTTCATATGGTGTGTAGCTTTCATTGCTTCTAATTTGTTGAAATGCCTTCTGCTTAGTTTACACATCATAGCTGTGAATATGCAATGCTGTCCTTTTTTCTTACACATTCAATCGTCCTATCATGCGGTCGCCTTACATTAAAGTAGTGCTCGTCAGCATCCTGCATCAATGAGTTCTGAAAAGTGAATTTTTATTCATTTTTCTTGTGGGTTTGACATGACAAGGCAATGCAATTAAGAAAGAGGAAGGAAAAAATAAGGCAGGGACTGATGGCGGTCTTCCGGCGAAACCGGCATCCCAGGTGCTTTCTCTAGCTTGGCAGTGTGATATTGTCTTCCATGTTGCATGCGGTGTCTAGCTTGTATTGGTTGTAATTTGATTAAATTACTTTTTCTTAGCTTACACAAATAGTTGTGAATATGCCATGCCGTCCTGTTTTTCATACAGTATCATGTGTTTGCCTTACATCAAGGTAGTGATTGTCAGTATCATGCATGAATGAGTTCTGAAGAGTGAATTTTATTGCTTTTGCTTGTCGTTTTTACTTGACAATGCAAAATCAATAAAGCAGAAGGAAATTAGCAAGGCAGTGGATAAAGGTGCTCCTTCCAAATGGAGGGCCTCTACACATTCTACTCCGCCATCCCCCCAGCAAGATTTGGAAGACAACACATGCATAGACACTCAACGAAGTTGTGTTGATGATGAGCATGTCCCCCTTTGTCCACCATCACAGGTGCTCCCTCTAACATGGCACTATTATATGTGGTTGCATGTTATGTATGATGTCTAGCTTGTATTGCTTCTAGTTTTGTTGAATTCCGTCTGCTTACTTTACACATTATACTTGTGAATAAGACGCGTGTTAGTGTTTCTAGAACATACAATATATGTCTATCACACCATGTTCTTACATCAAAGTACTACTGTTGTGTAACCTGCAACAATCACTTATCATAAGACACGTTTAACTTGGGAGTGTGATATAGGTTACATGTCGCATTCTTTTCTAGCTTGTACTACTTCTAATTTGTTGAAATGGCACTTATGACGAGACAGTTTTAACTTGGTAGAGTGATATTCGTTGCATCTTTCATATGATGTCTAGCTTTCATTGCTTCTAATTTGTTGAAATGCCTTCTGCTTAGTTTACACATCATAGCTGTGAATATGCAATGCTGTCCTTTTTTCTTACACATTCAATCGTCCTATCTTGCGGTCGGCTTACATTAAAGTAGTGCTCGTCAGCATCCTGCATCAATGAGTTCTGAAAAGCGATTTTTTATTCATTTTTCTTGTGGGTTTGACTTGACAAGGCAATACAACTAAGAAAGAGAAAGGAAAAAAATAAGGCAGGGACTGATGGCGGTCTTCCGGCGAAACCGGCATCCCACGTGCTTCTCTAGCTTGGCAGTGTGATATTGTCTTGCATGTTGCATACGGTGTCTAGCTTGTATTGCTTGTAATTTGATTAAATTACTTCTGCTTAGTTTACACAAATAGTTGTGAATATGCCATGCCGTCCTGTTTTTCGTACATATTCCATCCTCGTATCATGTGTTTACCTTACATCAAGGTAGTGATTGTCAGTATCATGCATGAATGAGTTCTGAAGAGTGAATTTTATTGCTTTTTCTTGTTGTTTTTACTTGACAATGCAAAATCAATAAAGCTGAAGGAAATTAGGAAGGCAGTGGCTAAAGGTGCTTCTTCCAAACGGAGGGCCTCTACACATTCTACTCCGCCACCCCCCCCCCCCCCCCCAACAAGATTTGGAAGACAACATATGCATAGACACTCAACATAGCTGTATTGATGATGAGCACGTCCCCCCTTGTCCACCATCACAGGTGCTCCCTCTAACATGGCACTGTTATGTGTGGTTGCATGTTATGTATGATGTCTAGCTTGTATTGCTTCTAATTTTGTTGAATTCCATCTGCTTACTTGACACATTATACTTGTGAATAAGACACGTGTTCCTGTTTGTAGAACATAGAATATTTGTCTATCACACCATGTTCTTACATCAAAGTACTACTGTTGTGTAACCTGCAACAATCACTTATCATAAGACACGTTTAACTTGGGAGTGTGATATAGGTTACATCTCGCATTCTTTTCTAGCTTGTACTACTTCTAATTTATTGAAATGGCACTTATGACGAGACAGTTTTAACTTGGTAGAGTGATATTCGTTGCATCTTTCATATGGTGTCTAGCTTTCGTTGCTTCTAATTTGTTGAAATGCCTTCTGCTTAGTTTAAACATCATAGCTGTGAATATGCAATTTTGTCCTTTTTTCTTACACATTCAATCGTCCTATCTTGCGGTCGGCTTACATTAAAGTAGTGCTCGTCAGCATCCTGCATCAATGAGTTCTGAAAAGCGATTTTTTATTCATTTTTCTTGTGGGTTTGACTTGACAAGGCAATACAACTAAGAAAGAGAAAGGAAAAAAATAAGGCAGGGACTGATGGCGGTCTTCCGGCGAAACCGGCATCCCACGTGCTGCTCTAGCTTGGCAGTGTGATATTGTCTTGCATGTTGCATACGGTGTCTAGCTTGTATTGCTTGTAATTTGATTAAATTACTTCTGCTTAGTTTACAAAAATAGTTGTGAATATGCCATGCCGTCCTGTTTTTCGTACATATTCCATCCTCGTATCATGTGTTTACCTTACATCAAGGTAGTGATTGTCAGTATCATGCATGAATGATTTCTGAAGAGTGAATTTTATTGCTTTTTCTCTAGCTTGGCAGTGTGATATTGTCTTGCATGTTGCATATGGTGTCTAGCTTGTATTGCTTGTAATTTGATTAAATTACTTCTGCTTTGTTTACACAAATAGTTGTGAATATGCCATGCCGTCCTGCTTTTCGTACATATTCCATCCTTGTATCATGTGTTTACCTTACATCAAGGTAGTGATTGTCAGTATCATGCATGAATGATTTCTGAAGAGTGAATTTTATTGCTTTTTCTTGTCGGTTTTACCTGACAATGCAAAATCAATAAAGCAGAAGGAAATTAGCAAGGCAGTGGATAAAGGTGCTCCTTCCAAACGGAGGGCCTCTACACATTCTACTCCGCCATCCCCCAACAAGATTTGGAAGAAAATACATGCATAGACACTCAACGTAGCTGTGTTGATGATGAGCACATCCCCCCTTATCCACCATCACAGGTGCTCCGTCTAACATGGCACTGTTATATGTGGTTGCATGTTATGTATGATGTCTAGCTTGTATTGCTTCTAATTTTGTTGAATTCCATCTGCTTACTTTACACATTATACTTGTGAATAAGACACATGTTCTGTTTCTAGAAAATACAATATCTGTCTATCACACAATGTTCTTACATCAAAGTACTACTGTTGTGTAACCTGCAACAATCACTTATCATAGGACATGTTTAACTTGGGAGTGTGATATAGGTTACATCTCGCATTCTTTTCTAGCTTGTACTACTTCTACTTTGTTGAAATGGCACTTATGACGAGACAGTTTTAACTTGGTAGAGTGATATTCGTTGCATCTTTCATATGGTGTCTAGCTTTCATTGCTTCTAATTTGTTGAAATGCCTTCTGCTTAGTTTACACATCATAGCTGTGAATATGCAATGTTGTCCTTTTTTCATACACATTCAATCATCCTATCATGCGGTCGCCTAACATTAAAGTAGTGCTCGTCAGCATCCTGCATCAATGAGTTCTGAAAAGTGATTTTTTACTCATTTTTCTTGTGGGTCTGACTTGACAAGGCAATACAATTAAGAAAGAGGAAGGAAAAAATTAGGCAGGGACTGATGGCGGTCTTCCGGCGAAACCGGCATCCCAGGTGCTTTCTCTAGCTTGGCAGTGTGATATTGTCTTGCATGTTGCATACGGTGTCTAGCTTGTATTGCTTGTAATTTGATTAAATTATTTCTTCTTAGTTTACACAAATAGTTGTGAATATACCATGCCATCCTGCTTTTCGTACATATTCCATCCTCGTATCATGTGTTTGCCTTACATCAAGGTTGTCATTGTCAGTATCATGCATGAATGAGTTCTGAAGAGTGAATTTTCTTGCTTTTTCTTGTCGTTTTTACTTGACAATGCAAAATCAATAAAGCAGAAGGAAATTAGCAAGGCAGTGGATAAAGGTGCTCCTTCCAAACGGAGTGTCTCTACACATTCTACTCCACCATCCCCCCAACAAGATTTGGAAGACAACACATGCATAGACACTCAACGTAGCTATGTCGATGATGAGCACGTCCCCCCTTGTCCACCATCACAGGTGCTCCCTCTAACATGGCACTGTTATATGTTGTTGCATGTTATGTATGATGTCTAGCTTGTATTGCTTCTAATTTTGTTGAATTCCATCTGCGTACTTTACACATTATACTTGTGAATAAGACACGTGTTCCTGTTTTTAGAACATAAAATATCTGTTTATAACACCATGTTCTTACATCAAAGTTCTACTGTTGTGTAACTTGCAACAATAACTTATAATAAGACACGTTTAAATTGGGAGTGTGATATAGGTTACATCTCGCATTCTTTTCTAGCTTGTACTACTTCTAATTTGTTGAAATGGCACTTATGACGAGACAGTTTTAACTTGGTACAGTGATATTCGTTGCATCTCTCATATGGTGTCTAGCTTTCATTGCTTCTAATTTGTTGAAATGCCTTCTGCTTAGTTTACACATCATAGCTGTGAATATGCAATGCTATCCTTTTTTCTTACACATTCAATCGTCCAATCATGCGGTCGGCATACATTAAAGTAGTGCTCGACAGCATCCTGCATCAATGAGTTCTGAAAAGCAAATTTTTATTCATTTTTCTTGTGGGTTTGACTTGACAAGGCAATACAATTAAGAAAGAGGAAGGAAAAAAATAAGGCAGGGACTGATGGCGGTCTTCCGGCGAAACCGGCTTCCCTGGTGCTTTCTCTAGCTTGGCAGTGTGATATTGTCTTGCATGTTGCACACGGTGTCTAGCTTGTTTTGCTTCTAATTTGATTAAATTACTTCTGCTTAGTTTACACAAATAGATGTGAATATGCCATGCCGTCCTGTTTTTCGTACATATTCCATCCTCATATCATGTGTTTGCCTTACATCAAGGTTGTGATTGTCAGTATCATGCATGAATGAGTTCTGAAGAGTAAATTTTATTGCTTTTTCTTGTCGGTTTTACTTGACAATGCAAAATCAATAAAGCAGAAGGAAATTAGCAAGGTAGTGGATAAAGGTGCTCCTTCCAAACGGAGGGCCTCTACACATTCTACTCCACCATCCCCCCAACAAGATTTGGAAGACAACACATGCATAGACACTCAACGTAGCTGTGTTGATGATGAGCACGTCCCCCCTTGTCCACCATCATAGGTGTTCCCTCTAACATGGCACTGTTATATGTGGTTGCATGTTATGTATGATGTCTAGCTTGTATTGCTTCTAGTTTTGTTGAATTCCATCTGCTTACTTTATACATTATAATTGTGAATAAGACACGTGTTCCTATTTCTAGAACATACAATATCTGTCTATCACACCATGTTCTTACATCAAAGTACTACTGTTGTGTAACCTGCAACAATCACTTATCATAAGACACGTTTAACTTGGGAGTGTGATATAGGTTAGTTCTCGCATCCTTTTCTAGCTTGTACTACTTCTAATTTGTTCAAATGGCACTTATGACGAGACAGTTTTAACTTGGAAGAGTGATATTCGTTGCATCTTTCGTATGGTGTCTAGCTTTCATTGCTTCTAATTTGTTGAAATGCCTTCTGCTTAGTTTACACATCGTAGTTGTGAATATGCAATGCTGTCCTTTTTTCTTACACATTCAATCATCCTATCATGCGGTCGCCTTACATTAAAGTAGTGCTCGTCAGCATCCTGCATCAATGAGTTCTGAAAAGCGAATTTTTATTCATTTTTCTTGTGAGTTTGACTTGACAAGGCCACACAATTAAGAAAGAGGAAGGAAAAAAATAAGGCAAGGACTGATGGCGGTCTTCCGGCGAAACCGGCATCCCAGGTGCTTTCTCTAGCTTGGCAATGTGATATTGTCTTGCATGTTGCATATGGTGTCTAGCTTGTATTGCTTGTAATTTGATTAAATTACTTCTGCTTTGTTTACACAAATAGTTGTGAATATGCCATGCCGTCCTGCTTTTCGTACATATTCCATCCTTGTATCATGTGTTTACCTTACATCAAGGTAGTGATTGTCAGTATCATGCATGAATGATTTCTGAAGAGTGAATTTTATTGCTTTTTCTTGTCGGTTTTACCTGACAATGCAAAATCAATAAAGCAGAAGGAAATTAGCAAGGCAGTGGATAAAGGTGCTCCTTCCAAACGGAGGGCCTCTACACATTCTACTCCGCCATCCACCAAACAAGATTTGGAAGACAACACATGCATAGACACTCAACGTAGTTGTGTTGATGATGAGCACATCCCCCCTTGTCCACCATCACAGGTGCTCCCTCTAATATGGCACTGTTATATGTGGTTGCATGTTATGTATGATGTCTAGCTTGTATTGCTTATAATTTTGTTGAATTCCGTCTGCTTACTTTACACATTATACTTGTGAATAAGACACGTGTTCCTGTTTCTAGAACATACAATATATGTCTATCACACCATGTTCTTACATCAAAGTACTACTGTTGTGTAACCTGCAACAATCACTTATCATAAGACACGTTTAACTTGGTAGTGTGATATAGGTTACATCTCGCATTCTTTTCTAGCTTGTACTACTTCTAATTTGTTGAAATGGCACTTATGACGAGACAATTTTAACTTGGTAGAGTGATATTCGTTGCATCTTTCATATGGTGTCTATCTTTCATTGCTTCTAATTTGTTGAAATGCCTTCTGCTTGGTTTACACATCATAGCTGTGAACATGCAATGCTATCCTTTTTTCTTACACATTCAATCGTCCTATCATGCGGTCGCCTTACATTAAAGTAGTGCTCATCAGCATCCTGCATCAATGAGTTCTAAAATGCGAATTTTTATTCATTTTTCTTGTGCGTTTGACTTGACAAGGCAATACAATAAAGAAAAGAGGAAGGAAAAAAATAAGGCAAGGACTGATGGCGGTCTTCCGGTGAAACCGGCATCCTAGGTGCTTTCTCTAGCTTGGTAGTGTGATATTGTCTTGCATGTTGCATACGGTGTCTAGCTTGTATTGCTTGTAATTTGATTAAATTACTTCTACTTTGTTTACACAAATAGTTGTGAATATGCCATGTCGTCCTGTTTTTCGTACATATTCCATCCTCGTATCATGTGTTTACCTTACATCAAGGTAGTGATTGTCAGTATCATGCATGAATGATTTCTGAAGAGTGAATTTTATTGCTTTTTCTTGTCGGTTTTACCTGACAATGCAAAATCAATAAAGCAGAAGGAAATTAGCCAGGCAGTGGAGAAAGGTGCTTCTTCCAAATGGAGGGCCTCTACACATTCTACTCCGCCATCCCCCAACAAGATTTGGAAGACAATACATGCATAGACACTCAACATAGCTGTGTTGATGATGAGCACATCCCCCCTTATCCACCATCACAGGTGCTCCCTCTAACATGGCACTGTTATATGTGGTTGCATGTTATGTATGATGTCTAGCTTGTATTGCTTCTAATTTTGTTGAGTTCCATCTTCTTACTTTATATATTATACTTGTGAATAAGACACATGTTCCTGTTTCTAGAACATACAATATCTTTCTATCACACAATGTTCTTACATCAAAGTACTACTGTTGTGTAACCTGCAACAATCACTTATCATAAGACACGTTTAACTTGAGAGTGTGATATTGGTTACATCTCGCATTCTTTTCTAGCTTGTACTACTTCTAATTTGTTGAAATGGCACTTATGACGAGACAGTTTTAACTTGGTAGAGTGATATTCGTTGCATCTTTCATATGGTGTCTAGCTTTAATTGCTTCTAATTTGTTGAAATGCCTTCTGCTTAGTTTACTCATCATAGCTGTGAATATGCAATGTTGTCCTTTTTTCTTACACATTCAATCGTCCTATCATGCGGTCGCCTAACATTAAAGTAGTGCCCGTCAGCATCCTGCATCAATAAGTTCTGAAAAGCGATTTTTTATTCATTTTTCTTGTGGGTTTGACTTGACAAGGTAATACAATTAAAAAAGAGGAAGGAAAAAATAAGGCAGGGACTGATGGCGGTCTTCCGGCGAAACGGGCATCCGAGGTGCTTTCTCTAGCTTGGCAGTGTGATATTGTCTTGCATGTTGCATACGGTGTCTAGCTTGTATTGCTTGTAATTTGATAAAATTATTTCTGCTTAGTTTACACAAATAGTTGTGAATATGCCATGCCGTCCTGCTTTTCGTACATATTCCATCCTCGGATCATGTGTTTGCCTTACATCCAGGTAGTGATTGTCAGTATCATGCATGAATGAGTTCTGAAGAGTGAATTTTATTGCTTTTTCTTGTTGTTTTTACTTGACAATGCAAAATCAATAAAGCGGAAGGAAATTAGCAAGGCAGTGGATAAAGGTGCTCCTTCCAAATGGAGAGCCTCTACACATTCTACTCCGCCATCCCCCCAACAAGATTTGGAAGACAACACATGCATAGACACTCAACGTAGCTGTGTCGATGATGAGCACGTCCCCCCTTGTCCACCATCACAGGTGCTCCCTCTAACATGGCACTGTTATATGTGGTTGCATGTTATGTATGATGTCTTGCTTGTATTGCTTCTAATTTTGTTGAATTCCATCTGCTTACTTTACACATTATACTTGTGAATAAGACACGTGTTCCTGTTTCTAGAACATACAATATCTGTCTATCACACCATGTTCTTACATCAAAGTACTACTGTTGTGTAACCTGCAACAATAACTTATAATAAGACACGTTTAAGTTGGGAGTGTGATATAGGTTACATCTCGCATTCTTTTCTAGCTTGTACTACTTCTAATTTGTTGAAATGGCACTTATGACGAGACAGTTTTAACTTGGTAGAGTGATATTCGTTGCATCTCTCATATGGTGTCTAGCTTTCATTGCTTCTATTTTGTTGAAATGCCTTCTGCTTAGTTTACACATCATAGCTGTGAATATGCAATGCTATCCTTTTTCCTTACACACTCAATCGTCCAATCATTCGGTCGCCTTACATTGAAGTAGTGCTCGTCAGCATCCTACATCAATGAGTTCTGAAAAGCAAATTTTTATTCATTTTTCTTGTGGGTTTGACTTGACAAGGCAATACAATTAAGAAAGCGGAAGGAAAAAATAAGGCAGGGACTGATGGCGGTCTTCCGGCGAAACCGGCTTCCCTGGTGCTTTCTCTAGCTTGGCAGTGTGATATTGTCTTGCATGTTGCATACGGTGTCTAGCTTGTATTGCTTCTAATTTGATTAAATTACTTCTGCTTAGTTTACACAAATAGTTGTGAATATGCCATGCCGTCCTGTTTTTCGTACATATTCCATCCTCGTATCATGTGTTTGCCTTACATCAAGGTAGTGATTGTCAGTATCATGCATGAATGAGTTCTGAAGAGTGAATTTTATTGCTTTTTCTTGTCGGTTTTACTTGACAATGCAAAATCAATAAAGCAGAAGGAAATTAGCAAGGTAGTGGATAAATGTGCTCCTTCCAAACGGAGGGCCTCTACACATTCTACATCGCCATCCCCCCAATAAGATTTGGAAGACAACACATGCATAGACACTCAACGTAGCTGTGTTGATGATGAGCATGTCCCCCCTTGTCCACCATCACAGGCGCTCCGTCTAACATGGCACTGTTGTATGTGGTTGCATGTTATGTATGATGTCTAGCTTGTATTGCTTCTAATTTTGTTGAATTCCATCTGCTTACTTTATACATTATACTTGTGAATAAGACACATGTTCCTGTTTCTAGAACATACAATATATGTCTATCACACCATGTTCTTACATCAAAGTACTACTGTTGTGTAACCTGCAACAATCACTTATCATAAGACACGTTTAACTTGGGAGTGTGATATAGGTTAGATCTCGCATTCTTTTTGTTACACCCCAGTGGTTTGCCACAGTAATCACCCTTCTTGATTATGCCATGTCATCATGATCAACAGCGCTTAATCATCATTAGTAATAAATCCCTTTTCAAATTCAAATTCAAATGAAAATTCAAACTGAAAGTGGAATACAAAAGTTGCTCAAATTAGAAACTAAAATGTTTAATGAATAGCAAATATTCCAGAGACTGTTCTAAAAATGTAATCAACAATTAATAAATTAACTAAGTGACACTAACAGTAGAAAAACAAGGTTGGTTAATACCTTTTTAATTAAATAAAATCCCAAATGAAAACCTTTGTACTCAAAACCATTTTATTGCAGTGGTATATAATGCATTGTGATTTATGGGCTAGGTCTCATATTTTACAAAATCCTTTTAGTGCTCAAACATTTAACAAAACAGAAAAGATAAACAGAAAACTGAAAAAGAAAAGAAGAAAAGGAAAAGGCTCACTGTGCCTGGGCCGCAAGTGCACAGTGGCGGCCCAGCCCAACGAGCCCCCCCACCTCCCCCTACCCCCTGACGCCGCAGGCGCGCTGTCGAACAGCTAGCGCGCGCGCGCCCGGCCCCCCTGGCCTTTCTCCGAGCGGTCGACAGCGACCTCGCCTCGCCGGGGAGGGTTAAGTGCATCGCCGCTAGCCCCCTGGCTCTCCCTCACTCACTCCCTCTCGCTCTCCCTCGCCTCCCCACCTCTCCCGAGCGCCACCGTCGCCGCCGCTCGCCATCATTGCGGCCACCGGCGCCGTCCCGTCCTCCCGAGCTGTCCACGGGCTCCGCCGACGTCCTCTCCTTCTTCCTCGACCTCGCGTCCGAGCCCGCAGCCACGGCGTTGGCCAAATCTGGCCGGTGATCGACGCGGATCACCGGAACACCGCAGCCCCGGCTGTCGTGGTTCTAAGCCTGACAGTAGAATAGGGGGTAGGTATGAGGAGGCAAGATCCTAGCTACGATGAGGTTGTGCACGCAAGATTTACGAGTTCAGGCCCTTCTCGGAGGAAGTAACAGCCCTACATCTCGGTGCCCGGAGGCTCGGTCGATTGGATTATGCGTGAAGTTACAGGGGGTGCTAACCCTTGTGCCAGTGGAGGGGGGTGGCTTATATAGAGTGCTCCAGGACCCCAGCCGTCTCACGTTACAAGGGGTTCAATGTCCATAAAGGCAGGACGTTACTGATAATGCCAGCAATAAAGGCAAATAAATGATCATTAAGACTACGGAGTGAACGCCTGACCGTTGCCATCCTGAGTGACTTTAAACCTTCTGTCTTCCGAGTGGTTTCTGATGTGGTCGAGTGAGTACACCCCGGTCGAATGGAATTGGGTTATCCGAGTGAACTATTGGTCGAGTGGGTTGCACCCTGTGGTGATTTCAGTCGGTAGATGATGCTATCCTTTGAATGCCCTTGGCTTTAGAGCAGTGTCCTCGGGGAAGGGTGTCTAGGTCAGGCCTATTACCTACCCTAGGTACATGTCATCGTCATTAGCCCCCGAATGGATCTGGGTCCGAGTGGAGAAGGGGTTGAAGATGGTTCCGACCTGATTTATATGCTTCAGAGGCATTTTAACCGGGCCGGTGATCTATGTAAAAACTTCAACTTCATTTTCAGTCGCCTGGGTCCATTCAGAGGTTGTCGAGTGAATTTTGCTGATAAGCTCTGAGTGTTGGTATGGTATAAAATCCTCAGCGCGATTGGTCACACTGCCGCTCCCGGATCCCACGGGATTCAAAATTTGGAGAAGCACGCGGGACGGAGAGTACCACAGTAAACAAAGCAGATTAGGCAGGGACGCCTCGATTCTCGCGCCACCTTTTTCGCCATGTATCGAGCGCGCGACTGTTGCGGGATTTGACTGGATTGCCTGGGCCCACGAGTCAGCCACTCGGGAGCAGGCCCATATAAGGCGTCCGGGCCGATGCGTCTGGCACTGTGCTCTCCATCCCCTTCTTCTTCCCCTATTTCTCCACCACATTCACCACCACCTTCGACGCCGCCGCCCCGTCCAAGCGCAGCCTGCCGTGATGGGGAAGGAGAAGACGGCGACCCTGGAGCGTGCGAAGAAAGCGACAGCGGCAGCGAAGGGCAAGAAGACGAGTCGGGGGGGATCATCGTCGAGATCTGGCCTGCCGCCCGGCTGGATCCAGGGCGACTGGATTCGATCCACGATTCAGCAAGAGGATCTGGAGGATCTGGTCGAGGGGGGCTTGATTGCTCATGGATCCTGGAGGCTGCCAGGTGATGAGACCGAGCCGCAGCCGCAGAAGGGTGAGTGTGTCCTCCTTGCGACCCACGTCGACCGTGGTTTTTCTCTGCCCCCTCATCCCTTTTTCCGAGGTTTTCTTAACTTTTTTGGAGCCCAACTTCATCACTTTTCCCCGAACACCATCACATACCTCGCTGTGTTTGTCTCCATGTGTGAGAATTTCCTGGGTTGTCGACCGCATTGGGGTCTCTTCAAACACATCTTTACTTGCCGCTCACAGTCTGTGAAAAAGGCTAATCCGAGTGATGAGAGGACGCACGTGATCCAGATATGCGGAGGTCTAGGGATCCAGATGAGAGGTAAAAGCACTTTTCCACCTATGACTCTTCCCAATTCGGTCAGAGGGTGGCAGTCGACCTGGTTTTATGGTAAGGACAAACCAACTCCTGGTCAGTCGACTGGCCTTCCCCCCTTCACCATGGGGCGAATTGAGAAGCCCTCTTCCTTGAAAGTGACTCCAGCAGAGAAGGTGGAGGTGACTATGTTGGTTGAACGAGTAATCCAACTTGTCCGCGATGGTGTGACCGGCATGGATTTGCTAGAGGTGTTTCTCACTCGCCGCATCCAGCCGCTCCAGGCCCGCGATCATCCTATGTGGATGTACTCGGGTGCCGATGATACCACTCGGATCCACCCAGAGGAAGTTGCCGAGGAGACGGTGGCGCAGTGGCTGCAGGGCATCACTGGAAACAAAGAAAACCCCAGGGGGTCCAGGAGAATTCCGCCACTCGACGCTGATAATGAACCAGACAAGGTGTCGGAGTAATGGGCCACGGGTAGCCTAACCCGAGTCCCTGAGCTGTTCAAGACATTGGGCCGGCTACGCCCACGAACGTCCAAGAAGAAGCGCCGCCTTCTGACGGCCGGCTGCCCCGAGCAGCCGGCTGCCTGAGGACGGCCGAGCTCCAGAAGACGGCATCAAGGCAGGCCGACTCCTCCCAGGCGGCCTCCAGAGAGGCCGGCTCCTGGCGGTTGGCCCACGGCGCCCTCAGAGTTTCCGCCTCCATTAAAAGAGACGAGACAGGGTGAGGCTACAGTGAAGCCCATCCCCCCTGTATCCAGGGCAGGACATGGCCACGGTGCTCCGTACGAGCGGGAGATCTCCGCCCGGCGCGGAACTGTCGCCACTCCGCCCTTGACGTCACCCCTGACAGGCAGAACCCTGTTTCCACGATGGCCTGTCAGTACGGCCTGCAGGCGGCGGGCCCTACCAGACAGTGAGAGCCCAGAAGACGGCGGGAGTCTGACCAGTCGGACCTGAGGAAGGCCGGCCTCAAGCAGGCGGCCATCACCTTCCTCGGGGTTCGCGCGCCATTAACCAGATGGGACACGGAGTGGCTACAGTGATCTCCCACCAGCGGATGGGACGGTAGCCACGCTCCCCTGACCAAGCCTGCGTCACCAACGTCACGGCCACGTACCGGACCAGTCGGCGGGGCCCACCCGGCGGCTGGCCCCAGCTGCCGGCGGAGAAGCCGGCGGCCAGAGACACCGATGACCGGGCCCTACGCTCGACCAGATTACCATTGTACCCCTGGGGGGGTAGGCCTATATAAGCCCCCCACCCCCCCGGGGCACCCATGCAAGGGTGGAGAGAGACCAGTTAGACCTAGAATCACTCAGAGGGAGGAGAGAGCCGGCCCTGCTTTCTTCTACCTCTGGCATACAGCTCGAGGAGCACCATTGTACTCACTAGTGCCTTAGTGATCATGCGGAGACCCCGCAGAGCAGGACTAGGGGTGTTATCTCCCCGGAGAGCCCCGAACCTGGGTAAAGCGCGCTGGCGATTGTGTCTACGCCACATCCCACTTCCAGGCACCGGCGACGTTCTACTAGCTCCCACCATGATAAGCCATCCCTTGGCATATGTCACACCCAACACCCGACATTTGGCGCCCACCTTGGGGCTAGGTGCACCGTCGTCCGGAGATCTATTCTGGACGGGAACCTTGTTCCTTCCCGGCGAGCGCAGCCAACCCGGCACGCCAGACGGTGTCTGGGCCGACGCGCTGCGCGGCGCAGAGGTCGTCTGCGCGGCAAGTTGCCTCGACAATCTTGTTGGTGGGATACGCCTTCCAGACGAGCCAGTATCTGACGCAGGCGCGGATGACTCCGAGAGCCGCCTCGTCGACCTCCTCGACCAGCTTCACGTCGGCAGTGAGCCTGCTGCGGACTTGGAGTCGGTTGGTTCCTCCGACCCGATGCTTGTCGATTCCGACACGGTGTCGCTCGACACATTCCCCGCCAGCGTGGTGGTCTACGACGAGCCGCTCCCTCGCGCGGACGGTGGCGGAGGCACCGTCACGGAGGTGCTTGTCATCGGGCATGGTGAGCACTCTAGCGGAAGTGGCCAGGACCCGCTGCAGGCGGCAATGCGGGACCTGTCTGCGCCCGTAGCACCCGGTGCAAACGACGAAACGCTAGAAGCATGCCGTGTCGCGCTCCTCGACAGTGCCAACAAGTTGGCGGCCATGAGACGCCTCACCGAGGCTTACCACCACGAGGTCGACCGCGCCGTCTGTGGCACACCGGCTGCTGGCGAGCCCAGCCGCATGGGCACGGTCCGACAGCGTGGTGCGGCCATCGCCAGCATGTTGGGGGCCGACTGCCCAGTCTATGCCACGCCAATGGAGAACCTGCGCGCCGCCCAGGCAGCGGCAGAAGAGCTGAGCCACCTAGAGGGCGACGAGCGGCGCTGCATGACGGAGCGCGTCCAACAGCTTATCGATGCGGCCGCCGCGCAGCAAGAAGCTGGCCGCCGCATGATGGAACCCAGCTTACCGGCCGGGAACCTTCCCCCTCGCCGAGAGCACGGCGCGACCACCCGGACACCGACAAACGGCGCCCGCGACGGAAGAGACCCAGAGCCGGCTGCTAGCCGCAGCCGCACCCGCATCTCTATTGAGCGCGACCAAGACGGCCGCCCACGAGCAGTGGAACGGCGGGATGGTCGTCCGCCTCCACCGCGCCGGGAAAGGCGCGCCTCCCTGCCGCCTGTCGACCACCCGACACTCGGCGACCGCCTTGGCCGCCGAGAAGGAGTTGGGGAGAACGATGCCCGCCACCGAATCGACCGCCTCAACCGGTCCCTGGCGCTAGAAGAAGAAGACGCATTGGGTCCGCCTTGCTTTGGCCCCCGCATCCGTGACGAGCCCTTCCCCAAAGGGTTCACTCTCCCAAGAGATACGCCCAAGTACAACGGCTCTATGAAGCCGGAAGATTGGCTGGTCGACTACTCCACAGCCGTCAGCATAGCGAACGGCAACAAGCGTGTCGCCGTGAAGTATGTTCCGCTCATGCTCCAGGGCACGGCCCGGACATGGCTGAACAGCCTCAAGCCCTACAGCGTCAACAGCTGGCTGGACTTCACCGAAGTTTTCATTCGCAACTTCACTAGCACCTACAAGCGGCCTCCCAAGCCTCGCCAGCTCTCTCTGTGCGTCCAAGGCTCGAGCGAGTCCACCCGCGAGTCCTTGACGCGGTGGGCCGAGCTACGCAACTCCTACGAGGGGGTTCATGAGGTGCAAGCCATCGAATACTTCACCGCCGGGTGTCGAGAGGGCACCCTGCTCAAGCATCGGCTCCTCTGCGACGAGCCGGCCACCCTCGACGAGTTACTGATCATAGCGGACAAGTACGCCATGGCCGACTCCTCCATGAAGGCGGAGATTCAAGTTGATGCATCCGGCAAAGTGGCCCCTCAAGCTCCTCGAGCCCCGGCTGGTGACTCCAGTCGGCGGCTGCAGCAAAACGACAACAAGCGCAAGGCGCCACAATCGGCTTCTACGAGCCGGCAGGTGGCGACAGTCGAAGACCAGCAGCCGAAAGGGCAGCCTCCTCCCAAGCGCCAGAAGGGCGGCAAGCCCAATTGGTTGCCCGCCTTCTCATACGAACAGACTCTCGATGCACCTTGCAAGTTTCACAGCGGCGCGAAGCCGTCCAACAACGCCACTCGAAAGTGCCACTGGCTCACCAGGATCGCCAAGGGCGACGGACTCCTGCCTCCTCTGCCTGCCGGCCCGCCGCCTCCTCCTCCCTAGCAGCCGGCGGTTCGGCCAGTCGGAGCGATCCAAGACGAGTTCCCTGAAGTGCACGGAGCTTACGTCGTCTTCACCAGCGTGACTGACGACAGGCGCAGCCAGCGTCAGCAGCACCGGGAAGTGAACGATGTCGCTTCTAAAGCTCCGGAATTCATGCACTGGTCGGAGAGGCCGATCAGTTGGAGCCGATCTGACCACCCGGAGGTGATGCCCGCTCCGGGCTCTTATGCCCTGGTGCTGGAAGCCACCTTCGCAACGGAAAGGCGGGCTGCTCGTTTCTCCCGAGTTCAGATAGATGGCGGCAGCAGCATCAACATCCTCTACCGTGACACCATGGAGAAGTTGGACATCAAAGAGAAACAGCTCCAGCCCAGCCGGACTGTCTTCCATGGCATTGTGCCTGGCCTGTCCTGCTCGCCGATCGGCAAGATCAAGATAGATGTCCTTTTCGGGGACAAGGATCACTTCCGCCGAGAGCCAATCTGGTTCGAGGTGGTTGATCTTGAAAGCCCCTACCACGCGTTTCTTGGCCGGCCCGCCCTGGCCAAGTTCATGGCGGTCCCCCACTACGCCTACCTCAAGATGAAGATGCCGAGCACCAAGGGCATTATCACCATAGCTAGCAACTACCAGAAGTCTGTCGCTTGTGCCACTGCCAGTAGCCGGCTGGCCGAGTCCCTTGTGATTGCTGCCGAGAAGCGGCTCCTTGACCAGGTTGTGGCAATGGCAGGCAAGCAGCCGGAAATGTCGCCACAACCTAAGGAGTCAGAAGCTGAGGGCTCGTTCAAGCCGGCCAAGGAAACAAAGAAGATACCCCTGGACTCAGAGCACCCGGAGAGGTATGCTCTCGTTGGTGCAAACCTTGACAGCAAATAGGAAAGCGAGCTCGTCGATTTCCTCTGTGAGAATCGGGACATCTTTGCATGGTCCCCTAAGGACATGCCGGGTGTTCCGACGGATTTCGCCGAGCACAAGCAACATGTCCGACCTGGTGCCAAGCCAGTCAGGCAGCCCTTGCGCCGCCTGTCAGAAGAAAAGAGAGGAGTCATTGGAGAAGAAATAGCCCGGCTTCTAGCAGTAGGCTTCATTATGGAAGTGTTTTACCCAGAATGGTTATCCAACCCCGTCCTTGTGCTGAAAAAGAATAAAAAGTGGCGCATGTGTATTGATTATACCAGCCTCAACAAAGCTTGCCCCAAAGATCCATTTGCTCTGCCAAGAATTGACCAAGTGATAGACTCCACAGCCGGATGCGAGCTGTTGAGTTTTTTGGATGCATACTCAGGGTACCACCAGATCAAACTAAGCCCGGCCGACAGGCTGAAGACCGCCTTCATCACACCGTTCGGAGCCTTCTGCTACCTGACCATGACGTTCGGCTTGAGAAATGCCGGCGCCACATTTCAGCGTTGCATGCAGAAGTGTCTCCTGAAGCAACTCGGCAAGAATGCCCATGTCTATGTGGACGATGTTGTGGTGAAGACAGAGAAGCATGGCACCCTGCTGGAGGACCTTAAGGAAACCTTTGAAAACTTGCGACATTTTCAAATCAAGCTCAACCCGGAGAAATGTGTCTTTGGAGTACCAGCCGGCTAGCTTCTTGGCTTCCTGGTCTCAGAGCGCGGCATCGAGTGCAACCCTGCGAAGATCAAAGCCATCGAGAAGATGGAGGCACCCACCCGACTGCTGGATGTGCAAAAATTCACCGGCTGCTTGGCATCCATCAGCCGTTTCATCAGTCGGCTGGCCGAGAAGGCTCTTCCCCTGTACCAACTCATGAAGAAAACCACTTTTTTCGAGTGGAATGACAAGGCGGACGAAGCTTTTCTCCAGCTCAAAAAGATGTTGACCAATCCGCCTGTCCTGGCAGCTCCGACCGCCAAAGAGCCAATGCTTCTCTACATCGCCGCCACCAGTCGGGTGGTTAGCGCAGTCATAGTTGTGGAACGCAAAGAAGACGGCAAAGCATTGCCATTCCAGAGGCTGGTGTATTACCTGAGTGAAGTATTGTCCGCCTCCAAGCAGAACTACCCTCACTATCAGAAGATGTGCTACGGCGTGCATTTCGCCGCCAAGAAGCTGAAGCCATACTTTCAAGAACATCCAATCATCGTTGTTTGCACCGCCCCGCTTGCAGAGATCATAGGCAGCAGAGATGCATCGGGCCGAGTGGCCAAGTGGGCCATCGAGCTGGCCCCCTACACCATCTTCTACCAGCCTTGCACCGCCATCAAATCCCAGGCGCTGGCCGACTTCCTCGTCGACTGGGCCGAGACCCAGTACCTGCCGCCGGCTCCAGACTCCACCCATTGGCGAATGCACTTTGATGGCTCGAAGATGCGCACCGGTCTGGGAGCCGGCATCATCCTCACCTCTCCCAAAGACGACAAGCTCAGATACACGCTGTAAATCCACTTCGCCGCCTCCAACAACGTGGCCGAGTACGAAGCACTCTTACACGGGATCCGGCTTGCCAAGGAACTCGGCATTCGCCGGATCCTGTGCTACGGCGACTCCGACTTGGTGGTCCAGCAGTCGTCAGATGACTGGGACGCCAAGGATGCAAACATGGCGAGCTACCGCTTCCTCGCCCAGCAACTCAGTGGATACTTTGAAGGGTGCGAGTTCCTCCATGTGCCAAGAAACGACAACGAGCAAGCCGATGCCTTGGCATGGATCGGCTCCACCCGGCAAGCAATACCAGCCGGTGTCGCCCTACAACGCCTCCTCAAGCCGTCACCAGAATCAGACTCCATCTTCGTGCCAACTCCCCCCAAGGGAGACGGATTCGACTGGAGGACCCCTGTAGTCGTCGCACCCGGCCCGGGGACTCCACAACCCGGCCCGGGGGCTGCAGCAGCCGTCTCGGAGACTTCACCAAGCGACCTGGGGACTGCAGCAGTCGCACCCGGCCCAGGGACTCCACAACCCGGCCCGGGGGCTGCAGCAGTCGGCCCGGGAACTTCACCAAGCGAACTGGGGACTGCAGCAGTTGCACCCGGCCCGGGGACTCCACAACCCGGCCCGAGGGCTGCAGCAGTCGGCCCGGGGACTTCAACAACGCAGCAAGACGCCGTTGGCTCCACCCTGCCACCTCCCAACCCAACCGCCCTAGTATCAGTGGCCGTGATGACGGTGGATGAAGTCGAAGCACCATCATGGGCGCAGCCCATCCTCAACTTTCTGGTAAACAAGGACCTGGCGACCGATGAAATCTCGGCCCGACAAGTGCAACATCGGGCAGCAGCATACACCGTTGTTAACAGAGAACTTGTGAGGCATAGTGTCACTGGTGTGTACCAGCGCTGCGTGGAGCCGGAGAAAGGCCAAGCAATCCTTAAAGATATCCACCAAGGCGAGTGTGGTCACCACGCGGCTTCAAGATCACTTGTTGCCAAAGCTTTCCACCACGGTTTTTTCTGGCCAACTGCTCTAGAAGACGCCAAAGACTTGGTCCAGAAATGTAAGGGGTGCCAGAAGTTCCGCTCCAAGCCACATTTGCCGGCTTCGGCACTCAAGACCATCCCCATCGCCTGGCCCTTTGCCGTCTGGAGGCTGGACATGGTCGGACCATTCAAGACAGCCCACGGCGGCATGACTCATCTACTTGTCGCCGTGGACAAGTTCACCAAGTGGATAGAAGCCAAACCAATCAAGAAGTTGAATGGTCCAACCGCTGTGACTTTCATCGCAGATATCACCACCCGGTATGGGATACCACACAGCATCATCACCGACAACGGCACAAACTTCGCCAAGGGTGCCTTGGCTCGCTTTTGCGTGACGCAGGGCATCCGACTGGACTTAGCATCCGTCGCCCATCCGCAGTCAAACGGCCAGGTAGAGCGAGCAAACGGCCTCATCTTGTCCGGCATCAAGCCCCGGCTGGTCGAGCCTCTGGAGCGATCGGCCGGCTATTGGCTCGATGAGCTGCCGGCCATCCTCTGGAGCCTGCGTACAACTCCAAACAAGTCAACCGGCTTCACGCCCTTCTTCCTCGTCTACGGTGCCGAAGCCGTCATCCCGACGGACATAGAATTCGACTCCCCTCGAGTCACCATGTACACTGAGGAGGAGGCAAAAGAAGCACGAGAAGACGGCGTCGATCTGCTGGAAGAGGGCCGGCTGTTGGCACTCAGCCGGTCCGCCATCTACCAGCAGAGTCTGCGCCGATACTACAATCGAAAGGTCAAGCCAAGATCTTTCCAAGAGGGAGACCTTGTGCTCCGGCTGATCCAGCGAACAGCCGGCCAGCACAAGCTCTCGGCACCTTGGGAAGGCCCCTTCATCATCAGCAAAGTTTTGGGCAACGACTCCTACTACCTGATCGATGCTCAGAAGCCCAGAGCATGCAAGAGAGACGACTCTGGCAAGGAGACAGAGCGGCCGTGGAATGCAAACCTCCTTCGAAAATTTTACAGTTGATACAGTATGTACCACGCTACCTTTTGTATTAAGTACGGAGGCTCCGGGTCCCCCGAGAAGAACTCGGGGACTACCCTCTTTTATCTGCGTAATGAATATTACGCCTATGAATGTGTCATTTCTTTATTTCGCCTGGCACCGGGTTCGACCAGTCGGCCCGGGGGCTCGCCGCCTTGTACTATGTGGCGCTTCCTGCAGCCGGACAAGTAGTGCCGTGGCACCTCAACTTTCTCCTACCAAAACCACAGCTCGCAGAGCGACTGTCCGGTGGGCAGGGGTTAAAGGCAGAAAAGGTGTCCGCATGAAAAAATGCCTAAGGACCCAAAGCACGCACATAGTTCAGGCCGGCTTCCGCCTCATTGACTGGCTGCGGAGCAGCCGGGCGGCCGGCTTCTACTTATTTTACTAACGCTCTAGTCGGCTAAGTACTTGCTCTCCCGAAAGTGGCTAAGTACTTGACCCAGCCGTAGTCCGCAGAGCGGCTGTTTGGTTGGCAAGACAGCAGCCAAGGGAGGGCGGCAAAGGAAAAAAGCCAAGGAGCGGTAGGCAAGAAAAGTCAGATCTCGGCGAGAGCGCAGCTTATGTAGGAGAGCATCTACATGTCAATAGGCCCTTGGCCAGCATTCAACAAAGTTTGAAATACACCCCGTGGGTGGAATTGTGCGAATTTAACAAAGTTTGTCGAGACTGATAAAACAGGAAAAATAATGGACAAGTCGGCAGCCTAGGGAGCAGCAGAGGGGTCCGACTGGTTGGCGGAGTCGGTAGTGCCGGTTGGTGGAGCGGACGGCTGGTCAGTCCCCGCTTGGTCGTCTCCAGCAGCAGTCGGCGCACTCGAGCGCGGCTCGTTGTTTGAGGCACGATCAAGCAGAGACTGGTCGTCCGCCCCGACCTCCGGCATATCTTCTTCGCTCTCCCCGTCCTCCTCGCCTTCCCCCTCATCGCTGGAGTCGATCATCTCGGCCGAGTCTTCGTCGTCCTCCGGGTTCAGCCCGAACCACTCCGGCGGCGCCTCGGCTCCATCCTCAGCCAGCTCGAGAACAAAGATGTCGGTGTTGGTGTACTCGGCGATCGCCGCTGCCCGTCTGACAAGATCGCGCTCCACCGCCACCAGCTCCTCTTGGGCCTCCTGCCGAAACATGGTCAACTGGGCTAGATTTAGCCCAGGGTACCACGCCTTGACGAATTCCAAGGCCCGGCGCGCGCCAGCTCGGGCTGAGGAACCCTTCCAAGCTTCGAGTCGGCCAGCCGCCACCTCCAGCCAGTTGGCAGTACGACTGGGAGTGCGTGGAGCCGGCATGTCCGGCCAAAGGGCGGAGATCGCTTGGGCCCCGACACGCTGAAGACGGCGCATCATCCGATGAGCCGGCCGAAGATGGGCCTGGATGCTGAGAAGCCGTTCGCTAAGGGTCCGGGGGGCGTCCACGGCGATCGTCGCGCCTTCCGCCCTCCGCCCTTCGCGATCGGCCTCGATGGCCTGATTGGCAGCACCAGAGTGACCAGGGAAGAAGTCTGCTCAAACAAAAAGCAAAAAAGCAAAAAGCCAAAATTAGAAACAAGAAGCCGGCCTGATCAGAAGCCGGCAGCTCGAAGAAAGAATAAAGAAGGAAGCTCACCGTCAACCATGTCTTCAATCTCGCCGAAAACGGCAGTCAGCATCACCTCCTTATCAGTCCAGGCGGAGTGTTCGGTCTCGAACTCAGCAAGGAGACCGGCCTCCCTGTCCTCCGCCTCCCTCTGGGTCTTCTTGAGAAGCTCCGCCTGTTATGCCAGTTGTGTGACCAGCCGGTCACGCTCTTCGGCCAGCTTGCTGCAATCTGCCTCCTTGACACGCAGCACGGTGTTGGCTTCGCCTAGCAGCTGCTGTAGGGTGGCGGTGGCCCCTGCAAGAAGGGAGAAAGAAAAAGATACCGACAGTCAGCAGGAAAGAAGCACAGTTGCCGGGGAGATCCGGCCTGACTGCTCAGCAGTCGGCCCGAATCTCGGGGACTACAGCCCGCGGGTGCGCCAGCGCGCCCCCGTAGAGAAAGAAAACAAAGACTTACGCCGGCTTTCCGACAGGTCGGCGGTCCGTTGAGTTAACTCCTGGACGTTGGAGTTGAAGATGGTCGCACGGAGGTTGTGATAATCCTACAATGAAGACATCAGATGATGTTAGTACTCGGAGCTTGCCAATTAAAGTTCCGGGCCGCCTGCTCAACAGCCGGCCCGAAACATGGGGACTACACCCAGTGGGTGCGCCAGCGCGCCCCCACGAGAGAAGTATAAAACTTAAAGATGGAGAAGCGAGAAGCATACCCGGACGGCCGCTCGTGACTCCAAGAACGCATTATTACAATGCCTAAGAGCGTCGGCCTCGACTCAGAACTTGGCCTGGACGTCCAGGATCGCCCGGTTCAGAGGGCCCGTCCCGCCTACCCGCACCCAACCAGCGGGCGCGGCGCTGGTCGCCTCGGTGTCCGGGATCGAAGAGCTCGCGGTGCCGACTTCCTGCGGGCGTGGTGCCGAGGCCGCCTTCGCAAGCCGGCGGCACGTTGGTATGCGAACCTCGGGAGTCGGGCCTGTCCCCACCTCGCCTTCGGTTGGTGGCGCTGGCGGGTCAGCCAGCTGCATGTCCCGCGCTCCCCCTGACGATGATGATGGAGGAACGACCACGTCCGGCATGATGACATCGCCGCCCTCCCTCTCCATGATCGGGTGCTCATCGCCGGCATCCCCTGTCGGTGCCACGTACTCTGGTGGTGGTGGCGCGGAGCTCAGGGGGACGACGAATAACGCCGACTGGCGGCGCGCGGCATCTTCGGCCCGATCCTTCGCCGCGGCGGCAGCCTCGGCCTCCGCCGGCTTCTCCAACGCGGCGGCTTCCGCCTTGTCCGCCCCCGCCTTCTCCCTACGGGCGGCCTCCAGCTCCTCGCGCGCCTCCCGCGCGTTCCGATCCTGCGCCTCCCAGAGGTCGGCGGCCGGATTGATTCGCCGGGTGGTGGTGGAAGTCTCCGCCGACCCAATGACGGACGCGGCGTCGAACCACTCGAGAGAAAGCGGAGATCTACGTTGCGCAAGACAAAGAGAAATTAGAAGAATATTGGCATAAAGGAAGGGGAAAGTACGTGAGGAAGTCGGTACTCACGCGGAAACCATCCGCGGCTCCTTCACCGCCTTGCGGAAGCGGACGGCCTTCGCGGCCGCCTCGTCCCGCCTGGTCACCGCTGCCGAGCCCTTGGGCCTCTTCGGCCGGCTGCCGAACTGGCTCGGTGCGGCCCGGCACTTCTGCACACCGCCTCGAGCAACCGGCGCGGCAGACGAGCTCGCGCCCTGCTGATCGGGCCCTGGCTGGCGGCACGGGGCGACCTCTTCCGCGTCGTCGTCCGGCCAGTCCTTGAGGCCGGCTGCGAGCCCCGAGCCGCCTGCCTCGCCGCCCCCTTCCACGGCGTTATCGTCCAAGGCGGCCGCCCCCAAGTCGGGGTCGTCCACATCGCTCTCCGCCCGGTCGGGGAGAAATCGACGCTCCGGCCCCGCGGTGCCGGCCGCCGGCTGGAGGAGGGGGCTCTGTTCGAAAAGCTGATTGATCGAGTCGGCCAAACAGAACTCGGCAACGGAAAAAGAGAAGGGGAGGAAACTTACCATAGGCGGGGGGTCGGCGCGTGAGTACGGCTCCTTGCCGAACCGCCACTCCTTCGTGAGCTTGAAGTTCGCAAGATAGTTCACCATATGAGCAACCTCAGCGTGAGGCATCTCCTTGGAGCACAGCCGGCTTGGGTCCCGATGCCCACTCATCTGACAGATCATATGGGGGCAGCCCTGGAGTGGGAGCACCCGCCGTGCCACAAAGGCGGCCAACAAGTCGGGCCCGGTCAGGCCCTCCGACTGTGTCAGCACACGGAGCCGCGCGATGGCGGCGGCTCCACAGGGCGATAGCGTCCTGGCCCGATACGACCAGGTGGGCCGCCTCCTCGCCGGCGGGCCGGCTACGTAAGCCGGCAGGTTGACCCAGTCGCCCTCCGCGAAGACGCTCTTCACGTAGAAGTACTACCGCTGCCACATCTTCACCAACTGGATCAGCGTGATGGTAGGAAATGGATTGTCGGCTGCCGGTCTCCGCACCGCGATGAAGGCGCCGCATTGAGCCGGCACGCCCGCGGTGACGGTACCGAGCTTGGTGTAAAAGAATTCCCCCCAGAGCTCGATGGTGGGGAGCACGCCGAGGAAACCTTCGCACAGAGTGACGAAGGCAGACAGCAGCACCACCGTGTTCGGGGTGAGGTGGTGCGGCTGGAGGTCATAGAATTCGAGGAAGGCCCGGAAGAAGCCGCTCACCGGCAGGCCGAGGCCGCGCAGGCAGTGCGAGCGAAAGACGACCCGCTCGCCCTCCTCCGGCGCCGGCGAGATCTCCCGCTCCGACGCGAGGCGGACCTTCACGTAATCCTTGCCGGCCAGCCGCCGCGTCTGGCGTAGGAACTCGATGTGATCTTCGTGGACGATGGAGCCATCCCAGGCACCGGAGCGTGCCATGGAGGCGAGGTTGACGGAGAAAGCGCAGCAACGAGCTACGGCGGCGCCTCGGCTGGGCGTGGAGATGCAGCAGCAGCAGCAGAGGAGGAAGAAGATGAAAATGGGGGAGAAGGGCGCGCGTGCTCTGCCGCTCCCCCTCCTCCCCCTACTTATAACCCCCGGGCTACGAAGCCGAGGGGGCGTGGCGTGGGGTCATGGGATTAACTGCGCCCGCAACCCCACGACCCCGTGTTTATTTCGCAAAGTTACTGCACTGTAACTCCCTCGGGAATCATAACCGCTCGCCCCGGCCTGCTGTCACGTCCCATCGTGAGCGTGGGCTGGCAGGCAGGCCCAGCTCGCTAGCGCCACATGGCGTACTTGCAGCGGGCGGCGGGCCTAGAGGCTTGGCAAGCACGCCACTTGGTTCCCGCCCTGATGTTTCGAAAACATCACCCATAGTCGCCCAGGCGCGTCCGACCCCCCGACAAGGCGGCGCGCCGGGGGTCGGATTCAAGAAGAGCACTCTGAGAAGGAAACTGCTGAGGCTTCTCGACTAATCGGCCGCGACGCCTCATCAGCTTCGGGGACTACTGTCGGAGTAATGGGCCACGGGTAGCCTAACCCGAGTCCCTGAGCTGTTCAAGACATTGGGTTGGTTACGCCCACGAACGTCCAAGAAGAAGCGCCGCCTTCTGACGGCCGGCTGCCCCGAGCAGCCGGCTGCCCGAGGACGGCCGAGCTCCAGAAGACGGCATCAAGGCAGGCCGACTCCTCCCAGGCGGCCTCCAGAGAGGCCGGCTCCTGGCGGTTGGCCCACGGCACCCTCAGAGTTTGCGCCTCCATTAAAAGAGACGAGACAGGGTGAGGCTACAGTGAAGCCCATCCCCCCTGTATCCAGGGCAGGACATGGCCACGGTGCTCCGTACGGGCGCGAGATCTCCGCCCGGTGCGGCACTGTCGCCACTCCGCCCTTGACGTCACCCCTGACAGGCAGAACCCTGTTTCCATGGTGGCCTGTCAGTACGGCCTGCAGGCGGCGGGCCCTACCAGACAGTGAGAGCCCAGAAGACGGCGGGAGTCAGACCAGTCAGACCTGAGGAAGGCCGGCCTCAAGCAGGCGGCCATCACCTTCCTCGTGGTCCACGCGCCATTAACCAGATGGGACACGGAGTGGCTACAGTGATCACACGCCAGCGGATGGGACGGTAGCCACGCTCCCCTGACCAAGCCTGCGTCACCAACGTCACGGCCACGTACCGGACCAGTCGGCGAGGCCCACCCGGCGGCGGGCCCCAGCTGCCTGCGGAGAAGCCGGCGGCCAGAGACACTGACGACCGGGCCCTACGCCTGACCAGATTACCATTGTACCCCTGGGGGGGTAGGCCTATATAAGCCCCCCCCCCCCGGGGCACCCATGCAAGGGTGGAGAGAGACCAGTTAGACCTAGAATCACTCAGAGGGAGGAGAGAGCCAGCCCTGCTTTCTTCTACCTCTGGCATACAGCTCGAGGAGCACCATTGTACTCACTAGTGCCTTAGTGATCATGCGGAGACCCCGCAGAGCAGGACTAGGGGTGTTATCTCCCCGGAGAGCCCCGAACCTGGGTAAAGCGCGCTGGCGATCGTGTCTACGCCACATCCCGCTTCCAGGCACCGGCGACGTTCTACTAGCTCCCACCATGATAAGCCATCCCTTGGCATATGTCGCACCCAACACACGACACAAGGTCTGACCTTCGATGCCGAGTGACTTTTACTCTAATTTGTAAACTGTCTTTGGAACCGACTGATGCTTGTTCAATTCTTTGCTTCGCAGATATATACTGAGATGTACTCGATGCCCAACGGGGAGCAGATCCAGGAAGGAGAAGAGAGTGGAGGCGACTGGAACTCTGATGGTGAGAGTGATGAAGAACACGAAAACTCGAGCAGTGGTGAGGAGGTCGATTCTCCACCTCGCGTGGAAAAGCGTTCCAAGCATAAGCACGACCCAGCAAGTATCTGGGGTAAGGTGGCAGCACCGACTGGACAGACTTCGAAGCGCACTCGGACATCTTCTCCGGTGCCGACTGAGAAGGCTCTGAAGCAGCTGAAGACCGCGCTGTCAAAGCCACGGAAGGCCTTGCCCAAGATCAAGGTTGACGTTCCCGTCGCCTCTGCGTAAGTGTTTCGTTTTCACCCTTTGCTCCAAGAATCTTATATCAGTTGTCGACCCATTCACTTGCTTGACCGAGTGAACCTTGAGATTTGCAGCGCTGCTACCTCCGGGACTTCTGCTTACAAAGATGATGGTGACGAGGAGATGGAGGACGCGGTCACATCCAAAGCGGGTATGACCCCTTTTATCTCGTCTTTTCTTTGCTAGCCGATTCTACAGTCGACTGAACTCTTGTGGTCGATTCTATTGCAGCTCCGCAAAATGTTATTGAACTTCAAGACGACGATGAACATGAGCCACAGAAGCTCGTGGGAAGGAGGAGCAGGACCTCGGTCAAAAAGGTACCAGCTAGCAAGACGCCTCAGTCGACACCGGTGACGGAACCAGCTATCCAGCAATCCGGGGACTTCAACCGTGCCTCTGTTACTTTTGCGAATCCTTTGTCGAGTGGTCGTCCTTCAACGTCGACTGTGCAGGCCCTTGCTTCATCTGTGCAACTTCATGCCTCAAGCTCTCAAGCTACTACAACTGATACACCGACTCCACTTTTCACCGCCCATCACGTCCCAGAAGACCAAGTGAGTGCTGCCAAGGAAGCTATACGCCAGGCAGGCATTATGATGGAGCAGATGAAAGTGGTGCGCAAGGCCAGTCAAGCTGCCTATGATGCCAGCTCAGCACTTCAGGCCAATGTCCAGGTTAGCTTACTTCTGACTGAACTCCATCTTGACGCTTGTTCTGTTAGGATATGATATTTAGAAATTGCTGCTTTATCCGCAAGACGTTCGTGGATGAGCGTTTTGGAACCTTAATTGCACACCCATTGTCAGTCTGTACACCCACTGGGTGTTTTAATTTCTGTTGAGTAGTTTTTCCATGTGAGTCGACTAGGTTGTGTTGATTGAATCTCTGAACCAGTGGGGGCACGCTGAGTGCACCCACTGGGTGTAGTCCCCGAGACTGCCGTCGAATGTTTGATTCGGCGGGGGTCTTTGAACAGAACTTTTCCACTCGGTCTGGGCAGATCATGCCGAGTGGAACCTTTACCAATGGGGGCACGCTGAGTGCACCCACTGGGTGTAGTCCCCGAGACTGTAGTCAACTGCGGGCAGTCAGCTATGGTCTGAGTTTTTTTTTTGACTGGACGGACCAAGTCGATTGAAAAAGTTGGACCAATGGGGGCACGCTGAGTGCACCCACTGGGTGTAGTCCCCGAGACTATTGTCAAATGTTTGATTCGGCAGTAGTCTTAGAACTATTTGAACTTGCTACTTTATTGCTCGGAAGCAACCAATCTTTGTGTCTGCCGACTGACTATCTTCTAAACACAGAAATCTTGTGATCTTGGAGCCCGGTTCGCTGACTTGGAGCAGAAGCAAATCCAGCTCAATCTTGATCTGGAGTTGGCTCAAAACAACTTGCAGAAGGCTAAGGATGACGTTGCTGGTAAGGAAAGCTTGTCGACTGGTTCTCTTGCCATCTTTTCTCCTCCTTTTTCTGATTCGAATGTTATTCTTTCTAGAAACAATGAGACAGGCTTTGGAGAAGAAGGACCTTGACCTTGCGGCTGCGAAGAAAACCACCGAAGACAAAACAGCACTTGTCGACCAAAAGATGGCCTCGGTCAGAAAGTTGGAGGAAGAGAATACCAAGCTGAAGGCTGCTCTTGATGAAGCTAACAAAGAGGTGACTCGTCTGAAGAAGGACAAACGGACCCTGACCGACAAAGTGGAAGACATCACCCGTAGGAGGGACGAGCTGGAGAACTATCTGGGAGGACTCACCAAAAAATTATTCCTTATGCTTAAAGGTACTTTTCTCTGTCCAATTGGTTTGCTTTCGTTGACTCATCATACTGCTGTTGACTCATTATTTCTCTGCGAGTGCAGAATTCTGTCAAGACTTCGAGGAAGAGACTGGGCGAGTCGAGACGAGCTTGGACCCCATCAACTCCCCTGTTAAAGATGAAGCTGCCATGAACATGCTCCGACTGGAGTCTCGCCTTGCCAGCGCAATGGATTACCTTGCTCGACTCAAGGTTGCGGTGTCGCGGATCGACACAGTGCTCTGGCCAAGGGAAACGCTCCAAAATGACCTCGAGTCTCTGATGACCCGGCTCAACGAGATTCCTGGTCGAGTGCAGGAGTGGAAGAAGTCCTCTGCTCGATGTGGTGCTGACGTAGCTCTGTCCCTGGTTCGTGTTCACTGCAAGGAAGCCAGAGAAGAGAAGCTAGCAGCAATCAAGGTTGCCAATACCAAGAAACTTGACTTCCAGTCTTTCATGGAGACCTTTATTGCTGCTGCTACTCGAATTGCAGATGGAATCGACCTGGACGAGTTTGTCGAGCCTGCCAGCCCTCCTGCGGAGTGAACAAAACTTTTATGATCTGATTCAATTTGCCTCGGTATGCCGAGTGATTTTGTAACCGTTAAACTCCTTCGGGCCTGATGCCCGAGTACTTTAAACTCCTTTGTCTGAACTTAGTTTGCCCTTAAATATGCTTGTTTTTATTTTCGAGTGGAACTTGTATCTTCACTCGGAATAGACTTTTGTTCTTGTGATGTAGTTCTGAGGAGAGGATCACGGACGACCTGCACCTCGTCATCCTTGCAGATCAGGATGGAGCGTGTTTTACACTTAGGCGAGTACAGGACCGCAGCTAAGCCCCCAAGTGAGAGGGTTGCTCATCACTTGGTAGGATTTTTTAAACTTAGGCGGGAACAGGACCGCAGCTAAGCCCCCGAGTGAGAGGGCTCCTCATCACTCGGTAGGATTTTACAAACTTAGGCGAGTACAGGACTGCAGCTAAGCCCCCGAGTGAAGGGTTTGCTCATCACTCGGTAGGATTTTTCAAACTTAGGCGAGTACAGGACTGCAGCTAAGCCCCCGAGTGAGAGGGTTCTCATCACTCGGTAGGATTTTACAAACTTAGGGAGTACAGGACTGCAGCAAGCCCCCCGAGTGAGAGGGTTGCTCATCACTCGGTAGGATTTTACAAACTTAGGCGGTACAGGACTGCAGCTAAGCCCCCGAGTGGAGAGGTTTGCTCATCACTCGGTAGGATTTTACAAACTTAGGCGAGTACAGGACTGCAGCAAGCCCCCGAGTGAGAGGGTTGCTCATCACTCGGTAGGATTTTACAAACTTAGGCGAGTACAGGACTGCAGCTAAGCCCCGAGTGAGAGGGTTGCTCATCACTCGGTAGGATTTTACAAACTTAGGCGAGTACAGGACTGCAGCTAAGCCCCCGAGTGAGAGGGTTCTCCCACTCGGTAGGATTTTACAAACTTAGGCGAGTACAGGACCCAGCTAAGCCCCGAGTGAGAGGGTTGCTCATCACTCGGTAGGATTTTACAAACTTAGGCGAGTACAGGACTGCAGCTAAGCCCCCGAGTGAGAGGGTTGCTCATCACTCGGTAGGATTTTACAAACTTAGGCGAGTACAGGACTGCAGCTAAGCCCCGAGTGAGAGGGTTGCCTCATCACTCGGTAGGATTTTACATAAACTGGCGAGTACAGGACGGCAGCTAAGCCCCCGAGTGAGAGGGTTGCTCATCACTCGGTAGGATTTTACAAACTTAGGCGAGTACAGGACCGCAGCTAAGCCCCCGAGTGAGAGGGTTGCTCATCACTTGGTAGGATTTTACAAACTTAGGCGAGTACAGGACGGCAGCTAAGCCCCCGAGTGAGAGGGTTGCTCATCACTCGGTAGGATTTTACAAACTTAGGCGAGTACAGGACCGCAGCTAAGCCCCCGAGTGAGAGGGTTGCTCAACACTTGGTAGGATTTTTTGAACTTAGGCGAATCGGATTCGCGGCTAAGCCCCCGAGTGAGAGGGTTGCTCATCACTCGGTAGGATTTTTTTTTTGAACTTAGGCGAATCGGATTCGTGGCTAAGCCACCCACTGGGGGATTTTGGACACATGTATTAGTAACAACAATCATTTAGGAGACTGTAAAACTATGTCTTTGATAAACGAACTGAAAGGTACTCTTTATTGCATCTCATTAGTCTGAACACTTAAGTATAAAAACGGCGGAGTAGCTCCGCATTCCAAGCGCGTGGCTCATCTTTATTATGCTCCACATTGTAGAGGTGATACGCTCCATTGTGGAGCACCTTGGTGACGATGAAGGGACCTTCCCAAGCGTGGGCAAGTTTGTGAGGCCGTTGCTGGTCCACTCGGAGCACAAGGTCCTCTTCCTGAAATGCTCGACCCTTCACATTTCTGGCATATAATCGACGAAGGTCTTGCTGATAAATGGTCGATCGGATCAAGGCCATCTCTCTTTCTTCTTCCAGAAGATCAACAGCATCTTCTCGAGCTCGTTCTGCTTCGGCTTCTGAAAAAAGTTCTACTCGGGGTGCATTGTGAAGCAAGTCACTCGGCAGCACAGCCTCAGCCCCATAGACCATGAAGAAGGGGGTTCGACCAGTCGACCGATTTGGTGTTGTTCTTAATCCCCAAAGGACTGACGGTAGCTCATCTACCCAAGCGCCGGCCGCATGCTTGAGGTCGCGCATCAATCGAGGTTTCAGCCCTTTGAGAATCAAACCATTCGCTCTTTCTGCTTGTCCATTCGACTGAGGGTGGGCGACTGAAGCATAGTCGACCCGAGTACCTTGGGACGCATAGAAAGCTCGGAACTCATCAGAATCAAAGTTCGACCCATTATCCATGATGATGTTGTGTGGAACTCCATACCTAAATGTTAACCCTCTGATGAAGCTGACAGCAGTACTTGCATCCAGGTTTTTGATAGGTTTAGCTTCGATCCATTTAGTGAACTTGTCGACTGCTACAAGCACATGGGTGAAACCACTCCTGCCAGTCTTCAGAGGTCCTACCATATCTAAACCCCAAACAGTGAATGGCCAGACGAGTGGAATGGTCTTCAAGGCTGAAGCAGGTTTGTGGGACATGTTGGAGTAGAACTGACAGCCCTCACATTTGTCAATTATTTCCTTTGCCATCTCATTTGCCCACGGCCAATAAAACCCTGCTCGATACGCTTTGGCCATGATGGCCCGAGAAGACGCATGGTGACCACAGGTTCCCGAGTGAATATCATCGAGGATCATTCGGCCTTCTTCCGGAGTGATGCATTTCTGAATGACCCCAGTGACACTTTCTCTATAGAGTTGCCCCCCCATTACTGTGAAGGCTTTGGATCGACGGACAATCTGGCGAGCCTCTTCTTCATCCTCTGGAAGCTCTTTCCTGAGAATATATGCGATATACGGCACTGCCCAATCAGGAATAATGATCAAAACTTCCATGATCAAGTCGACCACAGCTGGGATTTCAACTTCAGTCGGATCAGAGGAACTTTTAGGCTGTGGGGGCTCTTCAGTGAAGGGATCTTCTTGAACTGATGGTGCGTGAATATGCTCCAAAAACACATTGCTGGGAATAGGCTCCCGCTTGGAACCTATTTTCGCCAAGTCATCAGCTGCTTGATTCTTTAGTCGGGGTATATGGTGGAGCTCTAGCCCTTCAAACTTCTTTTCTAACTTTCACACCGCATTGCAATAACCAGTCATAGCTTGGCTCCTAACGTCCCACTTCTTCATCACTTGATTAACCACTAAATCTGAGTCACCGTAAACCATTAGGTGGCGGACGCCGAGTGAAATGGCCATACGTAACCCGTACAGGAGTGCCTCATATTCAGCTTCATTGTTGGAGAATCAAAGTGAATCTGGAGAACATATCTGAGGTTGTCGCCTCATGGAGATAACAGGACTACTCCAGCGCCTGAACCATTCAACATATTGGACCCGTCGAAGAACATAGTCCAATGTTCCGACTGTATCTGGGTCGGTAACTGCTGTTCAATCCACTCGACGAGGAAATCTGCTATTGCTTGAGATTTGATCACTTTCTTTGCCTCAAACTTGATATCCAGCGGAAGGAGTTCAATCGCCCACTTTGCCACTCGACCAGTTGCATCTCTGTTGTTCAAAATTTCTGACAACGGAGCGTCGCTGACGACTGTAATCGAATGATCTGAGAAGTAATGTGCAACCTTCTTTGCGGTCAAGTAAATTCCATATACAAGCTTCTAATAATGTGGATATCTCTGCTTGGATGGGGTTAAGACTTCAGAAATATAGTACACTGGGCGTTGAACCTTGTAGGTTTTACCTTCTTCTTCCCGCTCGACTGTGAGTACTGTACTGACAACCTGTCCAGTGGCTGCTATATAAAGCAGTAAAGGCTCTTTGCTGATTGGAGCAGCAAGCACCGGCTGGGTGGAAAGCAAGGCTTTGAGCTCTGTAAATGCTGCGTTAGCTTCCGGAGTCCACTCGAACATATCAGATTTCTTCATCAGTCGGTAAAGAGGTCATGCCTTTTTGCAGAGACGAGAAATGAATCGACTCAAAGCGGCCAAACAACCAGTAAGTTTCTGAATGTTGTGTACACGCACAGGGCGTTTCATTCGGAGGATTGCACCAACTTTCTCTGGGTTTGCATCGATCCCACGCTCGGAAATGAGGAAACCGAGTAACTTTCCACCTGGAACTCCAAATGTACACTTCAACGGATTAAGCTTGATATCATATCTTCTCAAATTGGCAAAGGTTTCGGCAAGGTCAGTCAGCAGGTCAAAACCTTTGCGCGACTTAACCACGATGTCATCCATGTATGCTTCCACATTCCGACTGATTTGAGCTAGCACACACTTCTGTATCATGCGCATGAATGTGGCACCAGCATTCTTGAGACCAAAGGGCATGGTGATGTAGCAAAAGCACCCGAATGGGGTGATAAAAGCTGTTTTTATTTCATCGGGTCCATACAGTCGGATCTGATGGTACCCGGAATATGCATCCAGGAAGGACAATCGCTCACATCCCGCAGTCGAGTCGACTATCTGATCGATGCAGGGAGAGGAAAATGATCTTTCGGGTAGGCCCGATTGATATGCTTGAAATCAATGCACATACAAAGTGAATCGTCCTTCTTGGGAACCATGACAACATTGGCGAGCCACTCGGAGTGGTAAATTTCGCGGATGAACTCAGCTGCCAAAAGCCGAGCCACCTCTTCGCCGATTGCCTTTCTCTTCTCCGTAGCGGACCGATGGAGATGCTCTTTCACGGGTTTTGCCTTTGGATCGACTCGCAAACGGTGCTCAGCCAGTCCCCTGGGTACACCCGGCATGTCAGACGGCTTCCATGCGGAGATGTCCCAGTTCTCACGGAGGAACTGGACGAGCGCTTCTTCCTATTTGCTGTCGAGTGTTGTTGAGATATGAGTCGGAGCAGCACTGGGATCGGTCGGGTGAATGTTAACAGGCTTTGTTTCACCGGACGACTGAAATGCAGACTCTGAAGCAGGCTTCTTAGCGCGCAACAAATCACTCGGATCTGCAGTCTTCTTATATTCCTCCATTTCTATTGCTGCCATCTGTTCATCGGCTATCTTAGAGCCCTTCTGGAGGCACTCTTCTGCTCGTTGCCGATTACTAGTGACTGTGATCACGCCCTTGGGGACAGGCATCTTCAGCTTGAGGTACACATAACACGGTCGAGCCATGAAACGGGCATATGCAGTTCTGCCCAGAATAGCTTGATAGGCACTGTGAAAATCCACAACTTCAAATGTCAACTTCTCCTTACGGTAATTCTTTGAGTCACCGAAAACCACGTCAAGAGTGATCTGGCCGAGTGAATCAGCTTTCTTCCCTGGAATGACACCGTGGAACCGCATGTTGCTCTCACTGAGCTTGGACATCGGAATGCCCATCCCACGAAGCATCTTAGCATACAAAATTTTCAAGCCGCTGCCACCATCCATCAAGACTTTGGTCAGTCGGGTGCCCCCAACGACTGGGTCGACCACCAACGCTTGCCTCCCGGGGGTGGCGACATGTGGTGGGTGGTCAGATTGGTCGAATGTGATGGGAGTCTTTGACCATTTCAAATATGTCGTCGTTGCCGGAGCAACCATGTTTACCTCTCTGTTGATGACTTTCAGTCGACTTTTACTTTCAATGTCAGCAAAAATCATCAAAGTGGAATTGACGTTAGGGAAACCGTCATCATCTTCTTCCTTGTCACCATCCTTGTCAAACACTTTTTCCTTTTCATTGGGTTGTTTCTCTCGGAACTGCTGGATCAGGAGCCGACATTGTCGAGTGGTATGTTTGGGATAAATCAGATTACCCTCTTCATCCTTCTTGGTGTGAATGTGACATGGCAAGTCCAACACATCATTCCCTGCCTGATCTTTCACCTTCTTGGGGATCCAGGGTCCTCTGGGCTTTCCCTTGAATTTTCCGTGAGTTACAACTGCAGCTTCACCTGGACCTGCTGGCTCAGCTTTGCGTTTCTGCTTCCGACCCCCTCCGGTGTCTTGGGCGACTGGTTTGCCCTTTCCACTGCAGAGTCGATCCTCTTCTTCACCATTAGCGTACCGGGTGGCTATTTCCATCATTCGGGTCAGTGACATATCTCCTGTCCGACCGAATTTCAGGTTAAGCTCTCGATACCGAACGCCCTCCTTGAAGGCACAAACTGCTTGGTGTTGGGATACATTTTCTACTGTGTGGTGTAAAGTGGTCCATCTTTGGATGTAATCCCTCAGAGTTTCATTCGGCTTCTGTACACAATGTTGCAATTCCGTCAACCCCGCAGGTCATTTGCATGTGCCCTCGAATGTCTTGACAAAAACTCGGGTTAACTCTTCCCAGCTGAATATACTGCCTGGAGCCAACTGATTCAGCCATGCTCTGGCCGATCCTTCCAGCATGAGAGGAAGATGTTTCATAGCTACCTCATCATTTCCACCACCGATCTGAACAGCCACTTGGTAATCTTCCAGCCAAGTGTCAGGCTTCGACTCATCGGTGAACTTACTAACCCCAGTCGCCAACCTGAAGTTGGGGGGGGACCTCAGCGGCTCTGATGGCTCTGATAAAACACTCGGGACCCGAAACATGTATTCTGCTTCCACTCGGGCGATCTCTGCCTTGCCCCTCTCTGTGTGCTCGGTTCCTGTCGACCAAACCTTGCACCAAAATTGACCTCGCATCAAACCCTGGCTCTCTTGGGTCGACCGGCATCATTCGCTCTCCGCTGTACGGGCGCCTGTCATCATAGTGCCGGGGCACATATGATCCGCTTCTCGGAGGGGGCGTAGGCGCTCGACGGCGGTCATTACGGCCGAGCCGATGATCGTACTGCTCGTGGTTCCAACCCAAGTGATGATCTTGGCGATGCACCCGCCCCTCACGCTGCGGAGGCGACCTTGGGCTGTGAGTCGATTGAACTGTGTCAGCCACCACAGATCTGCTATGGATTCTGTTACGCGACTGAGATACTGCAGTGTTTTGGTCTCCTGCCGCCCGGAGCAGAGCCCGGATCTGCATCAAACCTCGTCCAGCTTCCGACTGGGATGGCTAGATGGACTCTGCTATACGAGCTGCAGCCGCAAGATTCTGAATAGGAGTGCGGTATACCTGAGGTTCAGGAGGGAACAATTGCCGCCGTCGACTAGACTCAGGAATCTGCTGCCGAGCATGTTCGTCGAGTGCATGCTGAAGATTTTCCAGTCGAGTGTGTTCAGCCAAAGTGGCCAAGCGCGCTGCCTCCAAGGCCCGAGCCTCAGAGGTCTCTCCGACGATGGGCGTGTGGAGTGCTTCCTCATTATGGCGGCGAAGTTCCTCCCTCCGCTGTGAAGAGAGGGTTTCGGGGTGGTATTCCTCGTGAACACGCGACGGATCACCACCGCCGTCGCCGCCTCCGTTGCGACGCATGCCAGGTGGGCTACGCGGCGTGTCGACCATCAGGACCTCCGCCGCAGGATCGCTGCTGTCGCACTCAGACAGAGTCTCGACGGAGCCAGTCGACAGATCGAATAGGCCATAGAGAGATTCATCGAGCTCGATCACCGCGACTTGAGGGGTGGCCGACTGACGTGCCACCGCATGCTTCACCCACCGCTGAAGCCGCGATCGACCGGATCGCTTGCGACAGTGAACAGCGGGGAACGAAGACGCCGCAGGAACCGACCGGTATTGGGACGACGGCTGCCGCAGAAGGACGCCGCGGACACACGCATGAAATTGCGTCGCCCCGCGGACGGGGAATGTCTCGACGTCGAGGGGGGCCTCCTGGAGCCAGGCGGAGTCTTCGGCGATGAAGACGAGCGCGCCGAGACGGATCTCGTGGCCCTCAGCCAAACCTCCACCCGAAACCATGATGATGGGAATCAGAAAAAATCACAACCTCACCGGAAAGTCGCTAAGACACCCGCCCCACGGTGGGCGCCAACTGTCGTGGTGTAAAGTGGTCCATCTTTGGATGTAATCCCTCAGAGTTTCATTCGGCTTCTGTACACAATGTTGCAATTCCGTCAACCCCGCAGGTCATTTGCATGTGCCCTCGAATGTCTTGACAAAAACTCGAGTTAACTCTTCCCAGCTGAATATACTGCCTGGAGCCAACTGATTCAGCCATGCTCTGGCCGATCCTTCCAGCATGAGAGGAAGATGTTTCATAGCTACCTCATCATTTCCACCACCGATCTGAACAGCCACTTGGTAATCTTCCAGCCAAGTGTCAGGCTTCGACTCACCGGTGAACTTACTAACCCCAGTCGCCAACCTGAAGTTGGGGGGGGGGGATCTCAGCGGCTCTGATGGCTCTGATAAAACACTCGGGACCCGAAACATGTATTCTGCTTCCACTCGGGCGATCTCTGCCTTGCCCCTCTCTGTGTGCTCGGTTCCTGTCGACCAAACCTTGCACCAAAATTGACCTCGCATCAAACCCTGGCTCTCTTGGGTCGACCGGCGTCATTCGCTCTCCGCTGTACGGGCACCTGTCATCATAGTGCCGGGGCACATATGATCCGCTTCTCGGAGGGGGCGTAGGCGCTCGACGGCGGTCATTACGGCCGAGCCGATGATCGTACTGCTCGTGGTTCCGACCCAAGTGATGATCTTGGCGATGCACCCGCCCCTCACGCTGCGGAGGCGACCTTGGGCTATGAGTCGATTGAACTGTGTCAGCCACCACAGATCTGCTATGGATTCTGTTACGCGACTGAGATACTGCAGTGTTTTGGTCTCCTGCTGCCCGGAGCAGAGCCCGGATCTGCATCAAACCTCATCCAGCTTCCGACTGGGATGGCTAGATGGACTCTGCTATACGAGCTGCAGCTGCAAGATTCTGAATAGGAGTGTGGTATACCTGAGGTTCAGGAGGGAACAATTCCCGCCGTCGACTGGACTCAGGAATCTGCTGCCGAGCACGTTCGTCGAGTGCATGCTGAAGATTTTCCAGTCGAGTGTGTTCAGCCAAAGGGCCAAGCGCGCTGCCTCCAAGGCCTGAGCCTCAGAGGTCTCTCCAACGATGGGCGTGTGGAGTGCTTCCTCATTATGGCGGCGAAGTTCCTCCCTCCGCTGTGAAGAGAGGGTTTCGGGGTGGTATTCCTCGTGAACACGCGACGGATCACCACCGCCGTCGCCGCCTCCGTTGCGACGCATGCCAGGTGGGCTACGCGGCGTGTCGACCATCAGGACCTCCGCCGCAGGATCGCTGCTGTCGCACTCGGACAGAGTCTCGACGGAGCCAGTCGACAGATCGAACATGCCATAGAGAGATTCATCGGGCTCGATCACCGCGACTTGAGGGGTGGCCGACTGACGTGCCACCGCATGCTTCACCCACCGCTGAAGCCGCGATCGACCGGATCGCTTGCGACAGTGAACAGCGGGGAACGAAGACGCCGCAGGAACCGACCGGTATTGGGACGACGGCTGCCGCAGAAGGACACCGCGGACACACGCGTGAAAGTGCGTCGCCCCGCGGACGGGGAATGTCTCGACGTCGAGGGGGGCCTCCTGGAGCCAGGCGGAGTCTTCGGCGATGAAGACGAGCGCGCCGAGACGGATCTCGTGGCCCTCAGCCAAACCTCCACTCGAAACCATGATGATGGGAATCAGAAAAAATCACAACCTCACTGGAAAGTCGCTAAGACACCCGCCCCACGGTGGGCGCCAACTGTCGTGGTGTAAAGTGGTCCATCTTTGGATGTAATCCCTCAGAGTTTCATTCGGCTTCTGTACACAATGTTGCAATTCCGTCAACCCCGCAGGTCATTTGCATGTGCCCTCGAATGTCTTGGCAAAAACTCGGGTTAACTCTTCCCAGCTGAATATACTGCCTGGAGCCAACTGATTCAGCCATGCTCTGGCCGATCCTTCCAGCATGAGAGGAAGATGTTTCATAGCTACCTCATCATTTCCACCACCGATCTGAACAGCCACTTGGTAATCTTCCAGGCAAGTGTCAGGCTTCGACTCACCGGTGAACTTACTAACCCCAGTCGCCAACCTGAAGTTGGGGGGGGGGATCTCAGTGGCTCTGATGGCTCTGATAAAACACTCGGGACCCGAAACATGTATTCTGCTTCCACTCGGGCGATCTCTGCCTTGCCCCTCTCTGTGTGCTCGGTTCCTGTCGACCAAACCTTGCACCAAAATTGACCTCGCATCAAACCCTGGCTCTCTTGGGTCGACCGGCGTCATTCGCTCTCCGCTGTATGGGCGCCTGTCATCATAGTGCCGGGCCACATATGATCCGCTTCTCGGAGGGGGCGTAGGCGCTCGACGGCGGTCATTACGGCCGAGCCGATGATCGTACTGCTCGTGGTTCCGACCCAAGTGATGATCTTGGCGATGCACCCGCCCCTCACGCTGCGGAGGCGACCTTGGGCTGTGAGTCGATTGAACTGTGTCAGCCACCACAGATCTGCTATGGATTCTGTTACGCGACTGAGATACTGCAGTGTTTTGGTCTCCTGCTGCCCGGAGCAGAGCCCGGATCTGCATCAAACCTCATCCAGCTTCCGACTGGGATGGCTAGATGGACTCTGCTATACGAGCTGCAGCCGCAAGATTCTGAATAGGAGTGTGGTATACCTGAGGTTCAGGAGGGAACAATTGCCGCCGTCGACTGGACTCAGGAATCTGCTGCCGAGCACGTTCGTCGAGTGCATGCTAAAGATTTTCCAGTCGAGTGTGTTCAGCCAAAGGGCCAAGCGCGCTGCCTCCAAGGCCTGAGCCTCAGAGGTCTCTCCGACGATGGGCGTGTGGAGTGCTTCCTCATTATGGCGGCGAAGTTCCTCCCTCCGCTGTGAAGAGAGGGTTTCGGGGTGGTATTCCTCGTGAACACGCGACGGATCACCACCGCCGTCGCCGCCTCCGTTGCGACGCATGCCAGGTGGGCTACGCGGCATGTCGACCATCAGGACCTCCGCCGCAGGATCGCTGCTGTCGCACTCGGACAGAGTCTCGACGGAGCCAGTCGACAGATCGAACATGCCATAGAGAGATTCATCGGGCTCGATCACCGCGACTTGAGGGGTGGCCGACTGACGTGCCACCGCATGCTTCACCCACCGCTGAAGCCGCGATCGACCGGATCGCTTGCGACAGTGAACAGCGGGGAACGAAGACGCCGCAGGAACCGACCGGTATTGGGACGACGGCTGCCGCAGAAGGACGCCGCGGACACACGCGCGAAAGTGCGTCGCCCCGTGGACGGGGAATGTCTCGACGTCGAGGGGGGCCTCCTGGAGCCACGCGGAGTCGTCGGCGATGAAGACGAGCGCGCCGAGACGGATCTCGTGGCCCTCAGCCAAACCTCCACCCGAAACCATGATGATGGGAATCAGAAAAAATCACAACCTCACCGGAAAGTCGCTAAGACACCCGCCCCACGGTGGGCGCCAACTGTCGTGGTGTAAAGTGGTCCATCTTTGGATGTAATCCCTCAGAGTTTCATTCGGCTTCTGTACACAATGTTGCAATTCCGTCAACCCCGCAGGTCATTTGCATGTGCCCTCGAATGTCTTGACAAAAACTCGGGTTAACTCTTCCCAGCTGAATATACTGCCTGGAGCCAACGGATTCAGCCATGCTCTGGCCGATCCTTCCAGCATGAGAGGAAGATGTTTCATAGCTACCTCATCATTTCCACCACCGATCTGAACAGCCACTTGGTAATCTTCCAGCCAAGTGTCAGGCTTCGACTCACCGGTGAACTTACTAACCCCAGTCGCCAACCTGAAGTTGGGGGGGATCTCAGCGGCTCTGATGGCTCTGATAAAACACTCGGGACCCGAAACATGTATTCTGCTTCCACTCGGGCGATCTCTGCCTTGCCCCTCTCTGTGTGCTCGGTTCCTGTCGACCAAACCTTGCACCAAAATTGACCTCGCATCAAACCCTGGCTCTCTTGGGTCGACCGGTGTCATTCACTCTCCGCTGTACGGGCGCCTGTCATCATAGTGCCGGGGCACATATGATCCGCTTCTCGGAGGGGGCGTAGGCACTCGATGGCGGTCATTACGGCCGAGCCGATGATCGTACTGCTCGTGGTTCCGACCCAAGTGATGATCTTGGCGATGCACCCGCCCCTCACGCTGCGGAGGCGACCTTGGGCTGTGAGTCGATTGAACTGTGTCAGCCACCACAGATCTGCTATGGATTCTGTTACGCGACTGAGATACTGCAGTGTTTTGGTCTCCTGCCGCCCAGAGCAGAGCCCGGATCTGCATCAAACCTCGTCCAGCTTCCGACTGGGATGGCTAGATGGACTCTGCTATACGAGCTGCAGCCGCAAGATTCTGAATAGGAGTGCGGTATACCTGAGGTTCAGGAGGGAACAATTGCCATCGTCGACTGGACTCAGGAATCTGCTGCCGAGCACGTTCGTCGAGTGCATGCTGAAGATTTTCCAGTCAAGTGTGTTCAGCCAAAGTGGCCAAGCACGCTGCCTCCAAGGCCCGAGCCTCAGAGGTCTCTCCGACGATGGGCGCGTGGAGTGCTTCCTCATTATGGTGGCGAAGTTCCTCCCTCCGCTGTGAAGAGAGGGTTTCGGGGTGGTATTCCTCGTGAACACGCGACGGATCACCACCGCCGTCGCCGCCTCCGTTGCGACGCATGCCAGGTGGGCTACGCGGCGTGTCGACCATCAGGACCTCCGCCGCAGGATCGCTGCTGTCGCACTCGGACAGAGTCTCGACGGAGCCAGTCGACAGATCGAACAGGCCATAGAGAGATTCATCGGGCTCGATCACCGCGACTTGAGGGGTGGCCGACTGACGTGCCACCGCATGCTTCACCCACCGCTGAAGCCGCGATCGACCGGATCGCTTGCGACAGTGAACAGCGGGGAACGAAGACGCCGCAGGAACCGACCGGTATTGGGACGACGGCTGCCGCAGAAGGACGCCGCGGACACACGCGCGAAAGTGCGTCGCCCCGCGGACGGGGAATGTCTCGACGTCGAGGGGGGCCTCCTGGAGCCAGGCGGAGTCGTCGGCGATGAAGACGAGCGCGCCGAGACGGATCTCGTGGCCCTCAACCAAACCTCCACCCGAAACCATGATGATGGGAATCAGAAAAAATCACAACCTCACCGGAAAGTCGCTAAGACACCTGCCCCACGGTGGGCGCCAACTGTCGTGGTGTAAAGTGGTCCATCTTTGGATGTAATCCCTCAGAGTTTCATTCGGCTTCTGTACCCAATGTTGCAATTCCGTCAACCCCGCAGGTCATTTGCATGTGCCCTCGAATGTCCTGACAAACACGCGGGTTAACTCTTCCCAGCTGAATATACTGCCTGGAGCCAACTGATTCAGCCATGCTCTGGCCGATCCTTCCAGCATGAGAGGAAGATGTTTCATAGCTACCTCATCATTTCCGCCACCTATCTGAACAACCACTCGGTAATCTTCCAGCCAAGTGTCAGGCTTCGACTCACCGGTGAACTTACTAACCCCAGTCGCCAACCTGAAATTGGGGGGATCTCAGCGGCTCTGATGGCTCTGATAAAACACTCGGGACCCGAAACATGTATTCTGCTTCCACTCGGACGATCTCTGCCTTGCCCCTCTCTGTGTGCTCGGTTCCTATTGACCAAACCTTGCACCAAAATTGACCCCGCATCAAACCCTGGCTCTCTTGGGTCGACCAGCGTTCTTCGCTCTCCGCTGTACGGGCGCCTGTCATCATAGTCCCGGGGCACATATGATCCGCTTCTCGGAGGGGGCGTAGGCGCTCTACGGCGGTCATTACGGCCGAGCCGATGATCGTACTGCTCCTGGTTCGGACCCAAGTGCTGATCTTGGCGATGCACCTGCCCCTCACGCCGCGGAGGCGATCTTGGGCTGTGAGCCGATTGAACTGTGTCAGCCACCATAGATCTGCTATGGATTCTGTTACGCGACTGAGATACTGCAGTGTTTTGGTCTCCTGCCGCCCGGAGCAGAGCCCAGATCTGCATCAAACCTCGTCCAGCTTCCGACTGGGATGGCTGGATGGACTCTGCTATACGAGCTGCAGCCGCAAGATTCTGAATAGGAGTGCGGTATACCTGAGGTTCAGGAGGGAACAATTGCCGCCGTCGACTGGACTCAGGAATCTGCTGTCGAGCACGTTCGTCGAGTGCATGCTGAAGATTTTCCAGTCGAGTGTATTCAGCCAAAGTGGCCAAGCGCACTGCCTCCAAGGCCCGAGCCTCAGAGGTCTCTCCGACGATGGGCGTGTGGAGTGCTTCCTCGTTACGGCGGCGAAGTTCCTCCCTCCGCTGTGAAGAGAGGGTTTCGGGGTGGTATTCCTCGTGAACACGCGACGGATCACCACCGCCGTCGCCGCCTCCGTTGCGACGCATGCCAGGTGGGCTACGCGGCGTGTCGACCATCAGGACCTCCACCGCAGGATCGCTGCTGTCGCACTCGGACAGAGTCTCGACGGAGCCAGTCGACAGATCGAATAGGCCGTAGAGAGATTCATCGGGCTCGATTGCCGCGACTTGAGGGGTGGCCGACTGACGTTCCACCGCATGCTTCACCCACCGCTGAAGCTGCGATCGACCGGATCGCTTGCGACGGCGAACAGCGGGGAACAAAGACGCCGCAGGAACCGACCGATATTGGGACGACGGCTGCCGCAGAAGGACGCCGCGGACACACGCGCGAAAGTGTGTCGCCCCGCGGATGGGGAATGTCTCAACGTCGAGGGGGGCCTCCTGGAGCCAGGCGGAGTCGTCGGCGATGAAGACGAGCACGCCGAGATGGATCTCGTGGCCGTCAGCCAAACCTCCACCCGAAACCATGATGATGGGAATCAGAAAAAATTGCAACCTCATCGGAAAGTCGCTAAGACACCCGCCCCACGGTGGGCGCCAACTGTCGTGGTTCAAAGTCTGACAGTAGAATAGGGGGTAGGTATGAGGAGGCAATATCCTAGCTACGATGAGGTTGTGGACGCAAGATTTACGAGTTCAGGCCCTTCTCGGAGGAAGTAACAGCCCTACGTCTCGGTGCCCGGAGGCTCGGTCGATTGGATTATGCGTGAAGTTACAGGGGGTGCGAACCCTTGTGCCAGTGGAGGGGGTGGCTTATATAGAGTGCGCCAGGACCCCAGCCGTCCCACGTTACAAGGGGTTCAATGTCCATAAAGACAGGACGTTACTGATAACGCCAGCAATAAAGGCAAATAAATGATCATTAAGACTACGGAGTGAACGCCTGACCGTTGCCATCTTGAGTGACTTTAAACCTTCTGTCTTCCGAGTGGTTTCTGATGTGGTCGAGTGAGTACACCCCGGTCGAATGGAATTGGGTTATCCGAGTGAACTGTTGGTCGAGTGGGTTGCACCCTGTGGTGATTTCAGTCGGTAGATGATGCTATCCTTTGAATGCCCTTTGCTTTAGAGCAGTGTCCTCGGGGAAGGGTGTCTAGGTCAGGCCTATTACCCTACCCTAGGTACATGTCATCGTCACCGGTCGTCGGTGTTCTCTGCGCTCCTAAGCCACCAACGGCCATCGTGCGCCCCACCGTGAGCCTCTTTCTTCCTCCTCTACCTCCGACTACTTGCAATCTCGTCGTAGCTCGCTGACGACGCCGCGCGCCATTTTCGTGTCCTGGTCACCGCCGGACCTGTAGCTTGGATTTTACACACGGATACTTGGATTTTACACTGTTACTTGGAAAGGCGGGTCGACCCTGAGGGGTACCCGCGTGAGCCTAAGTGGCGAGTGTTGTGGAGACGGGTTGACCTGGATGGTGCCCGAGTGATGAATACGAGGCACGACCGGGCATTCTTAGCCCTTGCAGCAAGTCCTCGAGACGGGGCGACGGGGTCACATCTTTCGTGAGTCTCTGCTCGTTACCGCAAGCCCAAGGTACCAACGGTTTGGATATTTGATTCGAGTGGGCCTCTGGCCCGATAGCACTAACCATCACGCGGGAATAAATATGGGTACTCTGCATCGTGGTATCAGCCGAAAGCTTAGTCAGACGTCCAGTTCAGCATTGCGGCCGGGTCGGATCGTGCCGTTGGCGCTGGTATCCACCCTGCTCGCAATGACCCGGAGTGGACAGGGCGATGGCCCAAGACCCCTGAGTGCTTAGGATGTAGACCGGTGGGGACCTCTCTGCTGAGCTCTAGGTAGGGCTGGAGTGTGTCGTTTGGCGGAGGTCGGGCATGACCCGGAAAAGTGTGTCCGGCCGGAGTTAAGCGAGCGTGGTGGGTAAGTTGGTGCACCCCTGCAGGGAAGAACTAAACTATGCATAGCCGGATCCTCGGTAACGGACACTCGGAGTTGTATCCTGATTGATACAATTAGAACTGGATACTTGGATACTATGGCTCTAGGATTGCTTCTCGCCGGGAGTCGAGAAGGGATCTCAGGACGAGGTTGATGACTGTATGGCTCTGGGATTGCTTTCTCACAGGGAGTCGAGAAAGGATCTCTGGGTGAGGTTGATATCATTACTGCTACCTTATATTGTACTGTTCTACTCTCTTCTGTTGCTGCAAGACCTCTGAAGATGCTAGTCTTCGATAGGACTAGGCCTTCTCTCTATTCTGGCATTTCTGCAGCCCAGTCCACATATACAGCCTCTCTTTGAAAATGTTGCATATGTAGTGTAGATCCTTGCTTGCTGAGTACTTCTGAGTACTCATGGTTGCTTTGTTTTCCTTTTCTCACCATATCAGTTTGTCGTGACCAGAGGACGGAGCCCCCTGAGACAGATGCCCCGTCGATCGACTACTATTACCACCCCAAGGGTGGATACTACTACGAGTTGGCTGACGACCAGGAGCTGGTTCGGAGGGTCCCAGGCAGGAGGCCTACGCCTTTCGATCGTAGTGTTTTATTTTGCCCCGCCTTTCTAAGGGCCTTTCTGTGCTTTCTTTTATATCTGTACTCAGATATCTGATGCTTCCGCTGACGCTTGTACGCAAGCTTATGTATTCGAGCCCTCGAGGCCCCTGTCTTGTAACATAAAGCTTGTATGACTTTATTTATGTTTTAGAGTTGTGTTGTGATATCTTCCCGTGAGTCCTTAGGCTTGATCGTGTGCATTTGCGTGTATGATTAGTGCAGGATTGAGCCGGGGGCGTCACAAGTTGGTATCAGAGCCGACTGCCTGTAGGAATCCCCCTTTCCAACTCCTTGGCCGAAGTTGAGTCTAGTGGTCCAAAAACTAATTTACTAACTTGGCTGTGTGGCTTACGGGCCCACGTCGCCAATTGGGTGGTATTAGTATCTTTTATTCCTCGTCTTTACTTTGGGACTCTGATCTCTCTTCCTTTTGGGTTAAATAAATTTTACTAACACCGACACGTAGGATCTCGTAAATCTCGTCTACCCGGAGAGCTGGATATTTGTGCTTAATTCCTTACCATTGATCTGATTAGTCTGATAATCACATTCATTCATCTCTGAAAAATTTGCATTCATGCATGACCTTCATTATGAGGAAATACATACTCCGTTAGTCATCCAGGCTAGTGAATTACCGTGCCCAGATAACACCAAAATAAACACTTTGAATGCGTAGGACGCTTCTCTGCTTGAGGGGATCGAAAACGTTCTAGCCGTTCGAGATTTTTCCGAACGTTTCCTCGGAAGAACTTCCAAGAATACCCCGCTTTCTTTCAGTCTTCCTCTTAATTCTCGGGACGAGAATTCTTATTAGTGGAGGAGACTTGTAACACCCCCAGTGGTTTGCCATAGTAATCACCCTTCTTGATTATGCCATGTCATCATGATCAACAGTGCTTAATCATCATTAGTAATAAATCCCTTTTCAAATTCAAATTCAAATGGAAATTCAAACTGAAAGTGGAATATAAAAGTTGCTCAAATTAGAAACTAAAATGTTCAATGAATAGCAAATATTCGAGAGACTGTTCTAAAAATGTAATCAACAATTAATAAATTAACTAAGTGACACTAACAGTAGAAAAACAGGGTTGGTTAATACCTTTTTAATTAAATAAAATCCCAAATGAAAACCTTTGTACTCAAAACCATTTTATTGCAGTGGCATACAATGCACTGTGATTTATGGGCTAGGTCTCATATTTTACAAAAATCTTTTAGTGCTCAAACATTTAACAAAACAGAAAAGAAAAACAGTAAACTGAAAAAGAAAAGAACAAAAGGAAAAGGCTCACTGTGCCTGGGCCGCAAGTGCACAGTGGCGGCCCAGCCCAACTAGCCCCCCCCCTCCCCCTACCCCCTGACGCCACAGGCGCGCTGTCGAACAGCTAGCGCGCGCGCCCGGCCCCCCTGGCCCCTCTCCGAGCGGTCGACAGCGGCCTCGCCTCGCCGGGGAGGGTTAAGTGCATCCCCGCTGGCCCCCTGGCTCTCCCTCGCTCACTCCCTCTCACTCTCCCTCGCCTCCCCACCTCGCCCGAGCACCACCGTCGCCGCCGCTCGCCATCATTGCGGCCACCAGCGCCATCCCGTCCTCCCGAGCTGTCCACGGGCTCCGCCGACGTCCTCTCCTTCTTCCTCGACCTCGCGTCCGAGCCCGAAGCCACGGCGTTGGCCAAATCGAGCCGGTGATCGACGCGGATCGCCAGAACACCGCAGCCCCGGTCGTCGGTGTTCTCTGCGCTCCTAAGCCACCAACGGCCATCGTGCGCCCCACCGTGAGCCTCTTTCTTCCTCCTCTACCTCCGACTACTCGCAGTCTCGCCGTAGCTCGCTGACGACGCCGCGCGCCATTTTCATGTTCTGGTCGCCGTCGGACCCGTAGCTGGCACGGTCCCCGTGCCCCTCCTCGCTGCTTGCTCACGTCGTCGTGCTCCTAGAACACCAGGGAGGCGCGTGCCCGCACCAGATTGCCCCGGGCGAGCCTCTAGGCTCGAACCCGAGAACACCCGAACGCCGCTGCCGCCAAAGCTCAACGCCGGCGCCTCTAACGGCCTCTTCCACTCACTCCGGCCCCGTAGATCGATGCGTCGCGATAGACCCGTTCGAATGCAACCAACCGCGTCGAAAACGGGCCACCGTTGCGAAATTCCGAGCCTCTCCGGCGAACTCGCCGCCGCGGAGAGCTCGCCGGAGCAGCTCCGGCGCCGTTTCCGGCGTCGCTGACAGGGCAGTCCACGTGGACCTCCCCCACAGTCGCTGCCACTGGGCCCCTGGGTCCCGTTGACCCAGTCAAATGCTGACTGGGCAACACCCAGTCACTGCCAGTGGGCCCCGCGTGGGCCCCGTTGACCAGTCAACTGGTCTGTTGACCACTGACGCAGTGATGACGCAAGGATGATGTCATAATTCATTTTCTGATGAATTTAGTGATTAAAAAAATTCCAGAAATTAATAAAAACTTTAGAAAATCATATCTTTTAATCCGTAACTCCGATGAAAATAATTTATATATGAAAGTTGATCAAAAAAATCCCACGAATCCGAATATGCCCTCCTTTCATCTGTCACATGCTCCTAGCATGCTGAACATGGAACTTCCCTCTCCGGATCGCCTCTCCGATAAATCCAAAGACCCGGGAAATATCGTCAGATATTCTCCCGCTCCGTCTGATACATGTAGTACTGCGTTAGATCACCTCTGTCACTACGTATTGCCATGTTATGCTTTGTGCTGCACTTGTTTGCTCTGTATTTATTGTTTCCTGCCCCTCTTCTCTCTCGTTAGACCCCGACATCGTCCCCGAGACCGACGCAGCTCCGGAGACCGACGACACCATTGACAACCTTGCCCTTGCCGCCGAGCAACTAGGCAAGCCCCCCCCCCTGAGCATACCGATATCGCCCATTCTAATTTCTCATGCTTGCATTAGAATTGCTGCTACTACTGCTTTACCTATTCTGATGCATAGCCTGTTTATTATAACCTGCTGTTGATAATTATCTGCATATCCTAAACTGTCTAGTATAGTCTGGGTAGAGACCTATCAGTGACCCCACTTATCCCGACTGCCTCGCTAGATTATCCGACGACCCGATCAACGGGATTGAAGACCAGGCCCCGGCACCGCACATCACCCCCTTAGTTGTAATGACACTGCAGCATTACTATCAAGTGCCGAGAGTGAAACCTCTTGTAGCACTTCTGATGTTAACTCTGTAGAGTAGCTATTCGGTCATGGTCATCAAGGGTGATTCCTCCTTCACCGCTTCCGATAACGACGCCGTCGTACGACACCTCAAGTGTGAACCCAGCAAGGGTGATTCCTCCGAGTTCACCTTGACGATTACATCGAGTAGGAATCCAACGCGGGTGATACCTCGGATTCCCCCTGATGTTATGGACACACGGATACTTGGATTTTACACTGTTACTTGGAAAGGCGGGTCGACCCTGAGGGGTACCCGCGTGAGCCTAAGTGGCGAGTGTTGTGGAGACGGGTTGACCTGGATGGTGCCCGAGTGATGAATACGAGGCGTGGCCGGGCATTCTTAGCCCTTGCAGCAAGTCCTCGAGACAAGGCGACGGGGTCACATCTTTCGTGAGTCTCTGCTCGTTACCGCAAGCCCAAGGTACTAACGGTTTGGATATTTGATTCGAGTGGGCCTCTAGCCCGATAGTACTAACCATCACGCGGGAATAAATATGGGTACTCTGCATCATGGTATCAGCCGAAAGCTTAGTCAGACGTCCAGTTCAGCATTGCGGCCGGGTCGGATCGTGCCGTTGGCGCTGGTATCCACCCTGCTCGCAACGACCCGGAGTGCACAGGGCGATGACCCAAGACCCCTGAGTGCTTAGGATGTAGAACGGCGGGGACCTCTCTGCTGAGCTCTAGGTAGGGCTGCGGTGTGTCGTTTGGCCGAGGTCGGGCATGACCCGGAAAAGTGTGTCCGGTCGGAGTTAAGCGAGCGTGGTGGGTAAGTTGGTGCACCCCTGCAGGGAAGAACTAAACTATGCATAGCCGGATCCTCGGTAACGGACACTCGGAGTTGTATCCTGATTGATACAATTAGAACTGGATACTTGGATACTATGGCTCTGGGATTGCTTCTCGCCGGGAGTCGAGAAGGGATCTCAGGACGAGGTTGATGACTGTATGGCTCTGGGATTGCTTTCTCGCAGGGAGTCGAGAAAGGATCTCTGGGTGAGGTTGATATCATTACTGCTACCTTATATTGTACTATTCTACTATCTTCTATTGCTGCAAGACCTCTGAAGATGCTAGTCTTCGATAGGACTAGGCCTTCTCGCTATTCTGGCATTTCTGCAGCCCAGTCCACATATACAGCCTCTCTTTGAAAATGTTGCGTATGTAGTGTAGATCCTTGCTTGCTGAGTAATTCTGAGTACTCACGGTTGCTTTGTTTTCCTTTTCTCCCCATATCAGTTTGTCGTGACCAGAGGACAAAGCCCCCAGAGACAGATGCCCCGTCGATCGACTACTATTACCACCCCGAGGGTGGATACTACTACGAGTTGGCTGACGACCAGGAGTAGGTTCGGAGGAGGGTCCCAGGCAGGAGGCCTACGCCTTTTGATCGTAGTGTTTTCTTTTGCCCCGCCTTTCTAAGGTCCTTTCTGTGCTTTCTTTTATATCTGTACTCAGACATCTGATGCTTCCGCTGACGCTTGTACGCAAGCTTATGTATTCGAGCCCTCGAGGCCCCTGGCTTGTAACATAAAGCTTGTATGACTTTATTTATGTTTTAGAGTTGTGTTTTGATATCTTCCCGTGAGTCCTTAGGCTTGATCGTGCGCATTTGCGTGTATGATTAGTGCACAATTGAGCCGGGGGCGACACACTTTTCTAGCTTGTACTACTTCTAATTTGTTGAAATGGCACTTATGACGAGACAGTTTTAACTTGGTAGAGTGATATTCGTTGCATCTTTCATATGGTGTCTAGCTTCCATTGCTTCTAATTTGTTGAAATGCCTTCTGCTTAGTTTACACATCATAGCTGTGAATATGCAATGCTGTCCTTTTTTTCTTACACATTCAATCGTCCTATCATGCAGTCGCCTTACATTAAAGTAGTGCTCGTCAGCATCCTGCATCAATGAGTTCTGAAAAGCAAATTTTTATTCATTTTTCTTGTGGGTTTGACTTGACCAGGCAATACAATTAAGAAACAGGAAGGAAAAAAATAAGGCAGGGACTGATGGCGGTCTTCCGGTGAAACCGGCATCCCAGGTGCTTTCTCTAGCTTGGCAGTGTGATATTGTCTTGCACGTTGCATACGGTGTCTAGCTTGTATTTCTTGTAATTTGATTAAATTACTTCTGCTTAGTTTACACAAATAGTTGTGAATATGCCATGCCGTCCTGTTTTTCGTACATTTTCCATCCTCGTATCATCTGTTTGCCTTACATCAAGGTAGTGATTGTCAGTATCATGCATGAATGAGTTCTGAAGAGTGAATTTTATTGCTGGTTCTTGTCGGTTTTACTTGACAATGCAAAATCAATAAAGCAGAAGGAAATTAGCAAGGCAGTGGATAAAGGTGCTCCTTCCAAACGGAGGGCCTCTACACATTCTACTCCGCCATCCCCCCAACAAGATTTGGAAGACAACACATGCATAGACACTCAACGTAGCTGTGTTGATGATGGGCACGTCCCCCCTTGTCCACCATCACTGGTGCTCCCTCTAACATGGCACTGTTATATGTGGTTGCATGTTATGAACGATGTCTAGCTTGTATTGCTTCTAATTTTGTTGAATTCCATCTGCTTACTTTACACATTATACTTGTGAATAAGACATGTGTTCCTGTTTCTAGAACATACAATATTTGTCTATCACACCATGTTCTTACATCAAAGTACTATTGTTGTGTAACCTACAACAATCACTTATCATAAGAAACATTTTACTTGGGAGTGTGATATAGGTTACATCTCGCATTATTTTCTAGCTTTTCTACTTCTAATTTGTTGAAATGGCACTTATGACGAGACAGTTTTAACTTGGTAGAGTGATATTCGTTGCATCTTTCATATGGTGTCTACCTTTCATTGCTTCTAAACTGTTGAAATGCCTTCTGCTTAGTTTACACATCATAGCTGTGAATATGCAATGCTGTCCTTTTTTCTTACACATTCAATTGTCCTATCATGCGGTCCCCTTACAGTAAAGTAGTGCTCGTGAGCATCCTGCATCAATGAGTTCTAAAAAGTGAATTTTTATTCATTTTTCTTGTGGGTTTGACTTGACAAGGCAATACAATTAAGAAAGAGGAAGGAAAAAATAAGGCAGGGACTGATGGCGGTCTTCCCGCGAAACCGGCATCCCATGTGCTTTCTCAAGCTTGGCAGTGTGATATTTTCTTAAATGTTGCATACGGTGTCTTGCTTGTATTGCTTGTAATTTGATTAAATTACTTCTGCTTAGTTTACACAAATAATTGTGAATATGCCATGCCGTCCTGTTTTTCGTACATATTCCATCCTCGTATCATGTGTTTGCCTTACATCAAGGTTGTGATTGTCAGTATCATGCATGAATGAGTTCTGAAGAGTAAATTTTCTTGCTTTTTCTTGTCGGTTTTACTTGACAATGCAAAATCAATAAAGCAGAAGCAAATTAGCAAGGTAGTGGATAAAGGTGCTCCTTCCAAACGGAGGGCCTCTACACATTCTACTCCACCATCCCCCCAACAAGATTTGGAAGACAACACATGCATAGACACTCAACGTAGCTGTGTTGATGATGAGAAAGTCCCCCCTTGTCCACCATCATAGGTGCTCCCTCTAACATGGCACTGTTATATGTGGTTGCATGTTATGTATGACGTCTAGCTTGTATTGCTTCTAATTTTGTTGAATTCCATCTGCTTACTTTATACATTATAATTGTGAATAAGACACGTGTTCCTCTTTCTAGAACATACAATATCTGTCTATCACACCATGTTCTTACATCAAAGTACTACTGTTGTGTAACCTGCAACAATCACTTCTCATAAGACACGTTTAACTTGGGAGTGTGATATAGGTTACATCTCGCATTCTTTTCTAGCTTGTACTACTTCTAATTTGTTGAAATGGCACTTATGACGAGACAATTTTAACTTGGTAGAGTGATATTCGTTGCATCTTTCATATGGTGTCTAGCTTTCATTGCTTCTAATTTTTTGAAATGCCTTCTGCTTAGTTTACACATCATAGCTGTGAATATGCAATGCTGTCCTTTTTTCTTACACATTCAATCGTCCTATCATGCGGTCGCCTTACATTAAAGTAGTGCTCGTCAGCATCCTGCATCAATGAGTTCTGAAAAGCGAATTTTTATTCATTTTTCTTGTGGGTTTGACTTGACAAGGCAATACAATGAAGAAACAGGAAGGAAAAAAATAAGGCAGGGACTGATGGCGGTCTTCCGGCGAAACCGGCATCCCAGGTGCTTTCTCTAGCCTGGCAGTGTGATATTGTCTTGCATGTTGCATACGGTGTCTAGCTTGTATTGCTTGTAATTTGATTAAAATACTTCTGCTTAGTTTACACAAATAGTTGTGAATATGCCATGCCGTCCTGTTTTTCATACATATTCCAACCTCGTATCATGTATTTGGCATACATCATGGTAGTGATTGTCAGTATCATGCATGAATGAGTTCTGAAGAGTGAATTTTATTGCTGGTTCTTGTCGGTTTTACTTGACAATGCAAAATCAATAAAGCAGAAGGAAATTAGCAAGGCAGTGGATAAAGGTGCTCCTTCCAAACGAAGGGCCTCTACACATTCTTCTCCGCCATCCCCCAAACAAGATTTGGAAGACAACACATGCATGGACACTCAACGTAGCTGTGTTGATGATGAGCACGTCCCCCCTTGTCCACCATCACAGGTGCTCCCTCTAACATGGCACTCTTATATGTGGTTGCATGTTATGTATGATGTCTAGCTTGTATTGCTTCTAATTTTGTTGAATTCCATCTGCTTACTTTACACATTATACTTGTGAATAAGACACATGTTCCTGTTTCTAGAACATACAATATATGTCTATCACACCATGTTCTTACATCAAAGTACTACTGTTGTGTAACCTGCAACAATCACTTATCATAAGAAACGTTTAACTTGGGAGTGTGATATATGTTACATCTCGCATTCTTTTCTAGCTTGTACTACTTCTAATTTGTTGAAATGGCACTTATGACGAGACAGTTTTAACTTGGTAGAGTGATATTCGTTGCATCTTTCATATGGTGTGTAGCTTTCATTGCTTCTAATTTGTTGAAATGCCTTCTGCTTAGTTTACACATCATAGCTGTGAATATGCAATGCTGTCCTTTTTTCTTACACATTCCATCGTCCTATCATGCGGTCGCCTTACATTAAAGTAGTGCTCGTCAGCATCCTGCATCAATGAGTTCTGAAAAGCGAATTTTTATTCATTTTTCTTGTGGGTTTGACATGACAAGGCAATACAATTAAGAAAGAGGAAGGAAAAAATAAGGCAGGGACTGATGGCGGTCTTCCGGCGAAACCGGCATCCCAGGTGCTTTCTCTAGCTTGGCAGTGTGATATTGTCTTGCATGTTGCATACGGTGTCTAGCTTGTATTTCTTGTAATTTGATTAAATTACTTCTGCTTAGTTTACACAAACAGTTGTGAATATGCCATGCTGTCCTGTTTTTCGTACATATTCCATCCTCGTATCATGTGTTTACCTTACATCAAGGTAGTGATTGTCAGAATCATGCATGAATGATTTCTGAAGAGTGAATTTTATTGCTTTTTCTTGTTGGTTTTACCTGACAATGCAAAATCAATAAAGCAGAAAGAAATTAGCAAGGCAGTGGATAAAGGTGCTCCTTCCAAACAGAGGGCCTCTACACATTCTACTCCGCCATCCCCCAACAAGATTTGGAAGACAATACATGCATAGACACTCAACGTAGCTGTGTTGATGATGAGCACATCCCCCCTTATCCACCATCACAGGTGCTCCCTCTAACATGGCACTGTTATATGTGGTTGCATGTTATGTATGATGTCTAGCTTGTATTGCTTCTAATTTTGTTGAATTCCATCTGCTTACTTTACACATTATACTTGTGAATAAGACACATGTTCCTGTTTCTAGAACATACAATATCTGTCTATCACACAATGTTCTTACATCAAAGTACTACTGTTGTGTAACCTGCAACAATCACTTATCATAAGACACGTTTAACTTGAGAGTGTGATATAGGTTACATCTCGCATTCTTTTCTAGCTTGTACTACTTCTAATTTCTTGAAATGGCACTTATGACGAAACAGTTTTAACTTGGTAGAGTGATATTCGTTGCATCTTTCATATGGTGTCTAGCTTTCATTGCTTCTAATTTGTTGAAATGCCTTCTGCTTAGTTTACACGTCATAGCTGTGAATATGCAATGTTGTCCTTTTTTCTTACACATTCAATCGTCCTATCATGCGGTCGCCTTACATTAAAGTAGTGCTCGTCAGCATCCTGCATCAATAAGTTCTGAAAAGCGAATTTTTATTCATTTTTCTTGTGGGTTAGACTTGACAAGGCAATACAATTAAGAAAGAGGAAGGAAAAAAATAAGGCAGGGAGTGATGGCGGTCTTCCGGCGAAACCGGCATCCGAGGTGCTTTCTCTAGCTTGGCAGTGTGATATTATCTTGCATGTTGCATACGGTGTCTAGCTTGTATTGCTTGTAATGTGATTAAATTACTTCTGCTTAGTTTACACAAATGTTTGTCTATCACACCATGTTCTTACATCAATGTACTACTATTGTGTAACCTGCAACAATCACTTATCATAAGACACATTTAATTTGGGAGTGTGATATAGGTTACATCTCGCATTCTTTTCTAGCTTGTACTACTTCTAATTTGTTGAAATGGCACTTATGACGAGACAGTTTTAACTTGGTAGAGTGATATTCGTTGCATCTTTCATATGGTGTCTAACTTTCATTGCTTCTAATTTGTTGAAATGCCTTCTGCTTAGTTTACACATCATAGTTGTGAATATGCAATGCTGTCCTTTTTTCTTACACATTCAATCGTCCTATCATGCGGTCACCTTACATTATAGTACTGCTCATCAGCATCCTGCATCAATGAGTTCTGAAAAGTGAATTTTTATTCATTTTTCTTGTGGGGTTGACTTGACAAGGCAATACAATTAAGAAAGAGGAAGGAAAAAAATAAGGCAGGGACTGATGGCGGTCTTCCGGCGAAACCGGCATCCCAGGTGCTTTCTCTAGCTTGGCAGTGTGATATTGTCTTGCATGTTGCATACGGTGTATAGCTTGTATTATTTGTAATTTGATTAAATTACTTCTGCTTAGTTCACAAAAATAGTTGTGAATATGCCATGCCGTCCTGTTTTTCGTACATATTCCATCCTCGTATCATGTGTTTGCCTTACATCAAGGTAGTGATTGTCAGTATCATGCATGAATGAGTTCTGAAGAGTGAATTTTATTGCTTTTTCTTGTTGGTTTTACGTGACAATGCAAAATCAATAAATCAGAAGGAAATTAGCAAGGCAGTGGATAAAGGTGCTCCTTCCAAACGGAGGGCCTCTACACATTCTACTCCGCCATCCCCCCAACAAGATTTGGAAGACAACACATGCATAGACACTCAATGTAGCTGTGTTGATGATGAGCACGTCCCCCCTTGTCCACCATCACAGGGGCTCCCTCTAACATGGCACTGTTATATGTGGTTGCATGTTATGCATGATGTCTAGCTTGTATTGCTTCTAATTTTGTTGAATTCCATCTGCTTACTTTAAACGTTATACTTGTGAATAAGACTCGTTCCTATTTCTAGAACATACAATATCTGTCTATCACACCATGTTCTTACATCAAAGTGCTACTGTTGTGTAACCTGCAACAATCACTTATCATAAGACACATTTAACTTGGGAGTTTGATATAGGTTACATCTCGCATTCTTTTCTAGCTTGTACTACTTCTAATTTGTTGAAATGGCACTTATGACGAGACAGTTTTAACTTGGTAGAGGGATATTCGTTGCATCTTTCATATGGTGTGTAGCTTTCATTGCTTCTAATTTGTTGAAATGCCTTCTGCTTAGTTTACACATCATAGCTGTGAATATGCAATGCTGTCCTTTTTTCTTACACATTCAATCGTCCTATCATGCGGTCGCCTTACATTAAAGTAGTGCTCGTCAGCATCCTGCATCAATGAGTTCTGAAAAGTGAATTTTTATTCATTTTTCTTGTGGGTTTGACATGACAAGGCAATACAATTAAGAAAGAGGAAGGAAAAAATAAGGCAGGGACTGATGGCGGTCTTCCGGCGAAACCGGCATCCCAGGTGCTTTCACTAGCTTGGCAGTGTGATATTGTCTTGCATGTTGCATGCGGTGTCTAGCTTGTATTGCTTGTAATTTGATTAAATTACTTCTTCTTAGCTTACACAAATAGTTGTGAATAGGCCATGCCGTCCTGTTTTTCATACAGTATCATGTGTTTGCCTTACATCAAGGTAGTGATTGTCAGTATCATGCATGAATGAGTTCTGAAGAGTGAATTTTATTGCTTTTGCTTGTCGTTTTTACTTGACAATGCAAAATCAATAAAGCAGAAGGAAATTAGCAAGGCAGTGGATAAAGGTGCTCCTTCCAAATGGAGGGCCTCTACACATTCTACTCCGCCATCCCCCCAGCAAGATTTGGAAGACAACACATGCATAGACACTCAACGAAGTTGTGTTGATGATGAGCACGTCCCCCTTTGTCCACCATCACAGGTGCTCCCTCTAACATGGCACTATTATATGTGGTTGCATGTTATGTATGATGTCTAGCTTGTATTGCTTCTAGTTTTGTTGAATTCCGTCTGCTTACTTTACACATTATACTTGTGAATAAGACGCGTGTTAGTGTTTCTAGAACAAACAATATATGTCTATCACACCGTGTTCTTACATCAAAGTACTACTGTTGTGTAACCTGCAACAATCACTTATCATAAGACACGTTTAACTTGGGAGTGTGATATAGGTTACATGTCGCATTCTTTTCTAGCTTGTACTACTTCTAATTTGTTGAAATGGCACTTATGACGAGACAGTTTTAACTTGGTAGAGTGATATTCGTTGCATCTTTCATATGATGTCTAGCTTTCATTGCTTCTAATTTGTTGAAATGCCTTCTGCTTAGTTTACACATCATAGCTGTGAATATGCAATGCTGTCCTTTTTTCTTACACATTCAATCGTCCTATCTTGCGGTCGGCTTACATTAAAGTAGTGCTCGTCAGCATCCTGCATCAATGAGTTCTGAAAAGCGATTTTTTATTCATTTTTCTTGTGGGTTTGACTTGACAAGGCAATACAACTAAGAAAGAGAAAGGAAAAAAATAAGGCAGGGACTGATGGCGGTCTTCCGGCGAAACCGGCATCCCACGTGCTTCTCTAGCTTGGCAGTGTGATATTGTCTTGCATGTTGCATACGGTGTCTAGCTTGTATTGCTTGTAATTTGATTAAATTACTTCTGCTTAGTTTACACAAATAGTTGTGAATATGCCATGCCGTCCTGTTTTTCGTACATATTCCATCCTCGTATCATGTGTTTACCTTACATCAAGGTAGTGATTGGTGATAAAAACTAAATGTTTATCACATATGCCTAAAACTCTAGACCAGTGCTCCAGAATAAAGTATGCTTACTACTGACCAAAGAATCTTTTAGTCAGTTGTATTTTTATCGATAAGTTTCATGATATTATTTTTTGATTCCAAGTACTTTCACAACCGATCATGCTTCGTTAATGATCTATGGAAAGAAGATCTACACCTAACTTTTGATGGTTCGCTTTGCTGCAACAATTTTTGATTTGCTATCCCTACTCATGCTGCATGAGGCTACACTACGATCAGAGATCCTTTGACGAAACTGTGGCGTGGCATTAATCACAACGGTGATGTAAAAAACCATAAAAAATGATGCAAAAACGTTGCGATGGCGGAATCAAACACCGTTCAGATTTTGAGTTGCGTTGCGTGCAGGACTCTGTTGATCCTGAACTGTTGCGATGAGACAAATAAAGAAACGGGCAGCTATATCAGGTGTGGTTGCGATATACGGCATACAGTTCGCTAGATTAACTGTTTGTATTAGGAATGCAACAGAAACGGTTGCCAGATCAAGATGTGTGTGATTATCGGCATACGTGTTACTGAGACGAACTTGTTTTCGATTAGGGAACACAACAAAATGGTTGAACTTAACAGATGTGTGTGATATGCGCATACAGTTCACATAGATGAACTGTTTCCGATGAGCCAAAACCCCAAACGATTCGGTAAACAGATGTGTGTGTACCGGCAAACAGCCCACTCGGATGAACTGTTTGCGATGAGAAAATATAACACAGACGTTTACTAGAGTTATCGTGTGCGATTCTCTGTGTACTAAAACTTTGAAAAATACATACTAGTTGCTTCGATGGCTAGGAGTATCGCACACGATGCGTGTGCGAGTACTCGTGTGCGATGATTAGTAAGTTACACACATATGTTTCCTTAGTTTAACCGTGTGCGGTAACACGTGACACCGCATATGGTTTGTCGGGTTGTGTGCTCAAGTCTTCCCGCGCTCCAAGGCTCCCTCGCTCCACAGGGTGAATGTAAAATCCCCAATCCCCTAGCTAGCTGCTAGCTATAATACCCAAGCAATGGCCGCCACGGCACTCGCTACTGATCCACTTGCTAGCTAGTTACCCATACCGGCATACCCCAACGGCCGACGACAGGATGGAGTTACCGATGGGAACGGGCATCGGAGATCATAGTTTAGGTTAATTAATTATACCTCCAGAGCGGATGATTCCCGGCTCTAGGGTATATTAATTACATAATCTAAGATCAAATACTAACTCCCCCAACGTGATCATGCGCCGGCCCCAACCGCTAGCAGAGCGGTGCGGAGGACGCGACCCGAGCGAGACTTAGCGCCTAACCGCGAGTATAGGCCAAGGACGACCCGTAGGGTGCCTAAACGGCGAGTAGAGCCGCGCGAGGCACGCGTAGTAGCGCGCCGTGGCCGCCTAAATGGGCAAGCGAGCACATGCATAATTATTGCATATAGCAGATGAACATAGCCGGGAATAGCCGTCCAACAATATTATTTTCAATGACATGCATTAATATATTCTTAGTTAAATCTAGGGTCAAAGTTGGTTACTACAAAAAACAAGGGGCCAATAAGAATAAACCATGATAGAGTGTAGTACCTATACAAACACACGACGCCCAGCATGTAAGAAAATATGGGTCAACCCTAGTTTGAAAAGGGCAACAATGTCTAACTCCGCTTACAAAAGGTACAAAGCATGAGGATAATTGTTCATAGATTTACACATACCCAGAATCCCATATTGAACAGGGCATAACATCTACTCACCAAAGTTTTTGGCAGTCACAATCAATGGATCGGTCCGATCCATAAATCAAGATCCCGGTACAAAAGATCTACTGGTTCCGTATGACGACAAGTGTTGTAAATATAGCCGAGCACGATCAGAGCCCTTAGGTCCACCTAAAACTTCTTTTATATGGCTGTTCCACATACAGTTCCTGAGAAATTTCTTGTTGAAAAACTTATTCTCATGGACAATAGTGCCCTCGCATTCAACATGAAGAATGTAGACAAAGCTAGTGTTTGCACTGTTGGATGCATATCCTTCCACGTTACTGTCTTCAAAAGAAATCTCATGAGATATGAGAAATCCCGTGTGCTTTCTTGAACCATCGATTGGTTATACCTTTTTCTCCATGTGTTAGTGTCCTAAATTGAGATGAGATTGAAAAACTGTTAATGTCTAAAATTATGTTGAAAGAGCGATAGCTGAACGATTATATATATACATTATATATGGACTTTCAATGTGCGTGAAATCATCACCTTTATATACAAATTCTCCAAACGAGAAGCATTGCAGCAGGATAATGGTGTTGAGGTCAAAACACCACATACTGATATATAGGTCTTGATAGAATCCACCACCACTGATAGGATGGACAGCTCTTCATTGAGCATAGAACATAATATTAGCACGGAAGTGTACTCCAAGATGATACTAACTTTGCGCACAAACGAAAAATGCAAATACAAAGTGTACATGAATAATATAAAGTACCTCAATAGGTGTGGGGCAAACACCATCTCGAACCATTTAAACGTGTTCACGATTGCCCCAAGGTCTCCAGTTTAGGCCAGAGACCACATTATTTTCGAAGTTTATAACAACAATCAAGGAGCAACCTTTGAAGTGAAGGGGCATCTTCGGATGTGGCTCCTGACCTCAAAACGAATTCCAATGCTTACAAGGTGAGCGACTTTATTTGAGACAAGGGATTGATTCCATTTCCAAAACAGCACCAAATGCTCCAGGGAAGGGCACTGAAGTGGATGATGATGTGCAGTGGGCTCACAGATGAACCAACACAAGCGCAAGTTTTTTCAGCAGTGGGAGTTGAAGCATTTGATACCAATTGTCTGCTAGATGGCATCGGGTCAGGTGGCGGTGTGAGAGAGAGGAAAACCATGAGATGGCATCGGTGGTGAGGGCCAGATGCAGCTCTTGTGGCAACCTATCGCTGTAATGGTAGAACTCAAGCTGCTGGAGTTTATCGAATTGACGGGAGTTCAGCCAGCGGGCCACCGTGCAGGGTATTTCCAGCAGGTAGCATGCCGGGATGCAGATGCGTTTGAACGGAGCCCTGGTGGGAGGAGATGATGGCTCCGGGGAGTTTAGAATCATCATCGATAGATAGCTGCGACAGTCGAGATTAGAGGCGCGCGCGCCCACAGAGGAGCCACCGAGATGTGAGGACTTGTGTGCGACAGCCATCCTTGGTGGGGGAGGGAGATATCTTCCCCAAGGTATGTCCTTCGGGAGATCGCTGATGCAGTCCCCGGATATTCTACTGGCTCCTCAGTCCAGGGGGGCTGGCGCTTCTAGTCGCGCAGCCGGGTCCACGATCTACATCCAGCGGCGGCACTGGCCGGAGCCTCATCTGTGTACATACCAATCTGAAAGAAAAAAATGGCAGAAACATACTGTGGACATTCAATCAATTCTCAAGCTCTGGAAGAAAAAAGGCACAAACTATATGTGGACATTCAAATCAATTCTCAAGATCTGGCCACGAATTAGCACGCACGCTACCCTAGTCGGATTATTAGCAAAATCATTTGTTCAGAACAAGCAATAATCCACTAACCCTATACGGATAACATTCAAACAATCATACACTACGTGCATCTAACGATCTTAATTACTCTGATTTGCATGGACTGAGAGAACACAACCATAGGATTTGTATTCCAAAAAAATTAAGAGGGGGGAGTACCCACGAAAACACATGATATTGTTTGCCGCACAAATGGGTATATAGATGACTAACCAGTTTTTCCCCGTCGGAGTCGCAGTCGTTGCCGGAGTTGCTGTTGACCTCCGGCTCCGGCTGGGGGGCACGACGGCGCCGACGAAGCAAGGTCGTGCTGCTGCCCATGCGAGACCCTCGTCGGCGTGACGCAACCTCTGTGCCCAGCTATCACTGTTGCGCGGGTTGCTTCCTTCCCAGCCGTGCGTCGCCACTCCTCCGATGGGTGCTTCGGCGGCATCCTCTCATACACTCCGGTCCAGACGATTGTGACCATTGTGGCCGGGGGTGCGGCTGCCTATTATGGCTGGCGGCTCGGGCGCACAATTAATATGGAACCAGTGGGAGCGGGCGGCGGCGGTCAAAGGCTGTCTCGCATCCCGTGAGCTTGCGCGCCGGACTTCTGGCATTCCTACCTCATTTCACACAGCTAACTCGCCCTCCTGTGACACTGCGCAGCGAAAACGCCTCCCGTCAATTCACACCCTGCCACGCACGGCCTTTCGGTCTGCCTGCGCGGTGGACTGCTCGCATGCTTACCGTCAACTCAACGCCTGCTCCACGGCACACGGGGCGCATGGCATCACCTATATATTTTTGTTTTTTGATGATTCATTCTGCCGCTTTACTACTTAACCGAAGCATGGCCACGTCTAACGCACTCGGTCCGAATAAATAATCCATATGAGATATTGGTTGCCAGTATTAACAATCTCCTGTTTGTAGAAGATTATATCAAAACGTGTCTCAAATTTGACGAAAAAATACATATCACAGTCTACTGGTGTCCATATATGACACCACGATAAGTTTCATGAATTTCAACTAATTTTTTTGATTTATTGAATTTTAAAATCTATATTCTCATGTTTTTGAAATCTCTTGCATGGGGAACACATGCACCCAGGGACACATATATGATTTTGCATCCATTTTGGTGCACATGTAGCTCATTTGATTTTTTGCCATTAAATCCCTAGGAAATCAATCAATGTATAAAAACGGTCGATGATGTCTGTTTTTTTTATAATTTTAACACGACACTCCTTTGTCACATGTTCACTGCAGAAAAAGTTTGACATGCCTCAGAGTGGCGTGGTGGTCGGATGTGTGTGTCCTGTGTGTGTGTGTGGGGTGGGGTGGGGGGTTCGGCAGACACAGGAGTCGTGAGCCTCCGGGTGGGATGTGATCATTGGAGTCAAATGCCACAAACGTGATTGTTTTGCAAAGCAGTACACCACCTTTCATACATACATGTTCGGGAGAGGGCCACATGCATTCATTGGTGGTTCCGCGGACACTCTCCCTCTTGCGGTTATCAGCGATGTCCCATTCGTTTAGCCCGCAAAGGTTTTCAGTTTTCACCGACAACGAGAGGCATTTGAACAAAAGGTGGATTCATCTTGGCATGTTGTGGTGTGGATCATGGTGAGATTCCATATCAAGTTCGGGCCTCGTTGTACACATGAGTCCTCCCACCGGCTTGAAGTGAGGGGGCTACGCATCGTGTGTAGTGCGTTTCCGGTTTGCGAAGCATGTACTGCCCACGTCAAAGTTGTGGCATTGGTATTCAAACATCACATAACACACGGCACATGCACGCTGTGGTTTTGTCCTATGACACTCACTCGACGTGTGACTCTCTCTGTGGCCCGCAAGGTCGTCGTCGATCAGTTGAACGTGCAACGAGAGAGAGTTAATTTGACCAACAAAGAATGGTTCTTTTCTTGGTTTGTGTTATATATATGCACGGTAGGAGTATGTACATGTCAAAGAGGGGGCAAATGAATACTATTATATATGTGTACGTCTAATAACCTCGCCCCATGCGGGGACTTTCCGGTTCACGAGGCAGGTGCCACAAAGTTGTACATTGGTATTCAAACATCACGCAATACCATGCAGGCGGTTGTTGCCCTATAGGAACTCATTCGCGTGTGGCGCTTCCATTTGTGGGCATGCGAGGTTGTCCTCCATCACTTTAACCCAATGAGAGAGAGGTTAATTTGACCATGAGGAATGATTCTTTTTTGTTTTGTTCTATACAGTAGAAGTACATATACCAGACCATGCGTCGAATGGGGGCGTACATATGCACATACCACGCATCATGAACTCGCCTCTATGGGGAATTTTTGGTTTCCTATATATGTGGTGCCACATCAAAGTTGTGCATTGCGTATTCAAACATCAACGAAACACCTCTTTGGGCCACATGCAGACGGTGGTACGTAGTCCTATATAGTATGCTCACTCGCGTGCGATGTACGCTTCTCTTTCTATGGGCCCGCGGTTCGTCGTCCATCACTTTGACCCAACGAGAGAGAGGTACATTTGACGAACAAGGAATAATTCTTTTAGGGTTGGTTACTAGGTGTATGTACGTGTCGAAGGGGGGGGGGGTGACCAGCATATATATACTAGGTGTCACATGAACCTCACTTTGTGTGGGGACTTTGCGTTTTTTGAGGCAAATGCCACATCAAAGTTGTGCATTAGGTATTCAAAACATCACAACCACACACCTCTCCATATATATGTTCTAGCACACATGCAAGCGATGGTTGTTGTCCTATGGCACTCCTCATCAGTTATCGGCGATGCTTCCATCTGTCGGCCCGCTTGGTCCATCACTTTCACACCGACACGCGAGAGGTTAATTAATTTGACTTAGGAGCACTACAAAAAAAATACACTTCCGTGATGATACGTGTTTTGCCATAGTAGGTCACGTTTTCTGTCATGCATGTACATCCATGACGATTTTATGACAGAATCAAGATAGTCATACATGTGCTGTCGTAGAAGTGTTCCAGGACAATACCAAAATTATCATCACGGAAGGTTTCACTTCCATGATGATAAATGATGCGTCATGGAAGTGCTTTTGTCAGGGTACACCGACACATGGCATCCGTCGTAACGGGTCGCCGTTAGCTATCGAGTTCGGTTTTGGATCCGATAACCCGTTAAAAGCCCGGACCAATGGGGATTTTCCATGTGTAAAATTCTCATGGCCGAAGGAACCCACGTGTCAGCTCGTCATTGGGTCAGATAGGCGCCTATGATAGGTCGACACGTGCGACGCCCAACACTGGCCCATTTAGCTTACAAAGGCCGGCCCATTTGACTTGGTCAAAAGCTAGCGGGCCGCCCCCATGAAAAGCCTATTAACGGTCTATTCGCATATAGCCCATTTTACGGCCCGGTAACTCACGGCCCATTAGGGCCTTCCCGAAATCACCTAACAGCGTCATGTGGGCTGTCGAATATACACCAGCCCGTTTCACTTTCGGCCTATGTATGGCCCACGAGGTCTTTCGGCCCCATATGAGGCCTTTCATATCTTTGGGCCCTTAGTGGCCCACGGTGACTCTGGCCTAATGAAAAACTTTCTTCTTTGTACGCATTAACGCCCCATGATTCACATGGGCCGTTTCCTTCCAGCCTGTGTTAGCTTTCGGCCTACTGACGTCCCATATGTTCTTGGGCTCCTTTCCGGCCCTCGATTACTTCCGCCCGTTACTGGCCTGTTCCCCTAATGGGCCAAATTCAAACCCGTGCTTAGAATCGGCCCGTTTGTGGCCTGTTAACCCGTTGCGCCGTTTCTCCAGCCCGTTCTATATTCTGGCCCATTAACGACCCATTATGTCTGTGACAGAATTAAGCCTTTGCTGTCTTCCGGCCTGTTAACAGCATGTTACCGTGCTGGCCCGATACCAATTACGCCCGTTTACGGCCCATGTGGGCCCATTTATCCACGGCCCGAGGCCCACTGATTTACGCCCGTTGGAGGCCCATTTATCTGACGGCCCGTAGGAGGCCCATGGATCCTACGGCCTGTAGCAGGCTCAAGTTTACCAACGGTCCGTATATGGCCCATGGTTGTTGCGGCCACTAGTAAACCAAGGAAAAAAGAAGACTAGGAAATAATAAGCCAGAACTAACGCTAGGCTATTAAGCGATTGCACAGTCAAAGTTCGCCACCAGTGCAATATAGGGAAGACCCTACACTATACAAAAATGGCTTGTTGTTTTCTTGAGCCGGTGGCTGCACGTTAAGAACAAATTTTGTATCGCAACAAAACAAATTACAAACACCATAAAATAGAAGGAAGGTTGGCATAAAAGTTACAGTCCAACAGATAAATGCACCACTAGAAGTTCAGAAGCTCAGTTCATTTGACCTGACTGTTACGTTTTTCATGCTGTACTATCCGATGGAGCACCATAACCTTCGCCTTCATTTCTCCTAGGCTCCTGAACAACATAGCAATGTCTGATAGTTTGGTTTTCAAAACCATGCATATCTTGATGACATCGAACAATGGATGTCCTTGTTTCACAAGGGGTCTCTATTAGGGAATGGACTTGTGTCTGGAGCGCAGATATAACATTGTTTTGAGCTTGCATATCTTGATCATGAGGCAGTTTGGATGAGATTGCCTTAATAACCAACCCAGTATTATGCAGGCGTGCTTTTGGCACTGTTAGTGGACAGGTACTAACCCACTGCAGCAGAGGTGACATTGCGGTTATAGTTGCCTTGTCACCTTCAAAAGTTGGCGGTTCCACCATTTGTTCCATAGCTTGCTGAAAGTTGAGTTTTTTACATAGTAGTACCAAACAGAAGATATTAAGGAGGCAGCAAAAGCAAACAAGATAGCTTTGGTCTATATACAGAACTTATTCTGGTGAACCCGTGTAAAATATTAGTTGTATTTTACTGCAAAGTACATAATAAAACCAGGTTCCAAACATATGACCATGTACCATGACTAATGTATTGTCTATTTCTTCACATTGTATTGACAACTAAGGATAAAGAGACAAGTTTATAATATGGTAAGCATAGTAATGACATCATTCATATCACAAAACCAACTGAGAACCTCAGACAAACAGGCAATTGTAACGTTGTGTGGGCAAGTCCAGCACGGAACTAGATTACAGATCAAGATCAAAGGAACATCACTCCTCTCTTTTAAACCTTGTAAGGTGCAATGATACGCTAAGACAATTATGTATAAAATTGAAAAGAGTAATAGACATTGGCTGCAAACCGTGCAGTTCAATGCACAGTCAGAGTGAGTAGTAGTTAAAAGGCATGAGGATTAAGGACTACAACAACGGCTTTTGACTGGTGTAGTCATGCCCTTTCGTCTTGCGGTGTGACAGTCCTTGAAGATTTTCCACAGCATTTGGTTCAGGTACTTTTTTGGTCCTTGCGGGCTTTCCTCTGCCATTTGGAACAAGTCAATATAGATCTGACAATATGGCACAGCGAAAAGAAAGAAACATCAGCTAATTACAAGAGCCTCGCAGTGTGCAATATAGCTAACGAGATCCTGTCGTCTGTTGGAATTTCACTTTCGTACGGTTGGCCTTGTTCTTTGAACAGTTCCACCTACAAGAGATAGTTTGTGAGGCACATCGTAAATAGGAGTTAAACATGTGATCTGATCACATATATATAACGTACTTGATACTTTGGATCAGACCAGTGTTTAACAAGGCCTCTCCAGTCTTCATCCGATAATTTTCCACTGGAGATGTTTGGGCAAGTTCACTGTTAGCCTTGCCTTCAAAGTGAGTTTTTCCTCAAGTTACCGACACTGTCGCAGCAGACATGAAAACATGGGTGCAAGCTTGTCTGGTTGCATCATCTTGGCTATCCAACTTGAACCTCGTCTGTTAAAATTATGGGAGTCTCATTATCAGCAACCTAGAAAGTATGGGACAGAGCAAGACGATATTACTTGTTTCCATACATAACCATACTTATAGATAAATGTCGAGGAAGGTGTTGAACTGGGTTTCGTCTTTGTCATTCCTGTACTGAATCCATGTTGGGAGGATACGTGCATGACACCTAACGGAAACCGCTACCCTCTGATACTAACTTGGCTGACTCTGTAGCATCACGTGGCCTTTTTAAACCTGCCTCAAAACGGAACTCCATCCTTCCTCCTCTAGATTTAGTTAACCTATCGAGCATTATCCCTGATGTCTGTTTCCTCTTGCGCCTAGGTGCTAGTCCAACAATGAACATAGGAAGTGTTAGTGTACATCAAACTGTGAGACTACATATAAAAGCATGCGAATGTAACTGACTCCAGCAACTACCTTCTTGCTGTTGAAGCTCACAAGGTTCATCTGATCTTGCCAACTTGTCATATGTCAAGAGTGCTTCGGAAGAAGTGTCAGGTGGCAAGGGAGCTTGGGAACGTGCTGCTAGCTGAGTTGACAACGAGTAACTCGTGCAGCTGCTGGTACTGTGGAAGGTGTTGTCAACAACTAGGGCTGTCGCTACTTGTTTGATGGCAGCTATTAGTTTCTGTTTGGCTTTGTTTTGCAGCTCATGTAGCACGGGATAACCGCGTTTGTACAATTTTCTGGTGAACTTTGACCTTCTATTGCACCATCAGTACCAGCAGAATCAGCATAATTCTTCCGCTTCATTTTCCGTGTGTCCTGAGTACTAACACCATCTCCTGCCATTCTGTGTTCCTTCCTCTTTCTCTGTGCCATGTCAAGTCAAGCCGACAAGAAAAAGGAATAAAAATTTAGTTCTTCAGACCAAATTGATGCGTGATACAGACGAACTAAACTTCGATGTTAGACACACCGCATGATAGGAGGATGTAATATGTACGAAAAACAGGACGGCATGAGTAATCAGAACTATGATGTGTAAACTAAGCAGAAGGCATTTCAATAAATTAGAAGCAATGCAATGGAAGGTAGACACCATATTGAAAGATGCTACAAATATCGCTCTAACCAAGTTAACAGTGTCTCGTCATAATTGGTATTTAAACAAATGTGAAGCAGTACAAGAAATAAATCATATGCAAGATGCAAACAACATCACACTACCACAGTTAAAGGTCTCTCGTCATTAGTGCCATTGCAATTCACAACATTGCTATTCACAGCTATGATGTGTAAACTAAGCAGAAGGCATTTCAACAAATTAGAAGCAATGAAAGCTAGACACCATATGAAAGATGCAACGAATATCACTCTACCAAGTTAAAACTGTCTTGTCATAAGTGCCATTTCAACAAATTAGAAGTAGTACAAGCTAGAAAGAATGCGAGATGTAACCTATATCACACTCCCAAGTTAAACATGTCTTATGATAAGTGATCGTTGTAGGTTACACACAATAGTACTTTGATGTAAGAACATGTGTGATAGACGATATTGTATGTTCTAGAAACAGGAACACATGTTTATTCACAAGTATAATGTGTAAAGTAAGCAGATGGAATTCAACAAAATTAGAAGCATCACGAGAAATCAACATAACATGCACCCACTATAATAGTCCCATGTTAGAGGGAGCACCTGTGATGGTGGAACAAGGGGGACGTGCTCATCATCACCACACTACTTTGAGTGTCTATGCATTGTTGTCTTCTAAATCTTGTTGGGGGATGGCGGAGTAGAATGTGTAGAGGCCCTCCGTTGGGAAGGAGCACCTTTATCCACTGCCTTGCTAATTTCCCTCTGCTTTATTGATTTTGCATTGCCAAGTAAAACCGACAAGAAAAAGCAATAAAATTCACTCTTCAGAACTCATTCATGCATGATACTGACAATCACTACCTTGATGTAAGGCAAACACATGATACAGGATGGAATTGTATGAAAACAGGACGGCATGGCATATTCACACTATTTGTGTAAACTAGAGGTAATTTAATCAAATTACAAGCAATACAAGCTAGACACCGTATGCAACATGCAAGACATATCACACTGCCAAGCTAGAGAAAGCACCTGGGATGCCGGTTTCGCCGGAAGACCGCCATCAGTCCATGCCTTATTTTTTTCCTTCCTCTTTCTTTAATTGTATTGCCTTGTCAAGTCAAACCCCAAGAAAAATGAATAAAAATTCGCTTTTCATAACTCATTGATGAAGGATGCTGACAGAGCTCTACTTTAATGTAAGGTGACCGCACGATAGGACGATTGAATGTGTAAGAAAAGGACAACATTGCATTTCACAGCTATGATGTGTAAACTAAGCAGAAGGCATTTCAACAAATTAGAAACAATGAAGCTAGACACCATATGAAAATGCAGCAACAATATCACTCTACAAATTAAAATTGTCTTGTCATAAGTGCCATTTCAACAAATTAGAAGTGTACAAGCAGAAAAGAATGCGAGATGTAACCTATATCACACTCCCAATGTAACGTGTCTTATGAAAGTGATTGTTGCAGGTTACACAACAGTAGTACTTTATGTAAGAATATGGTGTGATGGACAGATATTGTATGTTCTAAAACAGGAACACTGCTTATTCACAAGTATAAGGTGTAAAGTAAGTAGATGGAATTCAACAAAATTAGAAGCAATACAAGCTAGACATCATGCATAAATGCAACCACATATAACAGTGCCATGTTAGAGGGAGCACCTGTGATGGTGGACAAGGCGGGACGTGCTCATCATCAACACAGCTACATTGAGTGTCTATGCATGTGTTGTCTTCCAAATCTTGTTGGGGGATGCGGAGTAGAATGTGTAGAGGCCCTCCTTTGGAAGAGCACCTTTATCCACGGCTTGCTAATTTGCTTCTGCTTTATTGATTTTGTATTGTCGTAAAACGACAGAAAAAGCAATAAAATTCACTCTTTGAACTCATTCCTGCATGATAGTGACAATCACTACCTGATGTAAGGCAAACACATGATACGAGGATGGAATATGTACGAAAACAGGACGGCATGGCATATCACAACTATTGTGTAAACAAGTAGAAGTAATTTAATCAAATTACAAGCAATACAAGCTGACACCGTATGCACCATGCAAGACAATATCACACTGCCAACTAGAGAAAGCACCTAGGATGCCGGTTTCGCCGGAAGACCGGCATAAGTCCCTGCCTTATTTTTTTTTCCTCCTCTTTCTTAGTTGTATTGCCTTGTCAAGTCAAACCCACAAGAAAATGAATAAAAATTCGCTTTTCAGAACTCATTGATGCAGGATGCGGACAGCACTACTTTAATGTAAGGCGACCGCATGATAGGACGATTGAATGTGTAAGAAAAGACAGCAGCATGCATTCCACAGCTATGATGTGTAAACTAAGCAGAAGGCATTTCAATAAATTAGAAGCAATGAAAGCTAGACACCATATGAAAGATGGAACGAATATCACTCTCCCAAGTTAAAACTGTCTCGTCATAAGTGCCATTTCAACAAATTAGAAGTAGTACAAGCTAGAAAAGAATGAGATATAACCTATATCACACTCCCAAGTTAATCGTATCTTATGATAAGTGATTGTTGCATGTTACACAACAGTAGTACTTTAATGTAAGAACATGGTGTGATAGGCAGATATTGTACGTTCTAGAAACAGGAACACAGTCTTATTCATAAGTACATGTGTAAAGTAAGTAGATGGAATTCAACAAAATTAGAACAATACAAGCTAAACATCATACATAACATGCAACCACATTAACAGTGCAATGTTAGAGGGAGCACCTTGATGGTGGATAAGGGGGATGTGCTCATCATCACACAGCTACGTTGAGTGTCTATGCTGTTTATCTTCCAAATCTTGTTGGGGGATGGCGGAGTAGAATGTGTAGAGGCCCTCCGTTTGGAAGGAGCACCTTTATCCACTGCCTTGCTAATTTCGTTCAGCTTTATTGATTTTGCATTGTCAGTAAAAAAGACAAGAAAAGCAATAAAATTCACTCTTCAGAACTCATTCATGCATGATACTGACAATCACTACCTTGATGTAAGGTAAACACATGATACGAGGATGGAATATGTACGAAAAACAGGACGGCATGGCATATTCACAACTATTTTGTAAACTAAGCAGAAGTAATTTAATCAAATTACAAGCAATACAAGCTAGACACCGTATGCAACATGCAAGACAATATCACACTGCCAAGCTAGAGCAGCACGTGGGATGCCGGTTTCGCCGGAAGACCGCCATCAGTCCCTGCCTTATTTTTTTCCTTTCTCTTTCTTAGTTGTATTGCCTTGTCAAGTCAAACCCACAGAAAAATGAATAAAAAATCGCTTTTCAGAACTCATTGATGCAGGATGCTGACGAGCACTACTTTAATGTAAGCCGACCGCAAGATAGGACGATTGAATGTGTAAGAAAAAAGGACAAATTGCATATTCACAGCTATGATGTGTAAACTAAGCAGAAGGCATTTCAACAAATTAAAGCAACAAAGCTAGACACCATATGAAAGATGCAACGAATATCACTCTACCAAGTTAAAACTCTCGTCATAAGTGCCATTTCAATAAATTAGAATAGTACAAGCTAGAAGAATGCGAGATGTAACCTATATCACACTCCAAAGTTAAACGTGTCTTATGATAAGTGATTGTTGCAGGTTACACAACAGTAGTACTTTGATGTAAGAACATGGGTGATAGACAATATTCTATGTTCTACAAACAGGAACACGTGTCTTATTCACAATTATAATGTGTCAAGTAAGCAATGGAATTCAAACAAATTAGAAGCAATCCAAGCTAACATCATACATAACATGCAACCACACATACCATTGCCATTTAGAGGGAGCACCTGTGATGGTGGACAAGGGGGGACGTGCTCATCATCAATACAGCTATGTTGAGTGTCTATGCATATGTTTGCTTCCAAATCTTGTTGGGGGGGGGGGGGGTGGCGAGTAGAATGTGTAGAGGCCCTCCGTTTGGAAGAAGCACCTTAGTCCACTGCCATGCTAATTTCCTTTACTTCACGCCACCCCCCCCCCCCCCCCAACAAGATTTGAAGACAACATATGCATAGACACTCAACATAGCTGTATTGATGATGAGCACGTCCCCCCTTGTCCACCATCACAGGTGCTCCCCTCTAACATGGCACTGTTATGTGTGGTTGCATGTTATGTATGATGTTAGCTTGTATTGCTTCTAATTTTGTTGAATTCCATCTGCTTATTGACACATTATACTTGTGAATAAGACACGTGTTCCTGTTTGTAGAACATAGAATATTTGTCTATCACACCATGTTCTTACATCAAAGTACTACTGTTGTGTAACCTCAACAATCACTTATCATAAGACACGTTTAACTTGGGAGTGTGATATAGGTTACATCTCGCATTCTTTTCTAGCTTGTACTACTTCTAATTTATTGAAATGGCACTTATGACGAGACAGTTTTAACTTGGTAGAGTGATATTCGTTGCATCTTTCATATGGTGTCTAGCTTTCGTTTCTCTAATTTTTGAAATGCCTTCTGCTTAGTTTACACATCATAGCTGTGAATATGCAATTTTGTCCTTTTTCTTACACATTCAATCGTCCTATCTTGCGGTCGGCTTACATTAAAGTAGTGCTCGTCAGCATCCTGCATCAATGAGTTCTGAAAAGCGATTTTTTATTCATTTTTCTTGGGTTTGACTTGACAAGGCAATACAAACTAAGAAGAGAAAGGAAAAAAATAAGGCAGGGACTGATGGCGGTCTTCCGCGAAACCGGCATCCCACGTGCTGCTCTAGCTTGGCAGTGTGATATTGTCTTGCATGTTGCATACGGTGTCTAGCTTGTATTGCTTGTAATTTGATTAAATTACTTCTGCTAGTTTACAAAAATAGTTGTGAATATGCCATGCCGTCCTGTTTTTCGTACATATTCCATCCCGTTCTCATGTGTTTACCTTACATCAAGGTAGTGATTGTCAGTATCATGCATGAATGAGTTCTGAAGGTGAATTTTATTGCTTTTTCTTGTCTTTTACTTGACAATGCAAAATCAATAAGCTGAACGAAATTAGCAAGGCAGTGGATAAAGGTCTCCTTCCAAACGGAGGGCCTCTACACATTCTACTCCCCATCCCCCAACAAGATTTGGAGATATAACACGCATAGACACTCAACGTAGCTTGTTGATGATGAGCACATCCCCCCTTATCCACCATCACAGGTGCTCCCTCTAACATTGCACTGTTATATGTGGTTGCATGTTATGTATGATGTTTAGCTTGTATTGCTTCTAATTTTGTTGAATTCCATCTACTTACTTTACTACACATTGTACTTATGAATAAGACTTGGTTCCTGTTTCTAGAACGTACAATATCTGCCTATCACACCATGTTCTTACATTAGTACTACTGTTGTGTAACATGCAACAATCACTTATCATAAGATACGATTAACTTGGGAGTGTGATATAGGTTATATCTCCCATTCTTTTCTAGCTTGTACTACTTCTAATTTGTTGAAATTGCACTTATGACGAGACAGTTTTAACTTGGTAGAGTGATATTCGTTCCATCTTTCATATGGTGTCTAGCTTTCATTGCTTCTAATTTATTGAAATGCCTTCTGCTTAGTTTACACACATAGCTGTGAATATGCAATGCTGTCCGTTTTTCTTACACATTCAATCGTCCTATCATGCGGTCGCCTTACATTAAAGTAGTGCTTGTCCGCATCCTGCATCAATGAGTTCTGAAAAGCGAATTTTTATTCATTTTTCTTGGGGTTTGACTTGACAGGCAATACAACTAAGAAAGAGGAAGGAAAAAAATAAGGCAGGGACTTATGCCGGTCTCCGGCGAAACCGGCATCCTAGTGCTTTCTCTAGCTTGGCGTGTGATATTGTCTTGCATGTTGCATACGGTGTCTAGCTTGTATTGCTTGTAATTTGATTAAATACTTCTACTTTGTTTACACAAATAGTTGTGATATGCCATGCCGTCCTGTTTTTCGTACTATTCCATCCTCGTATCATGTGTTTGCCTTACATCAAGGTAGTGATTGTCACTATCATGCAGGAATGAGTTTCAAGAGTGAATTTTATTGCTTTTTCTTGTCGGTTTTACTTGACAATACAAAATCAATAAAGCAGAAGCAAATTAGCAAGCCAGTGGATAAAGGTGCTCCTTCCAAACGGAGGGCCTCTACACATTCTACTCCGCCATCCCCCCAACAAGATTTGGAAGACCACATGCATAGACACTCAATGTAGCTGTGTTGATGATGAGCACGTCCGCCTTGTCACCATCACAGGTGCTCCCTCTAACATGGCACTGTTATATGTGGTTGCATTTTATGATGATGTCTAGCTTGTATTGCTTCTAATTTGTTGAATTCCATCTACTTACTTACACCTTATACTTGTGAATAAGACACGTGTTCCTGTTTTTAGAACATACAATATCTGTCCATCACACCATATTCTTACATAAAAGTACTACTGTTGTGTAACCTGCAACAATCACTTATCATAAGACACGTTACACTTGGGAGTGTGATATAGGTTACATCTCGCATTCTTTTCTAGCTTGTACTACTTCTAATTTGTTGAAATGGCACTTATGACAAGACAATTTTAACTTGGTAGAGTGATATTCGTTGCATCTTTCATATGGTGTCTAGCTTTCATTGTTTCTAATTTGTTGAAATGCCTTCTGCTTAGTTTACACATCATAGCTGTGAAATGCAATGTTGTCCTTTTTCTTACACATTCAATCGTCCTATCGTGCGCGTCACCTTACATTAAAGTAGAGCTCGTCACATCCTTCATCAATGAGTTATGAAAACGAATTTTATTCATTTTTCTTGTGGGTTTGACTTGACAAGGCAATACATTAAGAAAGAGGAAGGAAAAAAATAAGGCATGACTGATGGCGGTCTTCCGGCGAAACCGGCATCCCAGGTGCTTTCTCTAGCTTGGCAGTGTGATATTGTCTTGCATGTTGCATACGGTGTCTAGCTTGTATTGTCTGTAATTTGATTAATATTACTTCTGCTTAGTTTACACAAATAGTTGTGAATATGCCATGCCGTCCTGTTTTTCATACATATTCCATCCTCGTATCATGTGTTTGCCTTACATCAAGGTAGTGATTGTCAGTATCATGCATGAATGAGTTCTGAAGAGTGAATTTTATTGCTTTTTCTTGTCGGTTTTTACTTGGCAATGCAAAATCAATAAAGCAGAGGGAAATTAGCAAGGCAGTGGATATAAGGTGCTCCTTCCCAACGGAGGGCCTCTACACATTCTACTCCGCCATCCCCCCAACAAGATTTAGAGACAACACATGCATAGACACTCAACGTAGCTGTGTTGATGATGAGCACGTCCCCCCTTGTCCACCATCACAGGTGCTCCCTCTAACATGGCACTATTATATGTGGTTGCATGTTATGTATGATTTCTAGCTTGTAGCTTCTAATTTTGTTGAATTCCATCTGCTTACTTTACACATTATACTTGTGAATAAGACATGTGTTCCTGTTTCTAGAACATACAATATCTGTCTATCACACCATGTTCTTACATCAAGTACTATTGTTGTGTAACCTACAACGATCACTTATCATAAGACATGTTTAACTTGGAGTGGTGATATAGGTTACATCTCGCATTCTTTTCTAGCTTGTACTACTTCTAATTTGTTGAAATGGCACTTATGACAAGACAGTTTTAACTTGGTAGAGTGATATCGTTGCATCTTTCATATGGTGTCTAGCTTTCATTGCTTCTAATTTGTTTGAAATGCCTTCTGCTTAGTTTACACATCATAGCTGTGAATATGCAATGTTGTGAATATGCAATGGCACTATGACGAGAGACCTTTACTTGGTAGTGTGATGTTGTTTGCATCTTGCATATGATTTATTTCTGTACTTGCTTCAATTTGTTTAAATACCAATTATGACGAGACACTGTTAACTTGGTAGAGCGATATTGTAGCATCTTTCATATGGTGTCTACCTTCCATTGCATTGCTTCTAATTTATTGAAATGCCTTCTGCTTAGTTTACACATCATAGTTCTGATTTATCCATGCCGTCCTGTTTTTCGTACTATTACATACATCCTCCTATCATGCGGTTGTCTAACATCGAAGTTTAGTTCGTCTGTATCACGCATCAATTTGTTCTGAAGAACTAAATTTTTATCCTTTTTTCTTGTCGGCTTGACTTGACATGGCACAGAGAAAGAGGAAGGAACACAGAATGGCAGGAGATGGTGTTAGTACTCAGGACACACGGAAAATGAAGCGGAAGAATTATGCTGATTCTGCTGGTACTGATGGTGCAATAGAAGGTCAAAGTTCACCAGAAAATTGTACAAACGCGGTATCCCGTGCTACATGAGCTGCAAAACAAGCCAAACAGAAACTAATAGCTGCCATCAAACAAGTAGCGACAGCCCTAGTTTTGTTCAACACCTTCCACAGTACCAGCAGCTGCACAGTTACTCGTTGTCAACTCAGCTAGCAGCACGTTCCCAAGCTCCCTGCCACCTGACACTTCTTCCGAAGCACTCTTGACATATGACAAGTTGGCAAGATCAGATGAACCTTGTGAGCTTCAACAGCAAGAAGGTAGTTGCTGGAGTCGTTACATTCGCATGCTTCTTTATATGTATTCTCACAGTTTATGTACACTAACACTTCCTATGTTCTTGTTGGACTAGCACCTAGGCGCAAGAGGAAACAGACATCAGGGATAATGCTCGATAGGTTAACTAATCTAGAGGAGGAAGGATGGAGTTCCGTTTTGAGGCAGTGTTAAAAAGGCCACGTGATGCTACAGAGTCAGCCAATTAGTATCAGAGGTAGCGGTTTCCGTTAGGTGTCATGCACGTATCCTCCCAACATGGATTCAGTACAGGATGACAAAGACGAAACCCAGTTCAACACCTTCCTCGACCATTTATCTATAAGTATGGTTATGTATGGAAACAAGTAATATCGTCTTGCTCTGTCCCATACTTTCTAGGTTGCTGATAATGAGACTCCCATAATTTTCAACAGACGAGGTTCAAGTTGGATAGCCAAGATGATGCAACCAGACAAGCTTGCACCCATGTTTTCATGTCTGCTTGCGACAGTGTCGGTATACTTGAGGAAAACTCACTTTGAAGGCAGGCTAACAGTGAACTTGCCCAAACATCTCCAGTGGAAAATATATCGGATGAAGACTGGAGAGGCCTTGTTAAACACTGGTCTGATCCAAAGTATCAAGTACGTTATATATATGTGATCAGATCACATGTTTAACTCCTATTTACGCATGTGCCTCACAAATCTATCTTCTTGTAGGTGAACTGTTCAAAGAACAAGGCCAACCGTACGAAAGTGAAATTCCAACAGACGACAGGATCTCGTAGCTATATTGCACACTGCGAGGCTCTTGTAATTAGCTGATGTTTCTTTCTTTTCGCTGTGCCATATTGTCAGATCTATATTGACTTGTTCCAAATGCAGGGAAAGCCCGCAAGGACCAAAAAGTACCTGAACCAATGCTGTGGAAATCTTCAAGGACTGTCACACACAGCAAGACGAAGGGCATGACTACACCAGTCAAAGCCGTTGTTGTAAGTCCTTAATCCTCATGCCTTTAACTACTACTCACTCTGACTTGTGCATTGAACTGCACGGTTTGCAGCCAATGTCTATTACTCTTTTCAATTTATACATAATTGTCTTAGCGTATCATTGCACTTACAAGGTTTAAAAGAGAGAGTGATGCCTTTGATCTTGATCTGTAATCTAGTTCCGTGCTGGACTTGCCCACAACAAGTTACAATTGCCTGTTTGTCTGAGGTTCTCAGTTGTTTTGTGATATGAATGATGTCATACTATGCTTACCATATTATAAACTTGTCTCTTTATCCTTAGTTGTCAATACAATGTGAAGAAATAGACAATACATTAGTCATGGTACATGGTCATATGTTTGGAACCTGGTTTTATTATGTACTTTGCAGTAAAATACAACTAATATTTTACACGGGTTCACCAGAATAAGTTCTGTATATAGACCAAAGCTATCTGTTTGCTTTTGCTGCCTCCTTAATATCTTCTGTTCTGTACTACTAATGTAAAACTCAACTTTTCAGCAAGCTATGGAACAAATGGTGGAACCGCCACCTTTTGAAGGTGACAAGGCAACTATAACCGCAATGTCACCTCTTGCTGCAGTGGGTTAGTACCTGTCACTAACAGTGCCAAAAGCACGTTCCTGCATAATACTGGGTTGGTTATTAGGCAATCTCATCCAAACATGCCTCATGATCAAGATATGCAAGCTCAAAACAATGTTATATCTGCGCTCCAGACACAGTCCATTCCCTAAAGAGACCCTTTGTGAAACAAGGACATCCATTGTTCGATGTCATCAAGATATGCATGGTTTTGAAACCAAACTATCAGACATTTGCTATGTTTTCAGGAGCCTAGGAAAATGAAGGCGAAGGTTATGGTGCTCCATCGGATAGTACAGCATGAAAACGTAACAGTCAGGTCAAATGAACTGAGCTTCTGAACTTCTAGTGGTGCATTTATCTGTTGGACTGTTAACTTTTTGCCAACCTTCCTTCTATTTTATGGTTGTAATTTTTTTGTTGCGATACAAAATTTGGTTCTTAACGTGCAGCCACCGGCTCAAGAAAACAACAAGCCATTTTTGTATAGTGTAGGGTCTTCCCTATATTTGCACTGGTGGCGAACTTTGACTGTGCAATCGCCTTAATAGCCTAGCGTTAGTTCTGGCTTATTTATTTCCTAGTCTTCTTTTTTCCTTGGTTACTAGTGGCCGCACACACCATGGGCCATATACGGACCGTGGTAACCTTGAGCCTGCTACAGAGCCGTAGGATCCATGGGCCTCCTACGGGCCGTCAGATAAATGGGCCTCCAACGGGCTGTAAATCAGTGGGCCTCGGGCCGTCGTATAAATGGGCCCACATGGGCCGTAAACGGGCGTAATTGGTATCGGGCCAGCACGGAACATGCTGTTAACAGGCCGGAAGACAGCAAAGGCTTAATTCTGTCACAGACATAATGGGTCGTTAATGGCCAGAATATAGAACGGGCTGGAAACGGCGCAACGGGTTAACAGGCCACAAACGGGCCGATTCTAAGCACGGGTTGAATTTGGCCCATTAGGGGAACAGGCCAGTAACGGGCCGGAAGTAATCGAGGGCCGGAAAGGAGCCCAAGAACATATGGTGGACGTCAGTAGGCCGAAAGCTAACACACAGCTGGAAACGGCCCATGTGAATCATGGGGGCGTTAATGCGTACAAAGAAATTACTGTTCATTATGGGCCAGAGTCACCGTGGGGGGCCCAAACAGAGATATGAAAGGCCTCATATGGGCCGAAAGACCTCGTGGGCCATACATAGGCCGAAAGTGAAACGGGCTGGTGTTATATTCGACAGCCCACATGACGCTGTTAGGCTATTTCGGGAAGGCCCTAATGGGCCGTGAGTTACCGGGCCGTAAAATGGGCTATATGCGAATAGACCGTAATAGGCTTTTCATGGGCCGGCCCGCTAGCTTTTGACCAAGTCAAATGGGCCGGCCTTTGTAAGCTAAATGGGCCAGTGTTGGCCGTCGCACGTGTCGACCTATCATGGCGCCTATCTGACCCAATGACGAGCTGACACGTGGTTCCTTCGGCCAATGAGAATTTTACACATGGAAAATCCCCATTGGTCCGGGCTTTTAACGGGTTATCGGATCCAAAACCGAACTCGATAGCTTACGGCGACCCGTTACGACGGATGCCATGTGTCGGTTACCCTTGACAAAGCACTTCCATGACGCATCATTTATCATCATGGAAGTGAACACTTCCGTGATGATAATTTTGGTATTGTCCTGAACACTTCTACGACAGCACATGTATGACTATCTTGATTCTGTCATAAAATCGTCATGGATGTACATGCATGACAGAAAACGTGACCTACTATGGCAAACACGTATCATCACGGAAGTGTATTTTTTTTTTGTAGTGCTCTAAGTCAAATTAATTAACCTCTCTCGCTGTCGGTGAAAGTGATGGACCAAGCGGGCCGACAGATGGAAGCATCGCCGATAACTGCTGAGTGAGTGCCATAGGACAACAACCATCGCTTGCATGTGTGCTAGAAACATATATATGGAGAGGTGTGTGTTGTGATGTTTGAATACCTAATGCACAACTTTGATGTGGCATTTGCCTCAAAAACCGCAAAGTCCCCACACAAAGTGAGGTTCATGTGACACCTAGTATATATATGCTGGTCACCCCCCCCCCCTTCGACACGTACTATACACCTAGTAACAAACAACCCTAAAAGAATTAATCTCCTTGTTCGTCAAATGTACCTCTCTCTCGTTGGGTCAAGTGATGGACGACGAACTCGCGGGCCCATGAAAGAGAAGCGTACATCGCACGCGAGTGAGCATACTATATAGGACTACGTACCACCGTCTGCATGTGGCCCAAAGAGGTGTTTCTGTGATGTTTGAATACGCAATGCACAACTTTTATGTGGCACCACATATATAGGAAACCAAAAATCCTCCCCATAGAGAGCGAGGTTCATGATGCGTGGTATGTGCTATATGTACGCCCCCATTCGACGCATGGTATATAGTACTTCTACTGTTAGAACAAAACAAAAAAGAATCATTCCTTCATGGTCAAATTAACCTCTCTCTCATTGGGTTAAAGTGATGGAGGACACCTCGCATGCCCACAAATGGAAGCGCCACACACGCGAATGAGTTCCTATAGGGCAACAACCGCCTGCATGGTATTGCGTGATGTTTGAATACCAATGTACAACTTTGATGTGGCACCTGCCTCGTGAACCGGAAAGTCCCCGCATGGGCGAGGTTTATGACGTACAACATATATATAGTATTCATGTTGCCCCCTCTTTGACATGTACATACTCCTACCGTGCATATATATCACAAACCAAGAAAGAACCATTCTTGTTGTCAAATTAACTCTCTCTCTGTTGCACGTTCAACTGATCGACGACGACCTTGCGGGCCCACAGAGAGAGTCACACGCGAGTGAGTGTCATAGGAACAAAACCACAGCGTGCATGTGCCCTGTGTTATGTGATGTTGAATACCCAATGCACAACTTTACGTGGACTACATGCTTCGCAAACGGAAACGCACTACACACACGATGCTAGCCCCCTCACTTCAAGCCGGTGGGAGGGACTCATGTGTACACACGCGCCCGAACTTTGATATGGATCTCACCATGATCCACACCAACAACATGCCAAGATAATCCACCTTGTTCAAATGCCTCTCGTTGTCGGTGAAAACTGAAAACTTTGCGGGCTAACGAATGGGCACATCGCTGATAACCGAACGAGGGAGAGTGTCCCGAGAGGACCACCAATGCATGCATGTGGTCCGAACATGTATGTATGAAAGGTGTGTGTAATGCTTTAAATAACCAATTCACTACTTTGATGGCATATATGACCACAAAATGATCAATAATCCCACACGGAGGCTCACGACCGTAGTGTACTGTCCGAACCCCCCACCCCACCCCACAACACACACACACGACAGACACACACATCCCGCACCACACAGCCACTCTGAGGCATGTCAAACTTTTTCTGCAGTGAACATGTGAACCAAAGGAGTGTCGTGTTAAAATTATAAAAAAAACAGACATCATTCGACCGTTTTTATACATTGATTGATTTCCTGGGATTTATGTGCAAAAATCAAATTTAGCTACATGTGCACCAAAATGGATTGCAAAATCATATATGTGTCCCTGGGTGCATGTTTCCCCATGCAAGAGATTTCAAAAACATTGAGAATATAGATTTTTAAAATTCAATAAATCAAAACTTGTATGAAATTCATGAAACTTATCGTGGTGTCATATATGGACACCAGTAGACTGTGATATGTTTTTTTTTTTTCGTCAAATTTGAGACACGTTTTGATATAATCTTCTTACAAACAGGAGATTGTTAATAACTGGCAACCAATATCTCATATGGATTATTTATTCGGACCGAGTGCGTTAGAGCCTGCCATGCTTCGGTTAAGTAGTAAAGCGGCAGAATGAATCATCAAAAAACAAAAATATATAGGTGATGCCATGCGCCCCGTGGCCGTGGGCAGCGTTGAGTTTGACGGTAAGCATCGAGCAGTCCACCGCGCAGGCAGACCGAAAGGCCGTGCTGCAGGTGTGTGAATTGACGGGAGGCGTTTTCGCTGCGCAGTGTCACAGGAGGGCGAGTAGCTGTTGGGTGTGTGAAATGATGGTAGGAATGCCAGAAGTCCGCCCGCAAGCTCACCGGGAATGCGAGACAGCCTTTGACCGCCGCCCGCCTCCTCCACTGGTCCATATTATGTGCGCCCGAGCCGCCAGCCATAATAGGCAGCCGCACCCCCAGTCCACATGGTCACAATCGTCTGGACTCTGGAGTGTATGAGGATCCCGCCGAAGCATCCCATCGGAGGGAGTGGCGACGCACGGCTGGTGAAGACACCCGCGCAACACGTGAAGCTGGGCCCAGAGGTTGCGTCAACGCCGACGAGGTCTCGCATGGGCAGCAGCACGACCTTCTGCTTCGTCCGGCGCCGTCTGCCCCCCAGCCGGAGCCGGAGGTCCAACAGCAACTCGGCAACGACTGCGACTCCGACGTGAAAAACTGTTAGTCATCTATATACCCATTTGTGCGGCAAACATATCATTGTTTTCGTGTGGTTACTCCCCCCTCTTAATTTTTTTGGAATACAAATCCTATGGTTGTGTTCTCTCAGTCCATGAAATCAGAGTAATTAAGATCCTTGATGCACGTAGTGTATGATTGTTTGAATGTTACCGTATAGGGTTAGTGATTAATTGCTGTTCTGTACAAATGATTTTGCTAATATCCGACTAGGGTTAGCGGTGCTGCTAAAATTCGTGGCCAGATCTGAGATTGATTTGAATGTCCGTACATATATTTGTGCCTGTTTTTTCTCCAGATCTTGAGAATTGATTGAATGTCCTACATTATGTTTCTGCCATTTTTTCTTTCAGATTGGTATGTACACAGATGAGGCTCCGCCCGTGCCGCCGCTGGATGTAGATCGTGGACCCGGCTGCGCGACTAGAAGCGGCCACGCCCCCTGGACCTGAGGAGCCAGTAGAATCTCCGGCGGACTGCATCCGATCTCCCGGACGACATCTTGGGGAGATCATCTCCCTTCCCCCCCAGGATGGCTGTCGCACACAAGTCCTCACATCTCGGTGGCTCACTCTGTGGCGCGCCGCGCCTCTTAATCTCGACTGTCGTCAGCTATCTATCGATGATGATTCTAAACTCCCCGGACCATCATCTCCTCCCACCAGGGCTCCGTTCAACGCATCTGCATCCCGGCATGCTACCTGCTGGAAATCCCTGCACGGTGGCCGCTGGCTGAACATCCCGTCAATTCGATAACTCCAGCAGCTTGAGTTCTACCATTACTACAGCGATAGGTTGCCACCAAGAGCTGCATCTGTGCCCTCACCACCGATGCCCATCTCATGGTTTTCCTCCTCTCTCACACCGCCACTTGACCCGATGCCATCTAGCAGACAATCTGGTACAAATGCTTCAACTCCCACTGTCTAAAAAACTTGCGCTTGTGTTGGTTCATCTGTCGGAGCCTCACTGCACATCATCATCCACTTCAGTTGCCCTTCCCTGGAGCATTTGGTGCTGTTTTGGAAATGGAATCCATATCCTTGTCTCAAATAAAGTCGCCCTCACCTTTGTAAGCATTGGAATTCGTTTTGAAGGTCAGGAGCTCATCATCGAAGATGCCCCTTCACTTCAAAGGTTGCTCCTTGATTGTTGTTATAAACCTTCGAAAATAACTGTGGTCTCTGCGCCTAAACTGGAGACCTTGGGTGCAATTCGTGAACCGTTTAAATGGTTCGAGATGTGTTTGCCCCACACCTATTGAGGTACTGTAATATATTCATGTACACTTCTGTATTTGCATTTTTCGTTTGTGCGCATAAGTTAGTATCTATTGGAGTACACTTTCCGTGCTAATATTATGTTCTATTCTCAATGAAGAGCTTGTCCATCCTATCAGTGGTGGTGGATTCTATCAAGACCTTATATATCAGTATGTGGTGTTTTGACCTCAACACCATTGATTCCTGCTGCAATGCTTTCCATTTTGGAGAATTTGTATATAAAGGTGATGATTTCACAGCACATTGAACGTCCATAATATAATGTACTATAATTACTCGTTCAGCTATCGCTCTTTCAACATAATTCTTTGTTAACATTAACAGTGTTTCAATCTTTAGTCCTCAATTTAGGCACTAACACATGGAGAAAAAAGGTATAAACCGATCGATGGGTTCAAGAAAAGCACCGGGATTTCTCATAATCTCATGAGATTCTTTTGAAGACAGTAAAAAAAAACGCTGGAAGGGATATGCTTCCAAACAGTGCAAAAAACAACTAGCTTTTGTCCCAAATTCTCGAAAAGAATGTTTTGAAATGCGTAGGGGACTATTTGTCCATGAGAATTTAAGTTTTTTTTTTCAAAAGAAATTTCCCTCACGGAACTGTATGTGAACAGAGCATAAAAAAAGTTTTTTTTAGGTGGGGGACCCTAAGATGGCCCTTCTGATCGTGCCCTCCGGCTTATTATTACAACAACTTTTTGTCCCGTCATCAATGCCCATTAAAAGATCCCTTTTGTTTAAACCCGGGAAATTCTTTTTGGATTTAATGGAATCGGGACCCCGATCCCAAAAATTTGGAAAGTAATTTTGTGGAAATGACTCTGCCAAAAAAACTTTTTTGGTGAGTTTTAGAAAAATGTTTATGGCCCTGTTTTTTTTTTTTTTTTTCAAATTCCCCTGGGGGATTTCCTGGGGGGTTTTTTAATGTTGGTTGAAAAAATTCCTTTTTTTTAAATGAACCAATAATCCTCATGCTTTTTTGTTTTGGGGGGTGTACCTTTTTTTTAAAGCAGGGTTTTGAGGTTGAACCAAATTGGTTTTGGCCCCTTTTCACTAGGTGCTTTTGGGAAAAAACCCCCATATTTTTCCTTTAAACATGGCTGGGGGCGTCTGTGTTTTTTTTTTTTTGTAAAATAGGGTTTTTTAAAACTACCTCTATCTGGTTTTTTTATTTCCCTTTTTATTGGCAAAACCCCTTTTCGTAAATTTGTTTTGTAAGTACCAAACCTTTTGAACCCTTTAAGATTTTTTTTAACTAGAAAAAAAAAATATATTAATGGGCATGTGTCCCAATTTGGGAAAAATAATTTATTGTTTTTTTTTGGACGGCTATTTTCCCTCCTTTCCCCCCGGGGGCTATGGTTTTTTTCAAAACTGACGAAAAATATATGGCCAAAAATTAATTTTTAATGGCATGTGGGCCTTCGCTTGCCCATGTGTTTTTAGGCGGCCCACGGCCGCAAGGGACATTCCTACAACTTTCCCGCGGTGCTCCCGCGCGCTCTCTCGCCGTTTTTAGGCCAACCCCTCGGGTTCCCGCCGTTCCCCCTCTGCCGCCCGCCTCCCCCTCTGAAAAAACCCTCCGCCGTTTTTAAGGCCCGCTAAGTCTCCGCTCGGGGTTTTCGCTTCCCTTCCGCAACGCGTCCTTCCTTTCTTTGCTAGCGGTTTTTTGGGGGGCCCGGCCGCATGTATTCACGTTTTGGGGGAAGGCCCTTTTTAGTTTTTTTTTTTTTGAGTTTGAATCTTTAAGATTAAATGTTTTTTTAATTAATTAAATACCTTCTATAGAAGAGAGCCCCGGAATCAAATCCGGGGCATTTCTTGGAGGTAAAATAATTTTTAATTAACCTAACTATATTTTTTTCTTCCGAGGCCCCGCGTTCCCCCCCATCCGCGTTAACTTCCAATCCTGTCCGTCGGCCAAACCCCCCCGTTTTTTGGTTAAATGCCCGGTTAAATGGGGGGGGGGGGGGGGGGGGAAAAAACCTAGCCCCTAGGGGGGGGGGGGGGGGGGGGGCCAAGTGTATTCAGTTAAGCAACCCGATGTGTGCCCGCTGGGCGGCCCCATTGGCCCCCCCTTGTGGGGTTTTTTTTATTTTTTTATAGCCTAGCATGCTACCTGTAGGGGGAAAATTGGGGATTTTACAATTTCACCCCTGTGGGGAAGCCCGAGGGGGAAAGCCCCCCCTCGTTGGAGGGGGAGTTGGGGATATGCGCCTGGGGCAAAAAAGTACTCGTTTATTTTTGTGAGTCTACAATATGCAGGACTATTACATCTTTCCGACAATCCCATTCTTGGGGCGGGGTTTGGTTCCCCACGTGGTCGTTTTACGCACACGTGTGGGGGGGTTTTTAACTAAGGGAAACCATATGTGTGAACTTAAACTAAATTCAAATCCGACACGAGTTAAAAACTCCGCAACACGCAATCGTGTGCGATACTCCCTAGCCCATGCCGCAGCAACTAGTATGTGATTTTTTTTGTTTTTTTGTCATTCAAAGTTGCTTTTTTTTTTTTTAAAGTAAAAAAACACAGGAATCGCACAACGAATTTTTAAAACTCTAGTAAAAACCGTCCGGTGGTTATATTTTTCCCCCAACAATCGCAAAAAAAGTTTTTTTTTTTTTTTTTTTTTCAAATCCCCGAGTGGGGCCTGTGTTTGCCCCCGGCGTTATCACAACAACAATCCTTTGGGGTTTTACACGAATCGTTTTTTTTGTGGTTTTTTTTTTTTTTGGCTCCATCCGCAAAAAACAGTTCCCCCATCTAAATGTGGAACTGTATGGCCCTCACATAATCCCAACACACCAATCTTTTTGGTTTTTAAGTTCCAACCAAATTTTTCTTGTTTGTGGGGTTCCCCCCCCTAATCGAAAACCAGTTCCGTCTCAGTGAAAACCGTTAATGATGCCCCCCGTAATATCCCAACAAAACCACAATCCTTGATCTGGCCCCCTTTTTTTTAAACCGTTTTTTTTTCTGGTTGCAATTCCCCTTATTTTAATTTAACAGCAAAAAAAAAAACAGTTTTTTGTAATCGAAAAAACTAAGCGAACTGTTGAATTGGGCCCCCGTAAAATAAATCGTCACACACCTTTGATATAGCTTGCCCCCCCCCGTTGTTTTTTTTCCCTGTTTTTATTTTCCCCCTTGTCCCCCCCTCAAATCGCAAACAGTTCCCAATTATGGAATCAACCGTAAAAAAATGGTTCCCCCTGCAATCGCCACAACGCATAAAAATCTGAACTGTGTTTTTTTTTTTTGAATATCTCCGCCCATCCGCAAAAAAACGTTGTTGGTTGCCATCATTTTTTTTTTTTACATGGTTTTTTTTTTGTTTTTTACATCAAACCGGGTTTGTTGCAATTAATGGCCAAATCGCACCACCACAGTTTTTTTTTCGTCAAGGATCCTTTGTCTGATCGTAAGTGGGGTCCCCCGCCCTAGCCAGCAATCCCCTGAGTGAGGGGGAAAAAAAAAAAAAAAAAAAAAATATGCAAATCAAAATTCCTTGAGAAAAGAGAACCCATCTAAATAAGTTTCTAAGGTCGTTTTTAAGCAATCCCTTTTCCTTTTTCCATAAGAATTTTAATAGCAAAACAAAAATGATCCCGGGGTGGTGAAACATTTTTACTTTTGGAATCAA